>CM016729.1:600000-1179299 GCA_005771605.1 Scutellaria baicalensis
CCATCGCCGGCGCCGCCGACCGCGGCCGCCCCATCACCTCCCTGGTCTACACCCTCCTCCTCCCCTGGGCCTCCCACGTGGCGCGTGAGGCCCACATCCCCTCCGCCCTCCTCTGGATCCAGCCCGCCACCGTGCTCAACGTCTGCTACTACTACTTCAATGGCTTCGCCGACGAAATCTCTGCATGCTCCGATGAGCCCTCGTGGAGAGTTCAGATCCCCGGAGCTCCATTGCTGTCCAAACGAGACCTTCCTTCGTTCTTGCTCCCATCGGAGACGGATAACTTTATCTTGCCGATGACCATTGAGCAGCTCGAGACGTTGGACATGGAGCCAAACCCTAAAGTGCTTGTGAACACGTTTGATGCATTGGAGATGAATGCCCTCCATGCAATTGAGAAGTATGAGTTGGTCGGAGTTGGGCCGTTGATTCCGTCGGCATTCTTGGACGGCCAGGATCCGACCGATACATCCTCCGGCGGAGATCTCTTCAAGAACTCGGACGAGGGCTACATCGAGTGGTTGGACTCGAAGGGCCCGTCGTCGGTGGTGTACGTGTCGTTCGGGAGCTTGTTGAGGCTAAAAAAGCCACAAATGGAGGAGATAGCAAAAGGGTTGTTGGTCACAAAGAGGCCATTTCTATGGGTTATTCGCGCACCTGACACGAATAACGAGGAGGAGGAGAAAGAAAAAGAAGAAACATTAAGTTGTTTGGATGAGGTGGCAAAGGTGGGGAAGATAGTGGAGTGGTGCTCGCAGCTCGAGGTGCTGACGCACCCCTCGCTGGGATGTTTCGTGACACACTGTGGATGGAACTCGACTCTAGAAAGCCTGTCCTGTGGCGTGCCAGTCGTGGCGTTCCCACACTGGACGGACCAGGGGACGAACGCCAAGCTGATCGAAGACGAGTGGAGGGTGGGGGTTAGGGTGAGGGCCAATGGAGAAGGGGTGGTTGAGAGTGGGGAGATAAGGAGGTGTGTTGAGGAGGTGATGGAGAGAAGAGAGCTAAGAGAGAATGCTGAGAAATGGAAGGGTTTGGCAAGAGAAGCTGTGGGGGAGAATGGATCATCTTACAAGAATTTGAAGGATTTTTTTCTAACATGTTAGATATATATGAGATTACTTCTTTGTCTTCACTCATCTTGCCACATATATAATTGTCCTCACATGTTTCAATTACTATTGTATAACACTACAATGTAATGATTTGCATTAATAAATGTACATTGCATTTTCTATAAGAAGGGTATGTTTTACATGTAGTTTAATTTAAAGAAAAATACTTCATATCAACTTTTGGCCATAGCTAACTTTTTGGCCCCCAAACTCGAAATATATACCTATCAAGTACTACTCTTATAGGCCCATTTTCAATCTATATCATTTAGCAAGTTTGTTTTTGTTTCAATTTCAGTTTCCTCATTTGTTTAGGCTTTTAATATAATATTATTTTAGAATCTGAATTTCTATTTACCCTTCTTATGTTATATTTCATGATAAAATCTTTCAATTCAAACTCAAGCATAACATCTATATATATATAAAAGCAGGATATTCTGCCAAAAATAACTGCAATAAGTTATTGTCTATTAAATAATTACTATTTTAAGAAACCTATTAATTGCTTTCATATTGTATTTATTGTAAGAAACTCAATACAAATAAATAAATACAAATAAACCTATTTATTGTATTTTAAGAAACTCAATACAAATAAAAATAAATAAACTTATTTATTGTATTTTAAGAAATTCAATACAAATAAATAAATATTTAATTTAAGAAATCAGTTATGATACTCAATTTAGTATTTATTGTATAAAAATTTCAAATAAAAAAGTAAATAGATAAATGACATGAAATAAAGGATTATATATTTATTATCTCTCATCTTATTTTTAAGTATTTATTTTAAAGGGTAAATTACAAAAAACAACATCGTCTATCGATTTCAAATTGCAACCTAATATTTTATTTTATTTTTCAGATTGCCACCCAATCTTTCTGTAGTTTTGTCGATTGCAAATTTTCCGACGAAATTGAGATTAATTTGTTCACTTTGCAACCTAAACTTTGTTTTTTTTATCTGATTGCAACCTGAACTTTGTGTTTTTATCAAATTGCAACCAAGAATGAAAATTTCGATTCCGGTGAAAATATAGGTAACTTAAATTCACGGAAATATCGTGAAAATATCGATATCGATGGAAATATGGGTACATATATTTATTGTTATTTTTCCTATATTCATCAATATATTCCGATATTTTCTCGATATTTATTGATATCCCATCGATTTGTTACCGTGTTACATATATTTCACCAATTTTAATCAATATTTCTTTGATATTTATTTTATGAATATCGATCACACTTATATAACATAAATATCACACTCATATATATAACATAACACAAATACTCATATGCAACCGTCTCACATGCGACGACACTCGCGCACGGTCGACCGTGTCCCAGGACACGACCGTGCGTGACTGTGGTGTATAAGTATGTCTTTTTCAACAATAAGTATGTGATTTTTCACTATAAGTATGTGATTTTTTCCTTGCACACGACCGTGCCTCGCAAAAAAAATAAGAGCAATCTGTGGCGCACGGTCGTGTCTCAGGACACGGTCGGGATAAGTATGTGATTTTTATCTATAAGTATGTCTTTTAGAGCTATAAGTATGTGTTGTCGCGCACAGTCGATCGTGTCCCAGGATACGACCGTGTTCCAGGACACGACCGTGTGCGAGTGCCGTCGCACATGAGACGATCACACAGGAGTCCAGCTCATAACATAAAGGTGTGAAGCGAAAAAAAAATCATGATTTGCGATTGGACAAAAAATTAAAGTTTGGGTTGCAAAGTGAAAAAAATTAATTCATTTGCCGAAAAAATGACCTGAAATTTTGCAATCGGCAAAATCACAGAAAGACTGGGTGGCAATCTTAAAAAAAAAAATAGATTAGGTTGCAATTTTAAAAAAGTCGATAGTTGGGGTTGTTTTTTGTAATTTACCATATTTTAAATCAATTTTAAATATATAATATATAAAATCAATCATTATTTAATGATCTTAAATTTAATATTCATATAAAATTTATCAAACTGAAATATGGTATGTGTGTGGGCTTCAATGAATTTTCATTTTTAAATGTTTTTATGATATATAGTATTAATTTATTGTATATTGATATTAAAATATAGAAATAAAAAAATATTATAGGTGTACCTAATAGATTACACATATAAAACATATCAAATAGAAAAAATTAGATTAAAATTATTATTGCAAGTTAACCAACTTATTCATTTGAAAAATACAAATATTTTATTTTATCTTCCTTATTTTATATTTATTTGTTGTCAAATTTTATTTATATTTATTTTATGATTAATTGAGGTGATATAAGGGATTGGACAGAGATAATTTTTTTGATTTTTCACAAATTAAAATTTCATAATTCTTAGTCCCTGATATATTGACTTATTAATCTTATAATTATTATTCATAATTTTTTTATTCAAAATGTGTATATTAAGTCCAAATTTGAATTGTTTCATTTAAATAGATAGCAAGGGAGATTTTCATGTATTTGATAAGCTGATATAATTTTTTATTTGATTTAAAATAAATGAGTTATATGTGGTGTTGAACCAAAAAAATTATTAAAATACGTGTGCATTTATAGTTATAAATGTCATAAAATATAAATTTATTTATCTCAATACTTAAATTATAACATTTCTAATACATATAACTTATTTTTCGATATTCAATTTATTTTTAATTCACTACCCATGTAATGTTCTGACACAATTTTTTTTATTTGTTTGTTTAATCCATAGATTAATATATTACTTTATATATTTCAAATTTCTAAATTTTTTGAATATAATTATTTATAATGACATAAATTTAAAATTAAAATACCTAGCTTTATACTAATGCAAATTAAAAAAGTATCAATATATTTTTGTTAAAATAATAATTATTACATTTTATATGTTATTATATTTTTTAATAATTATATATATAACACACTGTGCAACGCACAGGTACACTACTAGTTTTAGAAGAAAAGTATAAAAATCTCAATTATTATTAAAGGGTTGATTACGTATCATATTTTTCACACTTACATAAACTTTATATAGATGATAGCACACCAACCTTTTCGCTTTCCAATTGCTGACATGAACTCTGAATGATACCTTCATTTGTTTGTTATTTATGAATTCTTTGATTAATTAATTGTTTGTCTTTCATTTCTTTTTCCTTTGCAAACTTAATGGGATGATGATTGGTTTATAAAATTATACGTGACTTGACATACATTTTGAACTACATATCAGCAACTAGAGCACTAAATAAAGCCCGATCATATCACTACAACAATTTGTTGCAAAAAAAGGTTAATCAATATAGATTAACAATATGTTGTCATATAAAGCAATGAAAAAAAAATCTTATTTACGACAACGTTGTTATTGCTAATGTGCAAAAGAACTATAAATGAGAAGGCTTTTGCAGTAATAATATATCAACAATTAAAATGTTGTCACAAAATGTTTTTGCGACAGTTATCAATGTTTTTATGTCAACATTTTATTAATGTCGCAAATACTCATTTATCTTGTAGTATATATTAGTACTTAGTATCATTCAAATTATAAATTGGTGATTTATGACTGGGTTAATTGCTAGAAAAATCGTAATCTATGCTCAAAATTGTTGTAAAATATTATCTCGTGTTGCACCATCTTGTACGAATCAACATAACAAAAACAGAATATGTAACAACAACGAAAACAAAAAGAAGAAGATAAGATTCAAAGAGGTAATTTTATTCATCAACTCAATTCATTCCATTTGAACATAATATATATACAATTATATGAATTTCAAAGGGCATGGAATATAAAGAGTCTATGGAAGTAATGTCCACATTATTATCAATTTATAACACTCCCCCGTGGACATTACGACTTGATGTACATGCCTCGTTAAAAACTCGCTAGAAAAACCAGTGGGAAAAAACTAGACGAGAAAAGAGTACATGACATACAAGTTCTAATATGTTGCACTAGCTGCCTCGTTAAAAACCTTTAACTAAGAAAACCCTGTGGGAAAAAAACTTAGTCAAGGGAAAAAGAGTACAACCACTGATCTTCAGGACCTAACCTTCAGGGTTAAAAGAGTGAAAATGGTACTTCAAGACCCAACATTTAGGATTATTTTTGAAGTTATTGCTCCCCCTGAAGACAACTGTCTTCTAAGCCTACGCATTCCAACATATTGTACAAAAAATAGACATAGATAGGGTTTTAGTGAACAAATCTGCAAGATTGTCACTAGAGCGTACTTTCTTATAATCATTTCATCACTTTTCCAGAGCTTATGCGATAACAGAAATTGAAGACTATGTGTTTTGTTAAATTTCCTTTAACATAATTTTCTACTCATTTGTGCAACGCAAGCTGCATTATCATCATATAATAATGTTGGGGGTATATATCAATTCTAGAAATACCACAACTTTGATTTAAGATCCCGTGAACCTTGAAGATACCGAAGAATATGTGTCATTCAAATGTCTCCTTGTAGGAGAAACACCAAATAGTAGGTTTACCACAAACTGTAATATCTCAGTTAACACAATTTGTAAGTTAAAGTAATATACCAATTTTACTTAAGTGAGGAACTTCAGGTCTTAATTTATCTTCAGTATCTTCTATAGGTTTAAATGAATCATTATCCACTTCAAGGGATTAGACAACCATTGGTTTACTAAGTCAATGAGATATAACTATGTAAAATCTTTCCAAAACCATCTTTGATTAGATTGATTGGTGTATGAAAATTCCTTCAGGGAGATGCTCGATCTGCAGGCTGAGACAATACTTGGTTTTACTCAATATTTTCATTTCGAATTCAGCTTTTTAAAAGCTTCTTATGCATTCCAATAAGATCAACATACACAGAGATGATCGATACAAAAAAAACCATCAAAAGATTTCTTTATAAACACGCAAGGAAAAAACGTTGTTGTTTGTATATCATCACTTCAGGAGTAATTCATTTATTGTTTTAGGCCATATAATGACCTTTGCAATTTAATGTTATACATATTACATTTTCATCTTTCCTCGTCTGGGGAATTTGTAATCCATCCGGGATTTTCATATAAATATTGATACATATAAATATGAAGTGACAACACCCCTTAACTGCATTTCTAAATTCATAAATGCTGCCAGAGATATTAAGTATGTAGCAGAACGTTATACAATTCATTACAAGAGAATACATTTGATCAAAATCAATATCGGGTCTTTGTAAGAGCCCTTGAGCTACTTATCTCGCTCTATATCTCACCACCTCTTTATTCTTATTTCCTTTTTGCACAAATACCTATTTATATCCTACAGGGATAACATCATTAGGGGTACGTACGAAAGTACAAAAACTTTTCTTTTATTAAGTAAGTCTAGCTCAACCTCAATTGCATATTTCCATCTTACCCAATGTAAGCACTTCAGGCACTAATTTACTAACTTGGGTTCTGAATCCAGATTATTGTTTAAGATGAAAAAACCAATTGTAGAGGCAAATATCTCGTCGACGATAATGATATTTCTATTATAAGTTTCTCCTGTATTAATTAAATTAGTTGCAACTTTGATATTTATGTTAACCAGATTTTCATCATTTCCCAAAATATATTGATCTGGTCATTCCGCAATCCTATTATTTTCATTACTTTGTGCACGTGCATTGCTACTAGGATTTTTCGTCTTTGGGACGAATATCTTTAAAAAATATTTGGAGTGACTGAATATTTTTGTAAGTTTTTGTTTTCCTTGGATTTTTGATCTTTTAAATTCATAGGCCTTTTACGCTTCAGGCGTAGAGTTGCATCACATATATTTGTATAGCAGATATATATGATTTTGTCACTCCTGTATGATCAGTAAACACATTTGGCAGATTACTTGCTAAATGCTGCAAGATAATTATTTTCTGAACTTCTAGTTCTGATTGACTAGTGCGTGGATCTAAGTATTATAGATTTTCCAAATCCAATAAAATTTCTCGGCATTCTATTAATTATTAACTATTATCTTCCCCTAATGTCGATAATTTTTCTTATCAATGTGCAGTCAGCGAAACGAGTTGAAAAATGGGCTCTAGCCATTTCAAAATGGATGGAAAATCAAATCCAATATAAATACCTAGTTTTCTTTAAGGGCCCATAGAGGTACGCTTAGGTGGTGAAATTGGAACGTACACTGCACATTCAAAAATTCACAGATGGGAAATGTTCGGTTCTCTCCCACGCACTAATTATAAAGGGGAATAGTTATGATATGCAGTTGGACGTATTTGAATTAAAGAAGAAGTGTGCAAAATCGCATGACCCTAACATGAAATGAGTAAGTTGGATTTTTGTACTAAAAAGTCTAGCGATTAATTTGATACGTTGATCATTGATTCAACAAAGACCATCTTGAGTGTGGACATATGGAACTAAAAGTTCCACTTTAATTACTAATGACCAACAAAAGTCATCAAATGTTTTCGAAGTGAATTCATTAGCATTATCCATTGTAATGGATTCAATTGGATAATCAAGGAATTGAGCCCAGAGTTCAATAATTTTTGCAATGAATTTTGCGAAAGCATAATCTCAGGTGGATAACAAGCACACATGAGTCCACCAAATGGAGGCATCAATTAAGACCATAAAATATCGAAATGGTCCTAATACTGGATGAATTGGTCCACAAATATCTCCATGGATCCATTCAAGGAAAATAGAAGATTATAATCCAACTTTAGTACGAGAAGGTCGTACTATAAGTTTTCCTTTTGCACAAGCTTCACAAACAAAATCATTTACAGAAGGATTTCTATTGTCCGACATACTATGTCCAATAGAGTTGGATAAAATTTGTTGGTTCATATTTTGTCCTGAATGACCCAACCTTTCATGCCACAATTTAAATGAATTTGGATCATGAAATTTCAAACTAATTGAAATATGGAGATTAGGAGGACGGATGCATGAATAATACAATCCCGATGATAGAGAAGGAAGCTTTTCGACAACTTGTTTCCGACACTCTATGTAGTGAGTCATTAAGAGGTACTCTATAATATTCTCATAATTGTCTTAACGAAAAACGTTTATATTCTAGATATGACAACATATCATGATTAATTAAGTTGGTACCTATTGGAGAACTAGTGAAGCTCTTCCAGAGCCTAATATTTGGTTGTAGCAATTTTTCATTTGCTCGTCATTAAGGACAATATATATAATAGCATTATGTACCGATCATAATTTTCTTTTTTTTTGTCTCCATATACTAAGAAATTGAATCGACAATGCTTAAAGTAGGCATGCTAGTAAATTTAGAGTATATCATAGAGCATGCATAATATTTCAAAAACAAATCATATACTATCATTCCACTTATATCAATTATGAATTCAACATTCAAAACTAGTACTCATATATCCAAAACTCATCTGTTCCATCTAAATAAGGGCAATAATCCTCATTTTACTTAAATGTAATACTTAATCAATAATATAAAGGATTTAGCATACCCAACACTTCAGTAAATGATGCATATAGTGCAAAATATGCAACAGATGGGTAATATGAGTAATTCCATTTGTTTGCTTCACCAATGTCAGAATTTATGTCCATCTCTGCTCACTTTATACAGGAAAACCATTTTAAAAAGTAAGGACTAGTTTTTCCATATGAAATGTGCACGGAAAATCCCAGTGACACATTTAAAATAAGTAGATGGGCATTTAACTATTCTTGTTACACTTTTTCATCATCTACAAGTGTCAACTATAATTAAAGCCAGCAGTAAAAAATAACTCATGATGTCATGTATAACTCACTAGGTGTAAACCAACCGTATACAGTATTCTAGCAGTATTCTAGAACTAGATATAGCAGAAACTGCTCCAAGAATCCACTTCAAATTTGATTAATGATGTATAAGACATTTGATTTGCTTTCTATGTTCCTTTATTTAGTGGGGAATGTTATCATCAAATAATTCACATGTGTAATGGATCATGTCAGCAGAAAAGATATACCACACAAAATTAATTTTCACACGAAAATCAAACTAACACAAATGTTGATGATTAAATATCATAAGAGGCTTGCTACATAGATTCTCGCAAAAACAATGATTGAAATATAGCTCTCTTGTTATTATAGCAGTCATCTAACATGGAATTTGTGATAAAGGTTAATGTATGGCCAATATACAAATTCATTCCAGCAATCAAGTGAGTTCATATGTATTTTTCATAATTTTCAGGCTATGTCATCAGTTGTTACCACAAAGATAAATCGGATTGATTTAAGAAAAATACCTGGCAGGAAATACACGATTCTTTCCTAGGGCACAACTCAGATTCTGATAGAGAATCGTGCTGATAGCGTGTTGTAAAATATTATCTCGTGTTGCACCACCTTGTACGAATCAACATAACAAAAATAGAATATGTAACAACAACGAAAACTAGAAGAAGAAGATAAGATTCAAAGAGGTAATTTTATTCATCAACTCAATTCATTCCATTTGAACATAATATATATACAATAATATGAATTTCAAAGGGCATGAAATATAAAGAGTCTATGGAAGTAATATCCACATTATTATCAATTTATAACAAAAATGTCATTTTAACCAAAATCTTTACAAAATATTTTTTGAAATGAAAGAAACAAATCATTATCCATATATAATTTATCGCCCAAGTTTTCTTAATCTTTTTTGTCTATTTCCCTTCTCTGCACTCCACTCCACTTCCACAAGCTTATTTTAAAAAATAATTTCGAAAACTGATTGTAGTTGAGAAAACTTCCTAAATATATAAAACTATATTACAAAATAATAAAAAATTAATTTAATTAACAATTTGAATAAATATTATGATTTTTCCGACAATCAAACCTTACTGTAACCATTCAAAACTACCCACTATTAAAATCCACATCAGCTTACTCATGACCCATACTATTCATTTCATATTTTCAAACAATACTTACAAGTTATTCAAATTAGAAAACCCTAATAAAATATATTATTTACCACGAAAATTAAAAAGATTGAGGTCTCGAAGTTCAATAAGATTGTGGCAATGTGTATATATATATATGTATGTATGTATGTATGTGTCTATTATACATGACAACACGATCGAAGAACATCATTCATAGTGATTCGACCATTTGATTCTTGTCTCTATGCAATCATTTATTCGTAACCTAAATACAGTTTATTTACAAACTACACAAAAAGCAGTTCATGATGTGCATTTCGATATCTATCATTTTCAAACTATATATATTTAATTAATTTGGTCTACTAATCAAACATGTTGTCTACATATTTTATTAATTTCTCCAAACGCAATTTGTTCTTTGCATTTTATGCCCAATCGTCATCTCAAACGTCACATTATGTATTATCCAGATACTACCTCCGTCCCCCTTATCTTTGCCACCCTTGACCGTCACGAATTCTAAGAAAAAACTGTTGACTTTGATGTAATGTGTTCTTTTAATGTTTTTGAGTGACAGTTTTGTAATTAATGTGTGCTTTTTGAGTGTAAAGTAAGTAAAATGAAAGAAATTGAGGGGTAAGATCGTAATTTTTTTGTTGCCATTTTTGGGCTGGCAAAGTTAGTTGGGACAACCAAAAACGGAAAGTAGGCAAAAATAGCAGGGATGGAGGGAGTATTACTTTTATGGCTTGCATGAATTTTGCCTGCAAAACCCTATTTTAATTTGTGATTCTATAGCAATTTGGAATCCCAATATTTTGTGTATGGATGCTATCATCAAACTGATTTTTTTGGATCCCCCTTTTTTTTCTTTTGGGGTCTTAATTAGTCTCTTCTATTATTATATACAAATAGTAGTTTATTCGTATTTAATACTTTCAATATGTGTCATGTATGTGCTTTCGAAAAAAAAAAGTTTAATTGTGATATTTAACTGTTCAAACTTTCAATTTATTTCCATAATTTAAGAATTTGTCTCTCCCATCCAATTTTGACCATTTTGGCTGGAAAATGTTGTGTCAAATTCTCATTGATGGGATGTCAAAATTAAATCGCAATGAGAATTTGACACGTAATATTTTTTTTTTGGCAAAATTAAAAAAAAAATTGGTGAAAAGTGTATTGAAATCAAACAGATTCAAAAATGATTTTCACCCTAAAAATAATTATTTTATTTAATATATCTATATACAATATAATATATATTTTCAAATAAGAGATAATCACTCCAACAAAAACGTTATCACTAACAACATCAGAATTGATGTTAAGTTATTTTCATGAAATTCGTCTTGCAAATAGTCTTTTTGCAACAATAATGTTGTTTCCATAGATGAGTTCTTTTTTTTTTTTAACAACTTATTGTCAGTTTATATAATCAATTATTATGACAATTTACTATCACAAAAAATCTCATCTTAAATATTCATTCCTTTAATTTGAGATAAGATTGTATATATAATTCGTTTTGACATATATTACATACATTACCATATTATTGAAAGAGAGATGTATTTTACAATATTTTGCTTGGCTTGATCCATAACTAATCTTTGTATTCTATATATATTTTTCATAATTATTTCAACACAAAAACTCATGTGAGACGGTCTCACGGATAGTTCCTATGAGACGGATCCTTAAAACTCATGAATTGAATACATATCCACAAATTTCTATATGAATTGATATGTGTGGGTTATGGGTTGACCCGTCTCACGAAAAAAGATCTGTGAGACGGTCTCACATAAGAATTACTCTTATTTCAATATGTCATTTGCTTGAATTAGAGGTTATAAAATTAGATCGCGGTCTTTAAACAACAGATTTTAAAAAGTCAGATTACAACTTCATCGATCTTTGATCCTACTCCTAAGAACAATATTCATCATAAAATTACACATTCCTCCATTTAAGAATAATGTGATAGATAAACACATACTCCATATCCTCCCTCCACTTCAAAATAAATCTCGTCTTAAATTTTTTATCGGAAACATAATAATGTAATAAAATACTAATTAATGTTCAAATGTAACACAATATTCAAAGGTGAGCAAGTGAGAAGGATATGGACTTAACCTGTGCATAAAATGACTAAATTACCCCCCTCACCATCCACATCTCTCCCTATATATATACATATATAGGTTCATCTAAATCCACACAAATTATAACATCTTCAAGCATTCAATATACATCACATTTCTCTCTTTCCATAGGTAATTATATTCTACTTCTCTCTCTCCCACCCACAAATTTTGATCGACCAATGGAAAAGCGCCACGTGCTCCTCATAACATTTCCGGCACAGGGCCACCTCAACCCCTCCCTCCACTTCGCCAAGAGGCTCATCAACATGGGCATCCACGTCACCTTCGCCACCAGCGTCTACGCCCTCCGCCGCATGCCCGCCGCCACCTCTGGCGACCTCTCCGCCAAGGGCCTCACATTCGCCTCATTCTCCGACGGCTACGACGACGGCTTCCGCCTCAGCTCCGGCGACCCCAAGAAGTACACGGTCGAGGTTCGAAGCAAGGGCTCCAAGTGCCTGAAAGACACCATCGCCGGCGCCGCCGACCGCGGCCGCCCCATCACCTCCCTGGTCTACACCCTCCTCCTCCCCTGGGCCTCCCACGTGGCACGTGAGGCCCACATCCCCTCCGTCCTCCTCTGGATCCAGCCCGCCACCGTGCTCAACGTCTACTACTACTACTTCAATGGCTTCGCCGACGAAATCTCTGCATGTTCCGATGAGCCCTCGTGGAGAGTTCAGATCCCCGGAGCTCCATTGCTGTCCAAACGAGACCTTCCTTCGTTCTTGCTCCCATCGGAGACTGACAACTTTGTCTTGCCGACGATCATTGAGCAGCTCGAGACGTTGGACATGGAGCCAAACCCTAAAGTGCTTGTGAACACGTTTGATGCATTGGAGATGAATGCCCTCCATGCAATTGAGAAGTATGAGTTGGTCGGAGTTGGGCCGTTGATTCCGTCGGCATTCTTGGACGGCCAGGATCCGACCGATACATCCTCCGGCGGAGATCTCTTCAAGAACTCGGACGAGGGCTACATCGAGTGGTTGGACTCGAAGGGCCCGTCGTCGGTGGTGTACGTGTCGTTCGGGAGCTTGTTGAGGCTAAAAAAGCCACAAATGGAGGAGATAGCAAAAGGGTTGTTGGTCACAAAGAGGCCATTTCTATGGGTTATTCGCGCACCTGACACGAATAACGAGGAGGAGGAGAAAGAAAAAGAAGAAATATTAAGTTGTTTGGATGAGGTGGCAAAGGTGGGGAAGATAGTGGAGTGGTGCTCGCAGCTTGAGGTGCTGACGCACCCCTCGCTGGGATGTTTCGTGACACACTGTGGATGGAACTCGACTCTAGAAAGCCTGTCCTGTGGCGTGCCAGTCGTGGCGTTCCCACACTGGACGGACCAGGGGACGAACGCCAAGCTGATCGAAGACGAGTGGAGGGTGGGGGTTAGGGTGAGGGCCAATGGAGAAGGGGTGGTTGAGAGTGGGGAGATAAGGAGGTGTGTTGAGGAGGTGATGGAGAGAAGAGAGCTAAGAGAGAATGCTGAGAAATGGAAGGGTTTGGCAAGAGAAGCTGTGGGGGAGAATGGATCATCTTACAAGAATTTGAAGGATTTTTTTCTAACATGTTAGATATATATGAGATTACTTCTTTGTCTTCACTCATCTTGCCACATATATAATTGTCCTCACATGTTTCAATTACTATTGTATAACACTACAATGTAATGATTTGCATTAATAAATGTACATTGCATTTTCTATAAGAAGGGTATGTTTTACATGTAGTTTAATTTAAAGAAAAATACTTCATTCGTCCTAAAGATTTGAGTTGTTATATATTCTATGATGCCCTAATGACTAAAATTATGATTGAATGAACAGATGAATTTTAAAGTGAATACATTACTGAAGATTGTACATGTTATAAAGGGTTAAATGTTAAAAAGTTGACTTAAAGTATTACTATTTTTCAATTTGCAATCTAAACATTTTTTCAGACAACTTTTCTGTTGAATGTGATTTTGACAACAATAATGCAATTTCAAATTGAAAAAAAAGAAGGGTTACAGTTCAGGTTGCAAATTATAAAATTATCATATTTCGAGTTGTTTTTATCATCCTGAAAGTCGCATGAATTGCATGTTGCTAGAAAAGTTGTCAAAAAAAATTTAGGTTGCACTTTGACAAACTCCTGAATTTAAGATAATTGCACTCGGATAAAAAAATATAGCTTAATTGGATTGCAAATTGAAATTTAATCACACTTTAGGTTTGTTTTTGTATTTAACCTTTTTTTCAATTAAAAAAATGTGCCGTTGATAAAACACATATGACTTTTCTTAATTTGGGATGGGATATTACTTACCAAAATTTGTCAGCTAATTAAAATGAGTTAAATTCTTGGGAGGAAGATGTTTTGTTACACTCGGTGTTACATCTCTGATTTTAAATCAATTGTCACCACATGTTACGTGTATTCAATGACATAACTAATTCATACGTGGCGTTTATATTAAATACTATGTAAAACGAGATGTTACGTACACTATATATAATAGGAGATTCAAACTAATATTAATATTGAACTCGTATTGAGATCTTCTATTACATTTGGTGTTACATCTTCTATTTCAAATTAATCATCACACGCTACGTGTATTCAATGACATCATTAATTAATGAACAAAACTTATATGCACCTGGGGCACGGATCCTAGATCCGTGCCCCTGACCCTACCCGGCGCGTGGGCCGCACCCAGGCGCGCCCCCATGCGCACCCCCACCTGATCTGGTGTGCGCCCACGCACACCAAATTTCACACTATGTGATTCAATGATAGATGTTATATATGTACTCTGTAGGTGTTATAGTTATATTATATGATTCAGTAATAGGTGTTATAGTTATACTCTATAGGTGTTATATATATACTCCTTAGGTGCTACATCTATGTTCTTGAGGTATCACATATATAGAAGATTTCATATTATGTGATTCAGTGATAGATGTTATATATGTATACTCTATATGAGTTATATATATACTATTTATGTGTTATATGTATGTTATTGAGGTATCACATATAAAGAAGATTTTATATTATGTGATTGAATGATATGTGTCATATATATACTCTATAAGTGTTGTTCTTTAGGTGTTATAATATTTTCATAACACCTGAAGGAATTGTGTTTATTATATATCATAGGTGCATGTAATTTTATGTCACCTATAGAGTATCTTTGTAATACCTTTAAAATATTTTCATAACATCTGAAGGAATTATATTTATTATATCTTATAGATGCATGTAATCTTATATCACCTATATAGTATATTTGTAATACCTTTAGAATATTTTCATAACACTTGAACTAACTGTATTCATAACATTACCTTTTTTTTTTTTTTGTTAATTAGACTCTGGATGAAAGTTCTTGTTAACTTGACACCTTATTTCCTCCTTTCAATACAAAATGAAGTACATATGCACACACCAAAATAATAACACAGAGATTTTGGTAGATTAAAGAATGAAAGCAAACATTAGGACACAAACATAGCAAATTTAAGTCAATAGCAGAAAATGAATAAACTTATGCAGTGGGAGGGAATTAGGTGAAAAAGTTAGTGAAGTGGGATTGAAAGCGTTCCATCTCCGGTTGCATTAAACCGTCCATTGTGACCGGGGAAGATGAAAGAAACACGTTGATTGTGGTCGGGGGCAGGGCAAGTATGGTGGGGCTTCCCCCATGGGAACACCACCTTGTGGAACCCCTCTCTCAACAAATAGGTCACCATGTATTCTCCACAAGGTAGAACAGTATCACCTTCTATGTACATTTCCAACCAATCAATCGCTGATTTTGCGTATTCCTCACTCACTCTCGACGGCCCTTCCGCCACCATCTTCACCACCTCCGCAAACACCAGTTTATCCAGATCCTCGCATCTCGCCGTTGTGTACGCCGCCAGCACTGCGTTGCCGCAGTATGAAGGCGGCAATGCAGGATTCAGTCGAGCACTTAGGTCCACTGCGTTGAGGAGGACCGAAACCCTTTCTTTGTCGTACTCCTCGTCTCTCGACAACGCCTTGCACCGCACCAGAGAGGAAGGAGAAAGAAAGGAAAAGAAAAAAAGAAAAAAAAAATATATATATATTATTCTCACCGGGGCGGGGCGGGTTGCCGGAGCGGGTTGGGGGGGCACGGATCCTTGGATCCGTGCCCAGGTGCACATAAGTCCTTCTCTTAATTAATATGTGGCGTGTATTAAATATTATATAACACGAGATGTTACACCAAATACAATAACTCAGTGAACTCTGTTATGAAAAAAGAAAGAAAGCATATTATCACTTATATAGATTAATGATTCAACATATCATCAGCTAAAAATAAGATTTTAATTCGATATAAGAATCCAACTATGTATGTTGTTTAATTTTGGCATTCTTAAGTAGTTGGTTGTTTCATGATTTAGAATATTTGTTTTTTAGTAGTAATAGGTCATTAATTAATTGGTTTGAACTTTTCTCTCAATTAGGTTTAATGTCCTTTTCTCGAAGGAAAAATACGAAAATAGAAGTTAGATCCTCACTGTATGAGTCCAAAATTAGGGTGTGACATGTTAGAAGAAAAATGAATATTTATGATAAGAGTTTTTGTGACGCCTAACTTTCATATAAAATATAAATTGACAACATATTGTCACAATAAACAATAAAAAAAGAGTTATTTACGACAATATTCCTATTGCTCATGACTCGTAAATAGTATTTTTGTGACATCGTTTGTCTTGTGGTAATTAATATTATTGGATTTCTTAAACTGCCCATTTTCATAAATATATATTATCTCTCTAATATTTTTCTTTACTTTCACAATCTTGATTATAATTTTTACTAGTCTTTGATCAACCACGTGTTTATGTCACATGGACATTCTTCACGATAATTTAGAATAATATGTACGCATTAATCGTGTTAATTTTGTATTGTTCTACCATTAAATTAAAATTAATTATAAGAAATTCTATGGTTAAAACTTACAAGTTATATTTAATTTATGGTTGTCATTAATTAAAGACAAAATGACAAGAATTTCCAGTCGTTGCCTTGCTATCATTATCGAATATTTGTCTCTACACTACAAGTCATATATATATCACGAGAAATATATGTCCTGTCATTATACTGTTACTGAAAATTATTTAAAATGTTACTAAAATTATATACTAGTTATATTGAAAATGTTACTAAAATGTTGTACGAGCATCTACATGACCTAAATTATCAACATACTCTCCAAGCACGTTGAAAATTCATCCCAAAGTCGCTTCACCGATCGGAAAACTTAGAGGAGCTCCAGTATTAATCACTTCCATTCCTCTCATCAGACCATATGTAGCACTCATAGCTACAGCTCTAACTCGATTATTTCCTTATAATTGTTGTACCTCACAAGTCACATTAATAATAATTTTCTCACTTTAAACTCTAAAATTTGTTTCCCGTATCCGGTTACAACTTTTGATTTAAGATATATTTTGATAAATATTTCAAAACTCGAGGATGCAGTCGAATAAAAAACAAATTAGTTTAGCTTAAACTAACGGAGTGAAAAAGTATTAGCTAGGTTGTAATATTCAGATATACTGCAAAACATTAAAGACGTTGTAATCGGATTTTGAAAAAATGATTTTGGGTGCAAATTTAGAACGATCATACAGATTATAAATTGTTTTTTTTTTTTTGCATTCAACGCAAAATAATATTTAGTATTTTAATTAGCTATATCTATCATCTAATTTAATATCAAAGATAATATTGTTTAATTAATACTACCTCCATCCTAAAATAAATGACGTTTTAACCTTTTGCACATATATTAAGAAATGTGATAAAAAGTCCAATATACCCCTATTTAAGTTTAATTAATGAGGTGTTTTTATCTCTTTAACACATTTAATTTGAGGTCATGAGTAAATAGAGGTATATTTGGTATATTGCATGTAAATATGCTTTGGAATACGAAAACGATAATTATTTTAGGACAAATTTTAATTGTTAAAACGTCATTTATTTTGGTACGGAGGTAGTATATTACATTTGTAAATGATACAAATTATATTACAATTGTGTCATTAAATTAGATTTCGTACGACAAGTCAGTGCATTGAATGTGTACGGTACTACTTTTTTCTAAGAGCATGCACAATGCAAGCAAAATTTTGGATTTAAATCCACATTAAATGGATCCCATGCATTGTGGGGTAGAAATGGGATCCTAGTTGGAAGAGAGAGAAGGATTTGGATTCAAAGGATTGAATCCAATTTGATCCAAAAGGTGAAAAAAGAAAACAAAACTCGTTAACAGCGCGTGTAGTACACCGCCTATTCTGATTGGCGCGTGTACTACACGCGCTAGGATGGAGAGTGGAGAGATCCGACAGCTGGGTCCCACCTCATCATTCTTTTGATTTTCTTTTGCATTGTATTTTTTATTTTATTTTCCTTTACCATTTTTTATTTCATTTATTTTACTTTTGTTCTCTTTTTTCGTGAATTTTTTATAGTATTGTTTGATTTAATTTATTTTTTATTTTATTTAAATTTATGTTATATCTAACTCATGTATTTTTATAATTGCAAAATGATAATTAAATAACTTATGTATTATAAAAATTGCAACATAAATTATACATTGAAATGGAATAAGTTTGTTTATATATTTGTTTAATAAAATATTTTATTTACTTAAAATATTTAATAAAATTTGTGTATCCAAAATTACAAATTTCAAATGAAATTAAAACTAAAATTAAGAGAGAGAAGATTAAGTGAAGTGGGACCCATTAAATAGTTGAATTTGGATTTAATGGGTTGTGGGTGTGGATTTAAATGGATGAAAAGTTGATGTGGATGAGAGAGAGTGTTGATGTGGATTGAATGAATTGTATTTTTTGTATTATGGGTTGTGAATGCTCTAATGAAAGAACATGCATGCACATGATCTTTTTTAAATAAGATTATTTATGTACTTTCTTTGAATTATACTACATATTTTAAAAGAGTTAGTTTCACTATTTCCTCATTTTCATTAAATGTAAAACTTTTATACTCATCATTATAATTTATTATCTTCATATACTCATAATTATAATTTATTATCTCTAAATACTCATTTTCAACTATTCCTTTTGACTTTTTTACAAACTTTCAAATTTCACAAACTTTCAAAATATATTTGCAACCAAAATTTTCCATTTTCCACACCATATGATTTATTATACCAAAATCTTTAATAATTCGATTTATTATCAGACCCAACATGCTTCCGTAAAATAAATGAACCTGTTGGAATTCATACCTTTTTTCGACCAGAACAGCACCGGGTGAGGTGGTTTGCAACACCACCAGCTGGAAAATTACTGCCCCCAAATTGTTTTACGAACAACTCCTCACTGTTCAACTTCAACCCTCAGGGAAGATAGTTTGCAAGTTATCCAGCTCCTTCAGCAACTGCCTAGCACAACCTTGGTTCGTTTCCTACACCAGGTGTACAAGGTGATCCTTCCAATGGATGAACAGATCGAACGGAAACACATTGAAGCAAAAACCTCTTTTTATTAAGAACTAAAAAATATTTATTACATATCCGTAAACTCCTTTTGGGAGGAGAATACTGGATCAGCCTCTCATGGAGATGGCTGTGACTCGTATGCACATATACTTAAAATAAAAACTCAGAAAACTCAAACTATTACAAAGATGTTTTTATTTGAAGAAAACTATGGAGAATTGTTGATGTCCTTAGCTTCCTTCTGCCTGCCTTATTTATAGATGGAAATCCGGACTTGAAGTGCGGATTCCAAACCTGCTTAAGCCAGCTGTCCACCTTTTCTGAGTGGATCAACCACCGAGTGAGTGCTTGCCAGCTTTTCTTCTCGTGACTCATCCCATGTGAAGTTGTTGGGGAATCTTTCTTTTTCTTCCCGTGACTTTTCGCATGCGATGTATGTGGGACGTGACTCACCCCATGTTACCTCTGTCGGGGAATCTTAGAAATTTTACCTTCGTGGTCCTCGCGGATAACTCTTCTTTTTGGCAGACCCTTTGTCCTTTTCTGCCCCTCGTTCTCGTTGGTTGGGTTTAGGTCGAAACCTTTCCCGAACTCGGGTTCTTTCTGATCAAGGCATGCTGGACAGACTCGATCTAGCCATCGGCCAACATGTGCCATATTACAGAATTTCCGACAGGTTTCTTTACTTGTCGGAAGCTTGTTCTCCCAAAGGATCCTTCTCTTTGTTTCAAAAAGGTCCTCTGCAAAGATCCATTCACCGAATTCTGAAAGAACTTGAAAGGGTACTTGACTTTGTCCATATTTTTTTTCATATATTTTTTTGATGTGTAATTTTTTTCATATATGAGATCTCCTAAAATATTTACTTGACTTTGTCCATTTCGGTTAGACAAACCCATAGTCCCCATGCTCGTTGGATAGAAGCTTCGTCTTCTAAAAATGCTCCTACCGGAATTGGAGTCTCCTCCGGAGCAGCCGTCTTGATGGTTTTCAAGGCCTTTCCTTCAGGTCTCCTCAACTTGATGAAATGAAAGGCTTCATGGAAACCTTTCTTGGCTGGTTCTAGGAGCTGCACTAAAGAAATACAATTCCAAAATATCACCTCTGGCCAAATGTGGATTATTGGCCCAAGTCTCGTGCACCGCTGTCGGAATCCATTTCGGTAGTCTTGAAATTTCTGGGAATCCGGTTGAGACGATATAGATTGAAGCAAGAGCCCCAAAGTTATACCATTCTTGTACTTCGTTTGGATGACTTCCTGGTTTCATCCAAACTCTTGGATACTTTCCAGAGATATCAATGATTGTTCTCTCTGGATGGATACCCATCCTGGTGATCAGCTTCTCCCATTGCCTTTGATAAACCTGCATAGGGGAAACTAGATTCTCGTCAGTTTGAACCTTAGTTTTGCCAGTCTGTGGCCTAAGATTCAACTCCCCCTCTTTAACCCAGAGGTGCTGGGTTGACTTGAAGACTCGGGTTTTGACATCGGAGCTTCAACACTTGTTCCAGTTGGTGCATCCTCAAGGAATGCATCATTTGCAGAACTCTTGGTTATGGTATTTGAATCCATAACAATCGGGTTAGAGGCCCGCTCTCTTGTTTCCCTCTTTTGCACCGTTGGAGATGCAGCCTGGAGGATAGGCCCCTGTAGTACTGTGAACAATTGTCCATGTGCGTACTGGCATGCTCGTATTAGACCAGAGACAGATCTTTGATCAGCCTGTTAAAGTCACTGGATGACTTTTGCATTGATGCATAAAGCATCAAAGCCTCGTTCTAGGCTCTCTAGGTTTTCCCTGAGATGCCTGACTCGTTTGAAGACCTCGTCAGCGACGTGTCCTTCCATCTCGTGTTAGGAAATCTGCAAGAACATTTTCATGAGATTTCACAATGACAATATCGTAATCATAATATTGACATTCAGCCTGCCATCTAAGTCGTCTAGCATTTTCTGTTTTAGATTCAATTTTATTTTTCAGAAAAGCTTTGATGCTTGAATTATCGATCTTCAAGGTGAACTTCTTAGCCATTAAGAATAAAGGCCATTTTTTGAAAGCCTTTCTAACTGCGAATAACTCCTTCTCTTTTATATGCCATCGGTCCACTTCACTTTCTGCGAATAAACCGCTGCAATATCTGCATGACATTTCTCCATTTGGTGTGGCCTTCATAAGGACTGCTGCCCACCAATGATCACTGGCATCTGTGTAGAGAATCAGTTCATCCTCGTCTTGGGGTATAACAAGTTTTGGAAGTTGTTGACAAACCTCTTAAGTTGCTTAATCCCTTCTTGGTGTTCTTCTTCCCATTTAAATATTGCATCCTTCTTTAATAATGGGCTAAACACCTTCCTGTAGTTTGCTAGATTGTTTATAAACATACCGGCGAAGTTAACAACTCCAAGAAAATTTTAAAGTTGTTTCTTGTCTTTGAGGATATCTGGAAATCCCTGAATCTTTTCCACAATATGGCTTTGTAGGATGATTCCAGATTCGTCGATCTCAATTCTAAGGAATTCGATCTGTCTAGTAGCAATTACTATCTTCTTTTCCGAAAGCACTAATCCTTCTTTGTGACATACATTTGAAAAGATTTCCAAATGCTTGAGATGTTCTTTCATGTTCTTGGATGCGATGAGTATATCATTGATGTAGACGAACATGAAGTTGAAGTAATCTTTAAAAAGATTATCCATCTTTCTCTGATATATATGGGGAGCGTTTGCCAATCCCATGGGTATCACATTCCGGATATAGTGTCCTTGTGGTGTGGAGAAAGCTGTGAACTTCTTACTTTCTTCTTCCATCTTAATCTGGTAAAACCCAGACTTACAATCGAATTTAGAAAATACCTTGGCACCTTTGATGCAGTTGACTAGGTGTACTCGACTCAGGATGTAGTATCCATCGAACTCCAAGATGCTATTAATTCCTTTGTAATTAATAACCAGTCTTGGTTTTTCTCTCTTGATTTCTCCATGGTTCCTTTCAAGGAATCCCGGGCTGCTGTATGGAGAAACTCCTGGTGAGATCAACTTAAGGTCCAGATGTTCCTTAAGCATCTTTTGCATATCCCCACAATCCGTTTAGTTCATAAGGATGAGCTTGAATCTTACGAACTCGTATTCCTTTCCTGGTTTAACCTTCAGGGATGCTTTGAGCTCGTTCTTGTTTCACCATGCCAAAGGATTTTCATTGTAATTCCTTTGGATCTTCTTCTTGATATCCTCGAGTGAAATCTGTTCTTCAATGGTAATTTCACTGTAGGTAATCGAGTAGGGTCTATTCCCTTCTTTCATCAAATCATTTCTTTTGAAATCTTGATGAAGGGTTAAGACTCAGTTGAAATCTCGATCTCCCAAGTTGTATGCAATTCTTGGATAGACATTGAATGCCAATTTCCCTGCACACAAGTTTCCTGTAATCGCCCCAAGGTATGAATCCTTAAGATTTGAGATTCGCTTGTCCAGTATTGCAAGATTGAGCGGCGAATCAACTCCTTCTTTTAATGTTGCTTTAATAATAACTCTTATGGCTCCGATATGAATCCATGAGAGTGTATTTACAACTTCTCTTTTTAACTCTGCTTTTGATCTCCTGTATTTCTTTATAAGGGACCAATTGCATCTCGATCAAGTTACCAGTGACTTCTATCGGGATGGCAAATTCTCCGGTAGTTACTCTGTGGATAATCTAGTGTTTTCTGCTGTGAAAACCAATTTTATCCAACGCTTTTTCCATAGCTCCGATGGTAAAACCATCGTATATCTGGAGCTTTGGATCTTCTTTCATAATCCTCATTAGAGCCTTATGAGATACCGTAGTGTGGGAGAGGTATCCTGACATATCCTCTCTCACCGTTGATTGAAGAATTTCTTCTTCACTCTGATTCTGAGCTGGATTCACTTCCATCCTCAGAATAGATCTCTTCTTCATAGATGCTTTCATCTGAGGGTAGATTCTCAAATTGATACACCTGTATAAGATCTTGATAGTAGACAGTTTCTTCAAGTTTGGGTGTTGCTTCGAACTGTCTAACTCCTCGTTTCTGATTCTCTGGGCAATCTGTCGAGATATGCCCTCTTGCTCCGCATGTCCAGAAATTACAATCTTTAAAACTTCCGTTGGCTCTGGTGTGAGCTCGTCTGAAAGTTCTCTTTCCTGTAGTCCTGCTGGAACTTCCCTGATCAGAGCTTGTAAAAACTCTTCTTCTGTTTGGCGTTGGTCTTTGCCCAGATTTGTAACTTCGGGTCTTTTGTTTTGACCAAACTCTTCTTGGTCTCCATGAAGACCAATGATTGTCTCTCTTGGTGTTGCTTCCACGGTAATATGGATGGCTTCATTGCTTTTGCCTCTTATGCCTCCGTGGTTGACCTCCAACGACTATTGGAATGTCATTTTCTTCGCAGCATAAGGGAACCATTTTATTGATTCTTCTTAGTCTCTTGTAGTTCTTGTAGAGTGTCGCTTGATGACACCATTCAGATAGCTTAGCCTTTAGGAAAGACATCCTTCTGGCCACAGTATCCAAGTCATCTGCACTTTTGTATTCCCTGATCAACATTTCTCTCTAGGGACTTGGTATCTTCGCAAAGAATAATTACGAAGTCTCTCTGTCTTCCACCTTGAACTTCCATCGGTACTCGGTGAATAACTTGATGTATTCGTCAATATGACAAATATCATGCAACTCGAGGCTGTAGAGGGCTTGTTTATATCTTTTTCCTTTTTCCTCTTCAATCCCATCAAAATAGCCTATGCCGATAAAATGGATTTTGAATAATTTGGTCATATTATCGACAATTCCTTTTAATGACTCACCAGCTGTGACGTTGTTTTTCATCTCTGGTGCTGTCATATCCCATGCGATCTTTACAGATCCTTCCAAACTCATCTCGAGTAGTAAGATGAATCCTTCTTTCATAAGATCGAGGGTTCCTGCTGCAATCCTCATTGTCGATGCCCCATCATCGATAAGGATTTCACGTTCTTGAAATCTGGGATATCCAAATTTAGCATCAACCCATACGGATGTATCGGGTCAAGCTGTGACTTTCCATAAGGCGTGTTGAATAAATTCGACCTTTTGGAACGGGGTCGAGTTCCTATAACAACAACAGGATCTCTTCCTGTGGTGAAATCCCCTGCGTGTGGCATTTGTTCGTCCACATGATGTGATCCAAAACTTTCTGCTATGTTGGGATTGATTGGAGGTCTCTGCTGTTGATCACGAGTAACCAAGACAGATTCATCTCCTGCATTTATCTTTAGATCCACAATACCTAATCTTGCGAAGGATTCATTTAGGTCATGTAGATCCTGCAGATTTATCCTCTCGAAATCCATTACTTGTTTGTAACAAATTTTCCTTTGATGATGGCTATAAGTTTATCATCATCGGTCATGGGTCGTACAACTTTGGTTGGTTTCCCATCTAGATGTAAGTAGGGAACTGTTCCGAAATTTATACGTCTCCTTTCTCTGGATGAACTTGGTCGGTTCTCCAGATTCTTGACTCTTTGTTGAATATCATGGATGATTTCAAGAGTCTCCTTTTGATTTTTTATCATTGTCTCCATTTGGCTCTGGATCTGATGAACTTGTGTCGGTAGATGATTATGGCGGTTGCCATAACTTTGCACCGTCTTCTGGATTTCCCTAAGATCTTCAGAGATCTTAGAGGTATCTGGAAGTATCTCCTTCCACTCGGGCATTCCATCAGACATTATGATACTGATGGTCTTCCTCCTGATGTCTCGTTAAATCAGCTTGTAGCATATATCGTCAGAGTTTGACGATATGTCCTGTAGAATATACATATTGGACATTCGTCCAGATCCATTCTTTTCTCGTGTAATTCTCCTCACCAATTGTGAATTACAGATAAATAATATAATAAATATAAATTTAGTTCTTAATAAAACTTGGCTCTGATACAATTTTCACTGATCTTTTCCGAGGTGCTACGTGACGTTGTTAGACCTATCAAGTCTGTCTAGAATCTGTAAACAGGTCAAGATCAAAACTGTCTTGTATCTGTAAACAATTCCAACATACGACTAACAAAATTTCCAGCCTATATATCATCTTCGGGTTCGGATCGGGTCTAATAATCATATGGATTGGTTTTATTGGAAATTCTTAAAAATATATATATAAAGTTTGGAAATAGCAAAATAAGTTTGGACATATCAATATGTATTAATTGCAAAAAGTGTGTCATAAGGATATTTTAGTATTTGACCAAAAATAATTTATATTTTTTGGTAGATTGAAATAATCAATTATATTGATGGGTATTTTAGTTTAAAGTTATATAAATTTAGGTATTTTGGGTGATTAACTCTATTTTAAAAACTATTACATCATTTTTCAAGTTAAAATTCCAAAAGTCACGTAAACGATTTTAAAAATTATAATGAAAAAATGACTAACTGATAAAAATCGAAACATGAATGACCAAATTAAATTTGCAATCTATTTTTTATTCGGACTGTAACCCAAACTTTTTCCCAACAAAATTCACGGCATGTGACTTACTTCTAGTATTTATAAGCCATACTCTCTGCTCAATTCACTCCGCCGCAATCGCCGCCGCCAAGTCACGGCGGAGATGGATTCTCTCGCCGTCCGGAGATTACATCCACGGCGAGGTATAATTCTTCTTTCAGAATTAGTAATTCTGTTCTAGATCTTTCCGTACGAATCATCTTCTCAGCGATATTTTTTTTTATAAAAAATCTCAGATCTGTTCTTCGTTTTCCGATTGCAATGCTATTAATCCCTCTGAGTTCAATATTTTCAGAGAAATTGATCATTCATCTTTGCAATTAATTGATTTTGCAGGTTCAATCAGCACTCCGATCAAGGGGCTTTATCTAGATAAATTTTACGAGGCTTAGAAAATTAAATCAAGTGTTATTGCTTTTGGAACTGTGTGATCCGATGAATCTCAATGTTTTATATGATTATAACTGCGAATTGCAAATCATTGTTTTGCTTGATTTTTGTCATTGAAAGAATTCGTGATTCATTTGGCTCACACAGTTTCTGAAGCTATAATAGTTTGAAGCTTCGTAAAGTTTTGAATTTGAATAAAGCCCTTTGATCAGAGTGTCGAAATTTGCTCGTCCAATCTTCACATGATCGATCGATGATGAAATGGAAGTGTTTGAAGATCGATGAATCTGCTCATCCAATTATCACCTGTTTGATGAACGACTAAATTCATCTACATACTATTTTCATCCATCATACGAAAATAAAGATATATTTACTTTTTTCGTCCATCACACAAAGATATATGCATATTGTTAATATGACGAACTTTCTACTCTATTAATAGAAAATAGATTTGTATATTATTCTCGTCCATTCCACAAAAATAATATTTTTTTGGCTATATTCAGATGGTTTTTAATTTGTAGTTTTATATATATCCTTATTTAAATGGATATATGGTTAAAGTTTTAGAATTAAAGAAAGATAAGAATACAATTGGCAATTCAAAATTCTCTTCAATTATTATACTATTTCGTTATATAATCAGAAACTTGACAATTTATATAAGAATTTGTCAAAATGAGTTCAATTTACATCTATTTAGATAGTCTCACCAATAATTGTCAGAATTCTTATATGAATTCCATCTCAATAAAAGCTACCCTTGAAATCCTAGATGAGTTTATGTGATGTTCATATTTAAATCCTACATTTCAATCTCGACATATCATAAATAGCACTACAAATATTTTGTTCAACATCAACACACATGTAGGGCTGAAAATTCAAACAAGCTATTCGATACTCGATTCGAGATTGATCGGTGAAAATTTCGTTTGAGCTCGATTCGATAAAAATATCAAACAAGCTCGATTCGAATTCGGTTAAGGCTCGTTCAAGTTCGATTTGATTAATTATCAAAAACAAATATAAATTTTAAAATTCGATTATATTTCAAACAAACAAGCTTGAGAAGTTATGCATTCGGTCAAATTATATCATTTACGGCCATGTACACATGTTTAGTTTAATTCCATATTAGCTAAACACTCAACTAATTATATGTATATATATATATATGTATTATTAAAATTAAATTAATAATTAATTATCATCATCATCGTATTATATAATGCAAAAACCCTAGGCCCAAAACTGATATGAATCACAAAACCCTAGCCCATAAATCAGTCTCTTCAACCCTTATAAAACCACACTCTTGGCCCCAAATTCTCACCACCTCGCAACTGCTCGCCGCCGGCGAGAAGACCGCTTCTTCCACGGCGGCGTTAGAGCCTGTTGGCCGCCGAGTTTTGATTTCCGGCGAGGTATGTGTCTTTCTCTCTCATTCTGCAAATCTCTGCTGCGTTTTTTTTCTTTCCAGATTCTGCAGATGAAGTTTCCGTACAAATTTATATTATCTTCTTCTGTTGAATTTTTTTAACCTTTTCTGGCAATTTATTGCTCTTTTTAGCAATGTTTTTTTGATGACATGACTGAATTAACTCTGATCTCTGATCCGTTTTTGTTTTTCCTTTTTAATTGTTTATAAATTTGTAATTGAATATTATTATAATATTATTATTTTTCTTTTTAGGCGATTTTTTTAGGAAAATGTATTTTTATTATAATCTCAGCTGAAATATTGTTTGATATTTTTTATTCAAAGTATTTCATAAAAGATTATGTATCCATTTTTTTTTTTCATTTTGTATGTTTAATTGGATGAAATCTTTATTTGGATAAATGAGTAATTAAATTTGCTTATTTTTGCAGGTTTATTTCTGTCATGAAGATATCAGTTACATAAATGATTTCAATACTTTTTTATCAAGGGGCTTTTATCTATATAAGTTTTTTGAGGCTAAAATATTATATTTAGTGTTATTGCTTTTGAAATTATGTGATCTTCATGAATCATAATATGCTGTTATTATTATCATCATCATTATAGTTTATTAATTTGTTTAATTTGAACAATATTTGAAATTATTTATGACTCATTTGGCTCACATAGTTTCTCAAACAATAATATTTTTAAAATTTGAGGCTTCAATTAACTTTTAATTTTAGATAGAGCCCTTTGATGAGAGTGATGAAATTAGCTCCCATTTCATCTGCATTGTCAAGTTTTGATTTAATTACCTCTGTAAGTCATAAATTGTTGTTTATTATTACAAATTGTTCATTAATTTCCTGTGGTGTTTTGTTAGGTTTTACCTTAATCTTTGTGAACTAACCGGTTTATGTGATTTTATTGTATTTAATTTAATTATTCATATTTTCAGGCAAAACAGTGTTCATAAATAAATTTGTATGAATTAATTAATTTTATTTCTATGTTGTCATCAATTTCAGTTCATGACTAGTGAAATTCATTATGAAGAAATAAAGTTGTATCAATTTGTCCTAATTTGTAATCAATTATTGAATTGCTTTTCAACTAATATAAATTGCTTAAAAACTTATTGTGTAAATAAATGTCTGATGGCTTCAAAATTAAATTAATACACTGTTTTTGAATGACATTTTATTTTAATAGGTATGAGTGTAAATTGTTTTTTTTTTCTTTCAAAAAAAGAGTAAAAATTTGTTCGATTTGGGCTCAAGTTATGATATTATTTTTGAGCTTCTATTCTTGATTTGGTGATGTTGGCCCATTTACCTGTTTTTGGCAAAAACTGGAAAAAATGAAAACTTAGATAACCAAGAAACTGAGTATTAATCAAACAATGAAAAGTGTTTTATATTTTACTTAAATTGAAATAAACTCTATTAATATATGTATTGCTTATAATATTGTGTATTTGAGACTTGCAAATTAACATAATATTGTCTTAGGTCTCTATTAAAAGACCTGGTGTATTTTCTTTTAATTTGTTTTTCTTTTAATCATTTTGAGAAGAATAGTTTTAATTATTTTGAGAAGAATAGTCGAGGTAATTAATACAAACCAACAATTTATTTATGCTCCATGTTTTTACTCTAGAAAAAACGTGCTTCCTATTTTAATAAAATTATAAATAGAAAATTAAACAGAACATAAGTTTTTCCATGGCCTTCACATATTGTTCTTAAAAAATATATTTAGAGAGATTAAAAAGAAAAATGATCAATTTCAATTCTATAAAAAACAGTTTTTCTAACTTTTATAATACTCATAGGACTCATTGATTGCAATGGTATACAAGATGTTATATTACGCTTTTGGTAATATTTCTACAACAATCGTCATATATAGTATATATTTGATAACACCATTATTTAATTCATATTGTGTATTGAACGTAATGAAGCGATATGTTAACACTAAACATAACAGAAGATCCAATCAGCTGCTACGAAACATTATTCATTGCTATATATCAAATACCATAAATAGTAAGTCATTAAAACTCAATTCTTGTGACATTGCATAAATGATCATCAAGATTCAAAACTAACATAATATTAATCACATGAATATTATTATATATCTAAAATTCCATCTCCAAAACCTTTCTCAAATTATTATATGTGGACCCACCCTCCTTGACAGCCTCCATAGCTAAACCTCTAAATTTCAAAGCATTATTCCTTATCTCTTTGCCTCTATCACTATCACCCATCACTATATCCAAACAATTCTTCAACTCTTCTCTTTTGATCACAACTTCTCCATTAATTCTTGCTCTAATCCCATTGCCCCAAACCTCATCCACAAGCTTAGCATTTGTTGTTTGGTCTGAATAATGTGGACACCCAATTATGGGGACCCCACATATCAGACTCTCGAGAGTCGAGTTCCATCCACAGTGCGTCGCAAAACAGGCTATCGATTTATGGCTTAGAACCTCCAATTGTGAACACCATGGGACAATCATCCCATCCCCATTTTCCAACTCTTTTTCAACCATTTTCTTCACATCCTCTTCTTCACTATCCCATGATCTTATGACCCACAAAAAGGGTCTTTTAGTTTCCATTAATCCATGCAAGATCTCAACCTTTTGCTCCTTGCTCATCACCACTAGGCTTCCAAATGCTACATAAACAACCGATTTCTCCGGCTTCGACTCTAGCCACTGCATGTACTCTTCCTTCTTGCTCAAGAACAAGTCGCCACCGAAGGACTTGTCGTTGGATTCGTCGTTGAAGAAAGCCGATGGGATCAAAGGCCCGATCGAGATCACATTCATCTTGTTCATCTCCAATGCCTTGATAGCCTCTTGTTCGAGCTCTTGAAACGTGTTGAGAAACACCATTGATTTTGGAAGCTTCTCGAGTTCTTGAATGTGTTCTTGCATCATGGGGCTCATCATAGGGTACATGGGGTTATTAGGCACAACAAAAGTTGGAAAATCACTCAAAGTGAAGCGAGGCAAACCCTCTATATCCACATCCACCAATGAGTCCCCCTCGCCGCCATGGCCGGAGAAAAACCGGTGGTAGATGGCGAAGGCGGCGGCACATTGTATGGCGAGAAAAGCAGACGGGACGTGCATGTCACGCGCCACCGTGGAAGCCCAAGGGAGGAGGAGGCTGTAGACGAGGCAGGTCACCGGCCGGCCCTCGTCGGAGAGCTTGTGGAGGATGTTGGTTAGGGTTTGGGAGCCACAACGGCTGAGATCGGCCATGTAGGTGGTGAAGCCACCGCCACCGCCGCTGCCGGAAGTGTCATCATGGCCGTCGGAAAATGAGGCGTAGGATAAGTTGGTGATGGTTGGGAGAGATTGGTGGAGGCCTTTGAGGCCGCGGACGGTGGTGGCGAAGGTGACGGTGGCGCCGAGGTGGGCTAGAGTTTTGGCCAGCTGAAGAGTAGGGTTTATATGGCCTTGAACAGGGAAACTTGTGATGAGAAAATGGTGATTCTTCATTGCAAGATTAATAATGGCTTGATCACTACTATATATGTGGGATATATATATATATATATATGGACATTCATATATATATATATATATTTATATATAGATGTGTAGTATTGATATTTGATACACTCTTAAAACAATGTTAATATCGAGTGTGGTAATTTGTTCCTAACGATGTGTATCATTTGATATTCTAAAATACTTGTTGTATTATGTATTTGATATATATCTCATGTACATTCTTATTGAAAATTTGAAATTGATTTCGAATAGGAAAATAATTGAAAAATGACCCTAAACTACGAAGTGAAAAAAAAAACGCTTACATTCATGCGTAAAAACTCAGGCGAGATGGTCTCACAGAAGATTTTCGTGAGACTGATCATTTTTACCCATTATTCAAACACATATCCACAAGTTTGCACGTGAATTGTGAAGTGTATGTCATGAGTTAAATTGTCTCATATAAAATGATCCACGAGACGGTTTCACATAAGAGTTATTTACAAATATGAATGATTTGTAACAAAAGATTTTGATGTAATATTATGGTTTATTTTTCCACTTGATCCTGTGGACTTGGGCAAAGAAATTGGAGTGAAATTCAAGGAAATATGTGTATATTAAATATTGAGCCGCCATATAAGACTGTAAGTTAAAAGGAAATGGACAATCACAGTCAAAAAGTGTAACATGCAAAAATTAATTTTGTAATTTTGTGGAAATTAAATATGTGTGGCTGATAAACCAAGAAAATTTTGACTAAGTCACCACAAATTGTTGCCGCCACTTTTGAACATGTCAAATGAGTTTATATAGCAATATTCTCATAGTGATTCATTTTGCATCGATGTATAATGAACCTTTGCGAATTTATCGTCGAATGTAATTAGTGTTATAATATAATTTGAATGATTATTCTATCATTGTGAAGCAATATTGGGTAAATATTCCACAACAGTAAAAAAGGGTCTACAACAATGATTATTAACAGTTGTTGTTGTGCTTTTTGATAGAGTGAGGTCTTTTTCCTATCTTATAAGTCAAGAAATAGGACAATACTTATGTGATCAAAAGAAAAATTAAAATAAAAGAGGGCAGTTCAATTGCTAACAAATTACTAATTACTCTGATCTTTTAGTCTTTCTTTAGCTGTCATATTGATTTTTCAACGGTGGAATTTCCACCACGCTCCTCAATGGATCAACTTAATACGATGTACAGACAATATATATAAGAAAAAATCAACCTGAACTGGCCTGTAAGACTCCAAAAATAAGGATTTCAAATTTCGGAAAAACCCGTAAGGGTACCCCTTTGGGTTTTTGGAGACTTTTCGTCCAAGTGAACTTTTACCGATTTCACTACAAACCGACTCAACATGATGTGAAAACAATAAATGTGGGAGAAATTAGGCCTAACGTTGTCCCTACGGCCCAAAAATCAGTTACCAAAGAGCCCCCAAAACACCTCGAAACCCCCTAATTCCAAGTTAAAACTACATTTTCTGCCACTTTAGCTCCGATTTGAACGAGTGACCATGTGTTTACCTCGTTGAGTTGGCTTTGTAATGCATCAAAAATGACATAATTCGGACCTCCGGTGTTGAAGTTACAACCATTTTACGAAAGCTACACGTGCATTCCCGAAAAATCCCCTAAGGGTACCCCTGTGGGTTTTTTTAGAGAAGTTTAAACGGTGGAATTTCCACCACGCTCCTCACTGGATCAACTTAATACGATGTCTAGACAATATATATAAGAAAAAACCAGCCTGAACTGGCCTGTAAGGCTAAAAAAATAAGGCTTTCAAATTTCGGAAAAACCCTTAGGTGTACCCATTTGGGTTTTTGGAGAATTTTCGTCCGAGCAAACTTTGGCCGATTTCACTACAAACTGACTCAACATGATGTGAAAACAATAAATGTAGGAGAAATCAGGCCTAACGTTGTCCTTACGGCCCCGAAATCAGTTACCAAAGAGCCCCAAAAACACATCGAAACCCCCTAATACCAAGTTAAAATACTTTTCAGACATTTTTTCTCTGATTTGAAAGAGTTGCCATGTGTTTTTCTCGTAGATCGTAGAGTTGGCTTTGAAATGCATCAAAAATGATGTAATTCGGACGTCCGGTGTGGAAGTTATAGCCTTTTTACAAAAGCTGCGCGTGGATCCCCAAAAAACCCCCTAGGGATACCCCTATGGGTTTTTTGGAGAAGTTTTAACGGTGGAATTTCCACCACGCTCCTCACTGGATCGACTTAATACGATGTCTAGACAATATATATAAGAAAAAACCAGCCTGAACTGGCCTGTAAGGCTCCAAGAATAAGACTTTCAAATTTCGGAAAAACCACTAGGGATACCAGATACACCACTTTGGGTTTTTGGAGAATTTTCGTCCGAGCAAACTTTGGCCGATTTCACTACAAACCGACCCAACATGATGTGTAAACAATAAATGTGGGAGAAATCAGGCCTAACGTTGTCCTTACGGCCTCGAAATCAGTTACCAAAGAGTCCCCAAAACACCTCGAAACCCCCTAATTACAAGTTAAAACTACTTTTCTGCCATTTTAGCTCCAATTTGCATGAGTGACCATGCGTTTTTCTCGTATCAAAAATGACGTAATTCGCACGTCCTATATGGAAGTTACAGCCGTTTTGTGAAAGCTGCGCGTTGATCTTTGAAAAACCCCCTAGGGGTACCCCTTTGGATTTTTTCAAGAAGTTTCATCGGTGGAATTTCCACCACGCTCCTCACTGGATCGACTTAATATGATGTCTAGACAATATATATAAGAAATAAGGCTTTCAAATTTCGGAAAAATCCGTAGGGGTACCCTTTTGGGTTTTTGAAAAATTGAAGAATTTTCTTCCGAACGAACTTTGGCCGATTTCACTACAAACGGACTCAACATGATGTGAAAACAATAAATGTTGGAGAAATCTGGCCTAACGTTGTCCTTACGGCCCTGAAATCAGTTACTAAAGAGCCCCCAAAACACCTCGAAACCCCCTAATTCCAATTCAAAAACATCTTTTCTGCCATTTTAGCTCCTAATTGAACCAGTAACCATGCATTATTCTCATAGATCGTTGATTTGGCTTTGCAATGCATCAAAAATGACGTAATTTGGATGTCCGGTGTAGAAGTTACAGCCGTTTTATGAAAGCTGCGCGTGGATCCCAGAAAAACCCCCTAGGGGTACCCCTTTGGGTTTTTTTGAGAAGTTTCAACGGTGAAATTTCCACCACGCTCCTCACTGGATCGACTTAATATGATGTCTAGACAATATATATATAAGAAAAACCAGCCTGAATTGGCCTATAAGACTCAAAAAATAAGGCTTTCAAATTTCGTAAAAACCCCTTTGGGTTTTTGGAGAATTTTTGTCCGAGAAAACTTTGGCCGATTTCACTACAAACCAACTCAACATTATGTGAAAACAATAAATGTAGGAGAAATCAGGCCTAACGTTATCCTTACGGCCCCGAAATCAGTTACCGAAGAGCCCAAAAACACCTTGAAACCCCTTAATTTGAAGTTAAAAATACTTTTCAGCCATTTTTGCTCCGATTTGAATGAGTTACCATGCATTTTTATCGTAGCTCATTGAGTTGGCTATAGAACGCATAAAAAATGATGTAATTCGGACGTCTGGTGTGAAAGTTACAACCGTTTTGCGAAAGCTGCGTGTGGATCCCCGAAGAACCCCCTAGGGGTACCTTTTTGGGTTTTTTAGAGAAGTTTCAACGGTTGAATTTCCACCACGCTCCCCACTGGATCAACTTAATACGATTTCTAGACAATATATATAAGAAAAAACCAGCATAAACTGGCCTGTAAGGCTCCAAAAATAGGGCTTTCAAATTTCGGAAAAACCCTTAGGGGTACCCCTTTGGGTTTTTGGAAAATTTTCGTCCGAGCAAACTTTGGCTGATTTTACTACAAACCACCTCAACATGATGTGAAAACAATAAACGTGGGAGAAATCAGGCCTAACTTTGTCCTTATGTCCCCGAAATCAGTTACCCAAGAGCCCCAAAAACACCTTGAAACCCCTTAATTCCAAGTTAAAAATACTTTTCAGCCATTTTTGCTCCGATCTGAACGAGTGACCATGCGTTTTCTCCTGCAGGCAGCTAACTATCTTGCCCAAGAAGGATTCAGGAGGTGATGGAGGAGGCCATGGAGGAAGCTCCAGAGGACACTAAGATAGCAGTTCAACCAAGAGGAAATTCGAAGCTATCTCAGGAGTACATCTTGCTCTTCGTAGAGGAATAGAAGAAAGGAGGAGAAAAGAAGAAGAGTTGAAGAAGAGTTATGCAAAGCGTCTGATGACTATATTAAGAAAATGGCAAAGATAAGCATATCAAATATTTTTCTTCCTCAGAAACAACCTGACCTGGAAGCTCTTGCTACAGACGAAAAGAATGCACCAGACTCACTTTGCATCTTCTTGGATGGAAGTCCTGACTTCTAGGAGTCCCAGATTCCAAGTATGGGAGCCCCTTGAAATCGATCTGCCTACCTCTCATAGTCCATCCTTTCCACAGATCAACATCTATAAACAAGCAAAATACTTGAAGTACAACATCAAGTTATGCAAAAAGTCCACACTTATCGAAGACAAATCTCATCGTGAAGGGCTCAAGTGCTTCAAGGATCTTGCTAGTAGAGGTGTACTTCCAATCCAGATGAAGCTAAAAGGTAGAATGAACAGAGGGGAAATCATTCCTTTCTGTGAACATTTCTGGTTGAGATACGAGGAGACTCCTGAGATGAAAAGGCTGATGGAACCAACCTACAAGAGTCTATCCTTAACTGGTGGAAGGGTTCGAGGAATGATAGATAGAGAGCCTCCTGTTTGCAAGGTCCTTGAAGTGTTGGAGTCCCTGTAAGGAACATTGTATACGATTTTGATGAAAGACAAAACATGTAATAGACTAGAGTCTAGGATCCTATGTATTTAGATTCCTTTGTAAAATCCCTAAGTATAGGATTAGGAGGCTTGAAGATCAAGATTGAAGCATGAAGACCTTGCTGCATAAAATGGTAAAAGTAAACAATTTGCAGCAGATTGCTTCAAAAAAGATGCTGGCCGCACACTGCCCGAGGATGCTGAGTATGCTAACTGCTAGATAGGACAACGTTAGGCCTGATTTCTCCCAAATTTATTGTTTTCACATCATGTTGAGTCGGTTTGTAGTGAAATCGGCCAAAGTTCGCTCGGAGGAAAATTCTCCAAAAACCCAAAGGGGGTACCCCTAGGGTTTTTCCGAAATTTGAAAGCCTTATTTTTGGAGCCTTACAGGCCAGTTCAGGCTGGTTTTTTCTTATATATATTGTCTAGACATCGTATTAAGTCGATCCAGTGAGGAGCATGGTGGAAATTCCACCGTTGAAACTTCTAGAAAAAACCCAAAGGGGTACCCCTAGGGGGTTTTTTGGGGATCCACGCGCAACTTTCGTAAAACGGCTATAACTTCCACATCGGACGTCCGAGTTATGTCATTTTTGATGCGTTGCAAAGCCAACTCAACGAGCTACAAAAAGTATGCATAGTCACTGTTCTAATCGGAGCCAAACTGGTAAAAAAGTAGTTTTAACTTGGAATTAGGGGGTTTCGATGTGTTTTGGGGTCTCTTTCTTAACTGATTTCAGGGCCGTAAGGACAGCGTTAGGCCTGATTTCTCCCACATTTATTATTTTCACATCATGTTGAGTCAATTTGTAGTAAAATCAGCCAAAGTTCACTTGGACGAAAATTCTCCAAAAACCTAAAGGGGTACCCCTACGGGTTTTTCCCAAATTTGAAAACCTTATTTTTGAAGCCTTACAGGCCAGTTCAGGCTGGTTTTTTTCTTAAATATATTGTCTAAACATCGTATTAAGTCGATCCATTGAGGAGCGTGGTGGAAATTCCACTGTTGAAACTTCTCGAAAAAACCAAAGGGGTACCCTTGGGGGTTTTTCAAGGATCGACGCGCAGTTTTAGCAAAACGGCTGTAACTTCCACACCGGACATCCGAATTACATCATTTTTGATGCGTTGCAAAGCCAACTCAACGAGCTACGATAAAAATGCATAGTCACTCACTGAAATCGGAGCAAAATGGCTGAAAAGTATTTTTTAACTTGGAATTAGGGGGTTTCAAGGTGTTTTTGGGGCTCTTTGGTATCAATGTTAGGCCTGATTTTTCCCACATTTATTGTTTTCACGTCATGTTGAGTCGGTTTGTAGTGAAATTGGCCAAAGTTCACTCGGATGAAAATTCTCCAAAAACCCAAAGGGGTACCCCTGAGGGTTTTTCCGAAATTTGAAAACCTCATTTTTGGAGCCTTACAGGCCAGTTCAGACTAGTTTTTTCTTATATATATTGTCTAGACATCGTATTAAGTTGATCCAGTGAGGAGCATGGTGGAAATTCCACCGCTGAAACATCTCTAAAAAACCCAAATGGGTACCCCTAGGGGGTTTTCCGGGGATCCACGCGCAGCTTTCGCAAAACGGCTGTAACTTAAACACCGGACCTCCGAATTATGTCATTTTTGATGCATTACAAAGCTAACTCAACGAACTATGAGAAAAACACATGGTCACTCATTCAAATCAGAGCGAAAATGGCAGAAAAGTAGTTTTAACTTGTAATTAGGGGGTTTCGAGGTGTTCTTGGGCTCTTTGGTAACTGATTTCGGGGCTATAAGAACAACGTTAGGTCTGATTTCTCCCAAATTTATTGTTTTCACATCATGTTGAGTCAGTTTGTAGTGAAATCGGCCAAAGTTCACTTGGATGAAAATTCTCCAAAAACCCAAAGGGGTACCCCTAGGGTTTTTACAAAATTTGAACGCCTTATTTTTTGAGCCTTACAGGCCAGTTCAGGCTGGTTTTTCTTAAATATATTGTCTAGACATCGTATTAAGTCAATCCAGTGAGGAACGTGATTGAAATTTCACCGTTGAAACTTTTCGAAAAAACCAAAAGGGGTACCCCTAGGGGGTTTTTTGGGGATCCACACGTAGCTTTCGCAAAACGTCTGTAACTTCTTCACCGGACGTCCGAATTACGTTATTCTTTATCCGTTGCAAAGCTTACTCAACGAGCTACGAGAAATATTCATGGTCACTCATTCAAATTGGAGCTAAAATGGCAGAAAGGTAGTTTTAACTTGTAATTAGAGGGTTTCGAGGTGTTTTGGGGGCTCTTTGGTAACTGGTTTCGGGGACGTAAGGACAACGTTAGGCCTGATTTCTCCCACATTTATTGTTTACACATCATGTTGAGTCGGTTTGTAGTGAAATCGGCTAAAGTTCACTCGGACGAGAATTCTCCAAAAACCCAAAGGGGTGTACCCTTAGGGGTTTTTTCGAAATTTGAAAGTCTTATTATTGGAGCCTTACAGGCCAGTTCAGGCTGGTTTTTTCTTATATATATATTGTCTAGACATCGTATTAAGTCAATCCTGTGAGGGGTGTGGTGGAAATTCCATCGTTGAAATTTCTTGAAAAAACCCAAAGGGGTACCCTTAGGGGGTTTTCCAGGGATCCACGCGCAGCTTTCATAAAATGGCTGTAACTTCCACACCGAATGTCCGAATTACGTCATTTTTCATGTGTTGTAAAGCCAACTCAACGAGATACGATAAAAATGCATGGTCACTCATTCAAATCGGAGTAAAAATGGCTGAAAAGTATTTTTAACTTGGTATTAGGGGCTTTCAAGATGTTTTTGGGGCTCTTTGGTAACTGATTTCGGTGACGTAAGGACAACGTTAGGCCTGATTTCTCCGACATTTATTGTTTTCACATCATGTTGAGTCGGTTTGTAGTGAAGTAGGCCAAAGTTCGCTCGGACGAAAATTTTCCAAAAATATAAAGGGGTACCCCAAAGGGTTTTTCCGAAATTTGAAAACCTTATTTTTGGAGCCTTACTGGCTAGTTCAGGCTGGTTTTTTCTTATGTATATTTTCTAGAAATAGTATTAAGTCGATCCAGTGAGGAGCGTGGTGGAAATTCCACCGTTGAAACATCTCTAAAAAACCCAAATGGGTACCCCTAAGGGATTTTACGGGGATCACGCCCAGCTTTCGTAAAACGGCTGTAACTTCAACACCGGACGTCCGAATTTTGTCATTTTTGATGCATTACAAAGCCAACTCAACGATCTACAAGAAAAAACACATGGTCACTCATTCAAATCGGAGCTAAAATGGCAGAAAAGTAGCTATTACTTGGAATTAGGGGGTTTCGAGGTGTTTTTGGGTCTCTTTGGTAACTGATTTCGGGGCCGTAAGGAAAACGTTAGGCCTGATTTCTCCCACATTTATTATTTTCACATCATGTTGATTCAGTTTGTAGTGAAATCGACTAAAGTTCACTCGGAGAAAAATTCTTCAAAAACCCAAAGGGGTACCCCTACGGATTTTTCCTAAATTTGAAAGCCTTATTTTTGGAGTCTTAGAGGCCAGTTCAGGCTGGTTTTTTCTTATATATATTGTCTAGACATCGTATTTAAGTCAATCCAGTGAGGATTGTGGTGGAAATTCCACCGTTGAAACTTCTCAAAAAAACACAAAGGGGTACCCCTAAGGGGTTTTTTGGGGATCCACACACAGCTTTCGCAAAACGTCTGTAACTTCAACACCGGACGTCTGAATTACGTCATTTTTTATCCGTTGGAAAGCTTACTCAACGAGGTATGAGAAATATGCATGGTCACTCATTCAAATCGGAGCTAAAATGGCAGAAAGGTAGTTTTAACTTGTAATTATGGGGTTTCGAGGTGTTTTGAGGGCTATTTGGTAACTGGTTTCGGGGACGTAAGGACAAAGTTAGGCCTGATTTCTCCCACATTTATTGTTTACACATCATGTTGAGTCGGTTTGTAGTGAAATCGGCCAAAGTTCACTCGGACGAGAATTCTCCAAAAACCCAAAGGGGTGTACCTTAGGGGTTTTTTCGAAATTTGAAAGTCTTATTATTGGAGCTTTACAGGCCAGTTCAGGCTGGTTTTTTCTTATATATATTGTCTAGACATCGTATTAAGTCAATCCAGTGAGGGGTGTGGTGGAAATTCCATCGTTGAAACTTCTTGAAAAAACCCAAAGGGGTACCCTTAGGGGGTTTTCCAGGGATCCACGCACAGCTTTCTTAAATCGGCTGTAACTTCCACACCGAATGTCCGAATTACGTCATTTTTGATGTGTTGCAAAGCTAACTCAACGAGATACGATAAAAATGCATGGTCACTCATTCAAATCGGAGCAAAAATGGCTGAAAAGTATTTTTAACTTGGTATTAGGGGCTTTCAAGATGTTTTTGGGGCTCTTTGGTAACTGAATACGGTGACGTAAGGACAACGTTAGGCCTGATTTCTCCGACATTTATTGTTTTTACATCATGTTGAGTCGATTTGTAGTGAAGTAGGCCAAAGTTCGCACGGACGAAAATTTTCCAAAAATATAAAGGGGTACCCCTAAGGGTTTTTCCGAAATTTGAAAGCCTTATTTTTGGAGCCTTACTGGCTAGTTCAGGTTGGTTTTTTTTATATATATTTTCTAGAAATCGTATTAAGTCGATCCAATGAGGAGCGTGGTGGAAATTCCACCGTTGAAACTTCTCTAAAAAACCTAAATGGGTACCCCTAAGGGGTTTTACGGGGATCACGCCCAGCTTTCACAAAACGGCTGTAACTTCAACACCGGACGTCCAAATTTTGTCATTTTTGATGCATTACAAAGCCAACTCAACGATCTATGAGAAAAAATGCATGGTCACTCATTGAAATCGGAGCTAAAATGGCAGAAAAGTAAGCTATTACTTGGAATTAGGGGGTTTCGAGGTGTTTTTGGGTCTCTTTGGTAACTGATTTCGGGGCCGTAAGGACAACGTTAGGCCTGATTTCACCCACATTTATTATTTTCACATCATGTTGATTCAGTTTGTAGTGAAATCAACTAAAGTTCACTCGGAGAAAAATTCTTCAAAAACCCAAAGGGGTACCCCTACGGATTTTTCCTAAATTTGAAAGCTTTATTTTTGGAGTCTTACAGGCCAATTCAGGCTGGTTTTTTATTATATATATTGTCTAGACATCGTATTTAAGTCTATCCAGTGAGGATTGTGGTAGAAATTCCACCGTTGAAACTTCTCGAAAAAACACAAAGGGGTACCCCTAGGGGTTTTTTTGGGGATCCACACACAGCTTTCGCCAAACGTCTGTAACTTCAACACCGGACGTCTGAATTTCGTCATTTTTTATCCGTTGGAAAGCTTACTCAACGAGGTATGAGAAATATGCATGGTCGCTTATTCAAATCAGAGCTAAAATGGCAGAAAGGTAGTTTTAACTTGTAATTAGGGGGTTTCGAGGTGTTTTGGGGGCTATTTGGTAACTGGTTTCAGGGACGTAAGGACAAAGTTAGGCCTGATTTCTCCCACATTTATTGTTTACACATCATGTTGAGTTGGTTTGTAGTGAAATCGGCCAAAGTTCACTCGGACGAGAATTCTCCAAAAACCCAAAGGGGTGTACCCTTAGGGGTTTTTTCGAAATTTTAAAGTCTTATTATTAGAGCCTTACAGGCCAGTTCAGGCTGGTTTTTTCTTATATATATATATTGTCTAAACATCGTATTAAGTCAATCCAGTGAGGGGTGTGGTGGAAATTCCATCGTTGAAACTTCTTGAAAAAACCCAAAGGGGTACCCTTAGGGGGATTTCCAGGGATCCACGCACAACTTTCGTAAAACGGCTGTAACTTCCACACCGAATGTCCGAATTACATCATTTTTGATGTGTTGCAAAGCCAACTCAACGAGATACGATAAAAATACATGGTCACTCATTCAAATCGGAGCAAAAATGGCTGAAAAGTATTTTTAACTTGGTATTAGGGGGTTTCAAGATGTTTTTGGGGCTCTTCGGTAACTGATTTCGGTGACGTAAGGACAACGTTAGGCCTGATTTCTCCGACATTTATCGTTTTCACATCATGTTGAGTCGGTTTGTAGTGAAGTAGGCCAAAGTTCGCACGGACGAAAATTTTCCAAAAATATAAAGGGGTACCCCAAAGGGTTTTTCCGAAATTTGAAAGCCTACTCTAGTTCAGGCTGGTTTTTTCTTATGTATATTTTCTAGAAATAGTATTAAGTCGATCCAGTGAGGAGCGTGGTGGAAATTCCACCGTTGAAACTTCTCTAAAAAACCCAAATGGGTACCCCTAAGGGATTTTACGGGGATCACGCCCAGCTTTCGTAAAACGGCTGTAACTTCAACACCGGACGTCCGAATTTTGTCATTTTTGATGCATTACAAAGCCAACTCAACGATCTACGAGAAAAAATGCATGGTCACTCATTCAATTCTGAGCTAAAATGGCAGAAAAGTAGCTATTACTTGGAATTAGGGGGTTTCGAGGTGTTTTTGGGTCTCTTTGGTAACTGATTTCGGGGCCGTAAGGAAAACGTTAGGCTTGATTTCTCCCACATTTATTATTTTCACATCATGTTGATTCAGTTTGTAGTGAAATCGACTAAAGTTCACTCGGAGAAAAATTCTTCAAAAACCCAAAGGGGTACCCTTACGGATTTTTCCTAAATTTGAAAGCCTTATTTTTGGAGTCTTAGAGGCCAGTTCAGGCTGGTTTTTTCTTATATATATTGTCTAGACATCATATTTAAGTCAATCCAGTGAGGATTGTGGTGGAAATTCCACCGTTGAAACTTCTCGAAAAAACATAAAGGGGTACCCCTAGGGGGTTTTTTGGGGATCCACACACAGCTTTCGTAAAACGTCTGTAACTTCAACACCGGACATCTGAATTACGTCATTTTTTTATCCGTTGGAAAGCTTACTCAACGAGGTATGAGAAATATGCATGGTCACTTGTTCAAATCGGAGCTAAAATGGCAGAAAGGTAGTTTTAACTTGTAATTAGGGGGTTTCGAGGTGTTTTGGGGGCTATTTGGTAACTGGTTTCAGGGACGTTAGGACAAAGTTAGGCCTGATTTCTCCCACATTTATTGTTTGCACATCATGTTGAGTTGGTTTGTAGTGAAATCGGCCAAAGTTCACTCGGACGAGAATTCTCCAAAAACCCAAAGGGGTGTACCCTTAGGGGTTTTTTCGAAATTTTAAAGTCTTATTATTAGAGCCTTACAGGCCTGTTCAGGCTGGTTTTTTCTTATATATATATTGTCTAAACATCGTATTAAGTCAATCCAGTGAGGGGTGTGGTGGAAATTCCATCGTTGAAACTTCTTGAAAAAACCCAAAAGGGTACCCTTAGGGGGATTTCCAGGGATCCACGCACAGCTTTCATAAATCGGCTGTAACTTCCACACCGAATGTCCGAATTACGTCATTTTTGATGTGTTGCAAAGCCAACTCAACGAGATACGATAAAAATGCATGGTCACTCATTCAAATCGGAGCAAAAATGGCTGAAAAGTATTTTTAACTTGGTATTAGGGGCTTTCAAGATGTTTTTGGGGCTCTTTGATAACTGAATACGGTGACGTAAGGACAACGTTAGGCCTGATTTCTCCGACATTTATTGTTTTCACATCATGTTGAGTCGATTTGTAGTGAAGTAGGCCAAAGTTCGCACGGACGAAAATTTTCCAAAAATATAAAGGGGTACCCCTAAGGGTTTTTCCGAAATTTGAAAGCCTTATTTTTGGAGCCTTACTGGCTAGTTCAGGTTGGTTTTTTTTATATATATTTTCTAGAAATCGTATTAAGTCGATCCAATGAGGAGCGTGGTGGAAATTCCACCGTTGAAACTTCTCTAAAAAACCTAAATGGGTACCCCTAAGGGGTTTTACGGGGATCACGCCCAGCTTTCGCAAAACGACTGTAAGTACAACACCGGACGTCCAAATTTTGTCATTTTTGATGCATTACAAAGCCAACTCAACGATCTATGAGAAAAAATGCATGGTCACTCATTGAAATCGGAGCTAAAATGGCAGAAAAGTAGCTATTACTTGGAATTAGGGGGTTTCGAGGTGTTTTTGGGTCTCTTTGGTAACTGATTTTCGGGGCCGTAAGGACAACGTTAGGCCTGATTTCACCCACATTTATTATTTTCAGATCATGTTGATTCAGTTTGTAGTGAAATCGACTAAAGTTCACTCGGAGAAAAATTCTTCAAAAACCCAAAGGGGTACCCTTACGAATTTTTCTAAATTTGAAAGCCTTATTTTTGGAGTCTTACAGGCCAGTTCAGGTTGGTTTTTTCTTATATATATTGTCTAGACATCATATTTAAGTCAATCCAGTGAGGATTGTGGTGGAAATTCCACCGTTGAAACTTCTCGAAAAAACATAAAGGGGTACCCCTAGGGGGTTTTTTGGGGATCCACACACAGCTTTCGTAAAACGTCTGTAACTTCAACATCGGACATCTGAATTACGTCATTTTTTTATCCGTTGGAAAGCTTACTCAACGAGGTATGAGAAATATGCATGGTCACTCATTCAAATCGGAGCTAAAGTGGCAGAAAGGTAGTTTTAACTTGTAATTAGGGGGTTTCGAGGTGTTTTGGGGGCTATTTGGTAACTAATTTCGGGGCCGTAAAGACAACGTTATGCCTGATTTCTCCCACATTTATTGTTTACACATCATGTTGAGTGGGTTGGTAGTGAAATCGGCCAAAGTTCACTCGGACGAAAATTCTCCAAAAACCCAAAAACCCAAAGGGGTGCACCCCTAGGGGTTTTTTCGAAATTTGAAAGTCTTATTCTTGGAGCCTTACAAGCCAGTTCAGTCTGGTTTTTTCTTATATATATTTTCTAGATATCGTATTAAATCAATCCTGTGAGGAGTGTGGTGGAAATTCCACCGTTGAAACTTCTTGAAAAAACACAAAGGGGTACCCTTAGGGGGTTTTCCAGGGATCCACGCGCAGCTTTCGTAAAACGGCTGTAACTTCCACACCGAACGTCCGAATTACGTCATTTTTGATGTGTCACAAAGCCAACTCAACGAGCTACGATAAAAATTCATGGTCACTCGTTCAAATTAGAGCAAAAATGGCTGAAAAGTATTTTAACTTGGTATTGGGGGGTTTCAAGATGTTTTTGGGGCTCTTTGGTAACTGATTTCGGGGCCGTAAGGACAACGTTAGGCCTGATTTCTCCGACATTTATTGTTTTCACATCATGTTGAGTCGGTTTGTAGTGAAATAGGCCAAAGTTCGCTCGGACGAAAATTTTCCAAAAAACACAAAGGTGTACCACCAAGTGTTTTTCTGAAATTTGAAAGCCTTATTTTTGGTGCCTTACAAGCTAGTTCAGGCTGGTTTTTTCTTATGTATATTGTCTAGAAATCGTATTAAGTCAATCCAGTGAGGAGCGTGGTGGAAATTCCACCGTTGAAACTTCTCTAAAAAACCCAAATGGGTACTCCTAAGGGGTTTTTCGAGGATCACACGTAGGTTTCGCAAAACGGTTGTAACTTCAACACCGGACGTCCGAATTATGTCATTTTTGATGTATTATAAACCCAACTCAACGATCTACGAGAAAAACACATGGTCACTCATTCAAATTGCAGCTAAAATGGCAGAAAAGTAGCTATAACTTGGAATTAGGGGGTTTCGAGGTGTTCTTGGGTCTCTTTGGTAACTGATTTTGGGGCCGTAAGGACAACGTCAGGCTGGTTTTTTCTTATATATATTGTCTAGACATCGTATTAAGTCAATTTAGTGAGGAGTGTGGTGGAAATTCCACCATTGAAACTTCTCGAAAAAACCCAAAGGGGTACCCCCTATGGGGTTTTTTTGGGATCCACGCGCAACTTTCGCAAAATGGCTGTAACTTCCACACCGGACATCCGAATTACGTCATTTTTGATGTGTTATAAAGATAACTCAACGAGTTACGATAAAAAAACATGGTCACTCATTCAAATCAAGGCAAAATGGCTAAAAAGTATTTTTAACTTGGAATTATGGGGTTTCAAGGTGTTTTTGGGGCTCTTTGGTAACTGATTTCGGGGCCATAAGGACAACATTAGGCTTGATTTCTCCCACATTTATTGTTACAAAGTGGCAGAAAAGTAGTTTTAACTTGGGATTAGTGGGTTTCGAGGTGTTTTGGGGTCTCTTTGTTAACTTATTTCGGGGCCGTAATGACAACGTTAGGCGTGATTTCTCCCACATTTATTGTTTTCACATCATGTTGATTTGGTTTGTAGTGAAATCAGCCAAAGTTCGCTCGGACGAAAATTCTCTAAAAACCCAAAGCGGTACCCCTAAGGGTTTTTCCGAAATTTGAAAGCCTTATTTTTTAGCCTTACATAGTTCAGGCTGGTTTTTGCTTGTATATATTGTCTAGACATCGTATTAAGTCGATCCAGTGAGGAGCGTGGTGGAAATTCCACCGTTGAAACTTCTCGAAAAAACCCAAAGGGGTTTTTTCGGGGATCCACGCGCAACTTTCGTAAAACGGCTGTAACTTCCACACCGGACGTCTGACTTACGTCATTTTTAATGTGTTGCAAAGCCAACTCAACGAACTACAAAAAAAATGCATAGTCACTTATTATCAATAGTAGGTTCTAGGTCAGCAGCCTGTTCTGTTGTGGCCTTTTCTGCAATCGTCTCACCACTATTCGCAGGATCTTCAGAGATTACACCCTCCATCTCCATTGGTGTAATTTCCTCAGCCGTCTTATCGAACTCTATTGGTGCCTCATCAATAGAGAGTTCTGGCACCAAGGTCCCTTCTACAATGACTGCTACTTTAAGTGTTTCTTCAAGAGCTGCAGCAACCGCAAGAACATCTAACTTTCCATCCTCTTGAGTCGTTTGCAGCTCCATCATCGGCGAGTCAGTCTTTTTTATGATGGTGAGGGTATCTTAAATGGTACGAACTTCTCCTATAGTGTCTGATCTTGCATCCTCCTCCTCTGGTAAGATTTCTATATTTACTAGCTGACTGAATGTCCCGCTAGATTCATCTTTTGAAGCTGATGGTGAAGTAATCCTCTATTTGACTGGTGGAACAGTTAAAGGGTGTCCAATAGATGTTGTTCCAATGGAGGAGCCTTCACCTGGTTGTATGAGCACGACCTTATGCCTCATTCTTGTTTCTACTATACTGGCATCTAAAGCCTGTTTCAGCATCCTCTCCTCTGTTTCATCTACTCCAAACGCTTTTGCTTGTGTTTCAGCGAAGCCCACGTCATCGCCAGCAGTGACCTATTCAGCAGCTGCTTTCAGGATTACATCATCCTTGTAGAAATCAGGTTGCTCGATGGGCTTCTTTCCCTTTATCGTCCTTGGGGACGGTGGAGACAGTTCAAGCGATGCAGCTTGCTTCCTCTTTTCTGCAATAGCAACCAATTTCACTTCTGCTTCGTAATTTACTTTAAAGTCTTTCCACTTTCTTTTCCGGAGTCCTTTTAAGAACCTTGAATCTAGTGTTTTTTCCTCCCCAATATCAGACACTTCAGTCCAGTTCAGTGCCCAATCTTCCTCTGAATACAGCTCACGCCACTGAAACATAAGAGGGCTGGGAAGATGTCGATAATTCCACCAGGCCATGAACCTTTCCCACTGCTTCTCAAACTCTACCTTCGTCTTGACTATGTCCAATACTACTTCAGGATTAGAGTCCTTCCCACTCTCCTTGGCTTCCATTTCCAACTGATTTTGTAGCTGAGTAGTGACCTTTTGTACAACCACTTCTGCCTGCTCAGTGGTTTGAATCTCTGATTCAGCGTTCTTACCCTTGCTTGAGGGAGCAGGTAGCATTAGTAATGGTGATGGTGATGCTTCATCATCAGAGATTCTCAGCTTCCTTTTCACCACTTGTTTCCCCCTTACCCTTACACTCCTCTCCTTCTTCTCCTGTATAGATGGAGAATCAGTAGCCACCGTGGCTTCCCCCTCCGACGTGCTTTCTTGTACTGCCTCTCTCTGAGTCTCCTTCTCCTTCACCGCAGTAACATTCCTGGTTGCCGGGGAGACCTTTGTTCCCTTTTTAGCAAAAATTATACCATATCCTATGAACTTGCCCCTTTGAATAGGCTTACCCTGAGTGACCAGCAAACCATAAGATGGTGTTGATCACTAGTCCATAAGTTAGCTTGCCAACCTTCTTCTCCACCTCCTCTTTGAGCCTGGTGAAGACATACTCTGCCCAGTTTATCTCCTCAGCTCCCATTAGGGCCATCATCATCCTGTATCTGAGGTTGGTATACTTGTCAAAAGAACCAGACCGGTTCTCAATGATATGGCAACAGATGTCATGGAGCATATGATACTCCACCTAAAAGAGCTTTTTGTTACAAGCTCTTGTTCAGCCTCAACAGGTCGTCTGAGCCTGTGAATCTCTTCCAGTATTCTTCCACCATCTCCTCTCCGTAGGTGGCTAGGTCACTGCCATCCATTCCTTCAGTGGGCAGTTGAAAGATTTTCCCTAGGAGACTGGAAGTGATCTCAATTGTCCTCTTCCCATTTTCGACACGACCTTTGTCTTATCCTTAGATATTTCTGCATTGTTGTAGAACTGCCGAACTAGGTCCTCGCAGTAAGGTTCTCTGTAGAGCGAGCAGAAACCCCACTCTCTGGACTGGTGGAGATTGTTGAGAATCATCTGCATAAGGTCGATTGAGTGACCTTCATCTCTGATGGCTTTTAGTAATATCTTCATCAATGAGACGACCATCCATGATTTGTGTGTTTTTAGGTGCCATTTTTGAAAAAAAAAAAGTAGAGGATATGAGTTTTCTGCAAAAGTAGAGGTGTGCACAGATATGATCGCTAGGTTACGTGTTTGCAGAAGGTTAGAGAGCTAGAAGGTGTGAGAGCGAAAAAAATTTGATCAAGTGAAAAATTCCTATTTATAGGAAAACTTCCTGTGTTTTGATCAACGACTCAGATTTACTCAGGATTTGAACGGTTTCTCATCCCGCTGTTGAGGGTCCTGAAATTTAATGCGCTAATTCATTTTTTGACTTTTCAAAGATCTTGAGGGGCTTAATTGTAAATATTTTCATCTTTTATTAGGTAATCTGCCCTGATTTGATGTGTCACGTCTTGGGATTGACAGTTTCTTATCATCGTGCGCTTCGTGGGTTCCTTTGTGATGATTAATTCTTCAGGTGCCCTTTGCTGACGTGTCTTTCAGTAAGCTTTATCAGCTACCTTCATCAGGAACCTTTGGCAGGGACCTCTTTTAGTATCCTTTCTTGATTTCTTTCAAATGGTTTTCGTGCTTCCCCCTAAGTTATAGAACACTTTAACAGATGCTTATTAGAGGAGTTAGCTTAATTTGATAATACCCAATTCATTTCTTAGAAAAGAAAATCTTGATTCACTGAGAGGTTTTGTGAATATGTTAGCTAGCTGTTTATCAGTGTGAATTTTCTCCAGAGAGATGTCTTTCTTCTCCACATGATCACTGATGAAGTGATGTCTGATGTCGATAAGTTTAGTTCTCGAGTGGAAAACTGGATTGTGTGTGATTGCAATTGCACTTATGTTATCACACATGATCGGAGTATCTTTTTCGACAATGTCATAATCTCGAAGCTGTTGCTGAATCTATAAGATTTGTGCACAGCAGCTTCCTGCAGCAACATATTCAGCTTCGGCCGTGGATGTGGCTATTGAGGTTTGCTTCCTGCAAAACCAGGATACTAGGCGATTCCCCAGCATTTGACAAGTTCCACTGGTGTTTTTCCTATTAATTTTGCAACCTACAAAATCAGAATCAGTATACCTGATAAGTTTGATTTCTCCTTCTTTAGGATACCACAAGTCTACTTCTTGCGTTCCTTTTAGATATCTGATTATTCTCTTAGCCGCTTTGAGGTGGGATTCCTTAGGAGCGACTTGATATCTTGCACACATTCCAACTGTAAACATGATGTCTGGTCTACTCGCAGTAAGGTAGAGCAGTGACCCGATTAATCTTCTGTATTTTGTGATGTCAACAACTTTTCCTCCTTCGTCTTTATCCAGACTTCCTGAGGTTGGCATTGGAATGCTTACTGTACTAGCATTTTCCATTCCAAATTTCTTGATCAGCTCCTTGGTATATTTTATCTGATTTATAAAGGTTCCTTGATCAAGCTGCCTGACTTGCAACCCAAGGAAGAAGCTTAATTCTCCCATCATACTCATCTCAAACTTGGATTGCATTAGGTTGGAAAACTTTCTGCATAGCTCTTTGTTGGTTGATCCAAAGATGATGTCATCCACATAGATCTGGATAAGTAGGATGCTATCTCCATCCTGGATTCTAAATAGGGTTTTATCCACTTTTCCCTTCTTGAATCCATTATCCAGTAGGTATTTTGACAGGGTGTCATACCATGCTCTTGGCACCAACTTCAATCCATAAAGAGCTTTTCTTAATCTATACACCAACCTATCAGCATTTTCTTCGAAGCCGGGTGGTTGTTCAACATAAACTTCTTCTACCAGCAATCCATTTAAGAAGGCGTTCTTTACATCCATTTGTTACACTGTGAGATTCTTGTATGTTGCATAGGCTAGAAAGATTCTGATTGCTTCTAGTCTGGCTACTGGAGCAAAAGTTTCATCAAAATCGATGCCTTCTTCCTGACAGTATCCTTTAGCCACTAGTCTAGCCTTGTTCCTTACAACTTGTCCTTCTTTATCTAGCTTGTTTTTGAACACCCACTTGGTTCAAATAACTCCTTGATGAGTAGGTCTGGGAACCAAGTACCAGACTTGGTTCCTTTCAAATCCATTCAACTCTTCTTGCATGGCTTGAACCCAGTTGGTGCCTTGTAGAGCTTCTTCTGGATGCTTTGGTTCAACATGTGATATGAAGCAAGCAAACATGGCTTCATGTGGATTTGCTCTTCTCGTTCTCACTCCAGACGTGTAATCTCCATTAATCAGGTCTCTGGGGTGATCTTTTAGCCATCTTCTTCTTGCTTCATCAGCTTGCTGAGATTCCCCCTCTGTTGGGTTCTAGTTCAAGTCTGCAGGCTGATCATCTTGAGGTTTCTGATTGTTTTCAGGTTCCTGTATCTAAGTAGGTACCTGCATGTTATGAACATGTATAGCTTGAGATGGTGATATTCCATCCATATTTTGAAGGTTTGGTAACTGCACATCAATATACTCAACATTATTGTTGTTGATGTGAGTTTTGTCCAATACTTCTTGAAGTTCCTCAATATCAGCTTTACTACAATGCGATTCATCGAAGACCACATGTACAGATTCCTCTACAACAAGTGTTCTCTTGTTGAAGATTCTGAAGGCTTTGCTTACCAATGAGTATCCGAGGAATATCCCTTCATCAGATTTAGCATCGAAGGTCTTGAGATACTCCTTTCCATTATTAAGTACGAAGCACCTGCATCCAAAGATGTGAAAATAGTCAACACAGGAAGAGTAACCATACCACAGCTCGTAGGGAGTCTTGTTTAGATCTTTGTTTATCAAGCATCTGTTCTATGTGTAGCATGTTGTGTTGGTTGCCTCTGCCCAAAACCTCTTTGGTAGCTCAGCTTCAGTTAACATTGTTCTTGTGGCTTCCTTCAAAGTCTTATTTCGTCTTTCAGCAACCCCATTTTGCTGAGGTGTCCTGGCTGCTGAGTATTCGTGCCTGATTCCATTGTTTAAACAATATTCTTCTATGAATTTGTTGGTAAATTCAGTTCCTCTATATGTTCTGATCTTCACTATGCTCAGGTACTTCTCTGTTTGCAGCCTTCTCAGGAACTCTGGCAGACGTTGTTGAGTATCAGATTTCTTTGCAAGGAAAATCATCCAAGTGAACCTTGAGTAGTCATCTACTAATACTAAGGTGTATTTCTTTCCGGATATGCTAATTGGATCAATTGGTCCAATGAGATCAATGTGGAGCATATCCAGTATCTTTTCTATAGAGCGAAGAGTTTTGTTTTTGGAAGGAGCTCTTCACTTGCTTTCCTTTATGGCACGCTCCACAAATAACTTCCCTTTTGTAGACCATGTCGGGTAGTCCTCTGACTAATTCTCTTCTGGCCAGCTTATTCATAGTTTTGAAGTTCAGGTGGCTCAATCTCTTGTGCCACAGCCAGCTAGTTTCAGAAGTACATTTGCCAATGAAACATGTAGCAGTAGTTGCTGAGTCCCAATCAGTAATATAGATGTTTCATTTCCTTGTTCCAGTGAGCTTGACTTCCTGAATCTTGTTGTCCTTGATAAGACATTTGTTGAGATTAAACTTCACACAGTAGCCTTTGTCATAGAATTGACTTATAATCAGGAGATTGTATTTCAAGCCTTCCACATGGGATACTTCTTTTATGCAGATGTTTCCTCTAATTAGGTCACCAATGCCCTTTGTGCTTCCTTTGGAGTTGTCTCCAAATATGACCTTGGGTCCTTTGGAAGCTTTAAAGTTGATAAGGCTCTTCTGGTTCCCAGTCATGTGTCTTGAGCAGCCACTGTCAATGTACCATATTTCCTTGCTGCTTCCTGTCACAAGTTCCTGCACTCACAAGAGAAATCACTTTTCTTTTAAGTACACATACAAGTACGAGTCCTTTCTTGTTAGTTTCTATTCTCCTTTTAGGAACCCATACTTGCTTTATAACAATCTTTCTGTTACAAGCTTTGTTGGTTCCTGAACTTCTACCAGTATCCTTAGGATACTGCATATATGCTCGGTGTGTTTGTGGTTTCTTTCTTTGCCTCCTAGGGACATAGGTTCCTCTAGATTTAGACACATAGATATCCGGCAAGTATGAAGATTGAGTTCTTTTGATCTGTCGAGATTGCTGTTTATAGCTCCTGCTTTCAACATACTTAGGTTGCTGGAGCCAACTTTTGACAGATTTAGACTCATAAATAGTTGCAAGGGGTCTCTTTCCTTCAAGCTTCTTGTATTCTTGCTTGCAGTTCCCTCTGAATTAAATAATTCATTTTGATGAGGGATAGTTGCAGGCACAAATGTAGGTGCCTTTGAAGTGCTAGCAGTTGAAATGGAATCCTCTCCACAGTAACCTATGCCACCATAATCCTTTAGAGTTCTCTGAATTTTTAACATTACATCTAAGTCTTTAGAGGATTTGTTAAAGGTATTGATAGTTTCAGTCAGAACCTTTTTCTCACTTATCAGCTTAGTGACTTGCAAACTGAGCTTACTAATTTTAGTTTTGAGGTCACTGCATGCTTGGCTTTTTTATTTTTCTAGAGCTAATAGTCTTTCTAGCAAAACATGCTCTCTCTTAAGCTCTATATTTTATATTTTTAGCTCCTCATGAGTTGAAGTGATTTGCTCAAAGTCACTCATGATTTGTTTGAAAGCACAAATCATGTTTAGCCTTTCATTAATTTGAACAGGAGAGTTGAGATATATTACCATGTCTTTAGAGTCGTCACTCTTGGCCATAAGACAGATTAGGGCTTCATCGTCTGAAGATGAGTCCTCCGAATCACTGTCGGTGGTTGACTCTTCTTTCTTGGATTTCTTCTCAGGTGTAGCTACATGAGAGGATTCTGCCTCACCAATCAGCGTCTTTAGCCTCTGGCGTTCTTGTCTTTTTCTTTCTTGTCTCATCTTTCGTTCATCATCTGGATATTGGTGGACTTCTGGATGTGGGCACTCCCTGGCATATGACCTTGCTTTCTGCAGTTGTAGCAAAGGTCGGTAGTTTGGAGTTTGACTGGGGTGACTGCCCACTAGTTCCAGTTTCACTTCACTTTTTCCTGAAGCCATCTGTTCGTGAGTTCCTCCTTATGAACTTTTGAAATTTCTTTATAAGTAATGCCATGTCTTCCTCAGCAGTGGCCTCCAAGGTGGCTGTTTGATCTTTAGACTTCCTAGCTTCCTGAGGTTGTCTTGCTGTTAATGCAGTAACCTTTGAGTTGCTTCCTTCAGTTTCCATCTTTCTTCTATTCATGTCAAACTCAAAGGCTTTGAGATCTGAGAAGAGGTCGAACATGCTCATAGACTTTAAGTCCATAGACACTCTTATGACTGTTGTCTTGCTATCCCACTCAACAGGAAGAGCCCTTAGCACTTTCATGTTTTTCTCCTTTTGAGTGTAGATTTTGTCGAGGGACTCAAGCTCATTAATGATGGCTAAGAATCTTAGATCCATTTGCTCTAAGGTTTCTCCATGTATCATTTCAAACAGCTCAAACTTCTGAGTTGCTGTTGAGACCTTGTTTTCTTTCGTGAGCTCGGTGCCTTCGCATATTTGCTCAAGGTTTTCCCAGATCTCTTTGGCGGTTCTGTAAGTTTTTACCTTGCTAAAGGTTCCTTTATCGAGGGTGAGGAACAGAGCGTTCTTTGCTACGTTGTCAAGGTTTGCTCTTCTCCTCTCATCAACGGTCCATTCTTCTCTAGGTTTGTCGAGAACAGCTAGATGTGGAATGGCTCTTGCATTTTCTTATCCATCAGCTGCCCATCAACGGCCCTAGCAAACAATGGGTTAACTTTTGTAATCCTTTGTGGTCCTTCAGTGATGACGTACCACATTTCATCATGCATAGCCGACAAATGTGTCTGCATGTGAATTTTCCAATCATCATATTCTTCAATAGAAAACATAGGTACTTTATGAGAATCCATAATGGGTATGCTTATGATAAAAACAAGGGTTTTCAGAAAGAGGGGATCAAGGATTGATCATTTAGATCGGATGTTTAATCCAAGCTGCTCTGATACCACTTGTTGGTCCCAAGTGGTAGTAGGCTTAGAGGGGGGGTGAATAAGCCTACTCAAAATTTTCAAACTTTTCTTCGAATAAGATACTTAGGCAATTTACAAAAGAGATTACTGCACTGAAGGTTACTGCTTGAGCAGTTACCTTGAAAGAGCTTTAAATAGAGTGAATATTATGCAAAGCGAAAGTACTTTTTAAAACAAAGCTCTTTTTCTGAAAACCAATGATATGCTTATGAGAGATATAAAGACGATAAAAGCAAACAAGCAACAACAAGAATGAGATCAATCAGAAAGCAATATAACAATGAACACTGCAATTTATAGAGGTTCAAGGTGGAATAATCCCTCTACGTCCTATCTTCTCCTTCTCAAGGAGGAGGGACTTTGTTAGGTTTAAACGGTTGATTTACACAAGCCTTGCTTAGACAACTTAACCTAAACAAGAACGGTTAGTCTTTCCCATACAGGGTTACTGCACAGTGACCAAACTCTACTAGCCCACACAGAGCTCTTGTTCTTCTACTAAGAACGTAAGTATTTGATCAGGAACAGCCCCCGATCAAGCAACTCCCACACAGTCTAAAGAAAAAGAAAGATTTTTTCAACAATACAGGCAGCAAGCTTAGAAACAATGAGCTCTCTAAGCTAAGGATAGCTTGCTGCTAGACTGGACTTGAAACTTCTTAGGATTTGTAAGTGATTTATGTTTGATAGCTTGAGCATTATGATCGCGAGAGTTTCAGGTGCTTTTCAAGTACCGGTCTTCTAGTATTTATAGGCAATTACGATTTTGTCTGTTAGAGAGAAAGAGAGCCTTCTTCGCAGTTTGCATAGAGTGACATCTTCTGTTCATACACTGGTTGTTGAGTGTGTACGTATTTGTTCCTTCAATCGCCATCCCTAGTCTGACATTTCTTCAAACTCCTTTTTTGCTTTTGATACGTGGCATCTTCTGATTGATTGAAAATGTGGTTGTGCCTAATGTAAACCTCGTACACGACTTTCGAGGTAACTGCTACTTAACAGGTTGCTGATGCTTCCTGATACTTCAGCTAACTTCAGCTTGCTTTGTCCATCTAGCAGTTAGCATACTCAGCATCCTCGGGCAGTGTGCGACCAACATCCTTTTTGAAGCAGTCTGTTGTAGATTGTTTACTTTTACGGTTTTATGCAGCAAGGTCTTCATGCTCCAATCTTGATCTTCAAGCCTACTGATCCTATACTTAGGGATTTTACAAAGGAATTTAAATACATAGGATCATAGGCTCTAGTCTATTACATGTTTTGTCTTTCATCAAAATCTTATACAATGTTCTTTACAGGGACTCCAACACTTCAAGGACCTTGCAAACAGGGGAGTACTTCTTATACAGATGAAGCTGAAAAGCAGAATGAACAGAGGAGAAATCATTCCCTTCTGTGAAGATTTCTGGTTAAGGTATGATGAGACTCTTGAGATAAAAAATGATAATGGAACCGACTTATCAAGAGTCCATCCTGAACTGGTGGAAGGGTTCAAAACATGAAAGAAGACAAAGACCCTCCTGGTTGAAGTTACCCTGATTTCCTTCTACTTACTGCTTGTTGTGCTATTTCCTGTATCTTCTTGCTTGTGTGTGTTGATACTGTGCTCAGATATCATTATGTTTTATCAACCCAATAAAACTACTTGTTTTGATCCGAAAAGCTCACTACTTGTGAACTTATGGTTAACTTCTGCTCTGATATCCTACTGCTACATAAATATATATCTTGCTAATCTACTTACAAGCTTATCTTATATAAAATCTGATAAAGTCTTTGATCCTCTTAAAGAAAGTTTTGTTATCATCAAAACTAGGGAAATTGTAAGGAACATTGTATAGATTTTGATGAAAGACAAAACATGTAATAGACTAGGGCCTAGGATCATATGTATTTAGATTCCATTGTAAAAACTCTAAGTATAGGATCAGGAGGCTTGATGATCAAGATTGGGACATGAAGACCTTGCTGCATAAAACCTTAAAAGTGATCTAAGTACAAGTCTCTGCAGTAGGCTGCTTGAAAAGGATATTGGATGCACAGTGCACAAGGAAGCTGAGCTTACTAACTGTGCAATGGACAAAGTAAGCTGAAGCCAACTGAATGACCAGGAAGCATCAGCAACTTGTTAAGTTGCAGTTACCTCGAAGTCCGTGTACAAGGTTTACGTTAGGCACAGCCGCAAATTCAACCAATCGAATGATGCCACGTATCAAAAGCAAAAAGGGAAGTCTGAAGATATGTCAGACTAGGTATGTCGACTGCAACAACAAATATGTACAATCTCAACAACCTTGTACGAACAAATCAGAAGATGCCACATTGCTATATGTATGCTGCAAAGGAGGTTTTCTCTCTAACGGACAAAATCCTCATCACCTATAAATGCTAGAAGAACTAGACTTGAGAAGCACTTGAAACTAAAAAACCCGAAAGTCTTGCAAACAAAACGCTCAAGCTATCAAACGATCTATCTTTCTATCCTTAGAAGTTTCAAGTCCAGTCTAGTTGCAGCAAGCACATTATATCCAGAGAGCTTTCTATAAAAAGCTTGTTGTCTGCGTTGTTGAAGAAAACACTCTTATTTACTTTCGTAGACTGATAGGAGTTGCTTGATCGGATGTTATTCCTGATCAAGTATTTACGTTCTTAGTAGAAGAACAAGAGCTCTGTGTGGGCTAATTGAGTTTGGTCATTGTGCAGTAAACCTGTGCGGGAAAGACTGACAGTTCTTGTTAGGTTTAGGTTGTCTAAGCGAGGCTTGTGTAAATCAACTGTTTGACCTAACAAAGTTCCTCCTGAGAAGGAGTAGAGAAGACATAGAGGGATTACTCCACCCTTGAACCTCTATAAACCCTTGCGTTATTTTTGATATAGCTTACTGATGTTGCTTCTCTTTTCCTTATTATTGCTTATCTACTTTTATCCCTGCATATCTCTCATAAGCATATCAACGGTTTTAAAAAAAGAAGCTTTGGTTAAAAGTATTTCCGTTGTACATAAAACTCATTCTCGTAAGCTTACTAAAGGTAACTGCTTAAGCAGTAACCTTTAGGTCAGTAAGCTCTTTAGAATATCTGCCTGAGTGACTTACTAATCCGGTTTTTAAAAGAAAAGTTTGAAAATTGAATAGGCTTATTCACCCCCCCCCTAAGCCTATTGTCACTTGGGACCAACACAATCTGATAAGAAAAAAAGTTTAGGTCGAAAACTGAAAAAAAGCTAATACTTTAGGTTGATTTTTACATTTAACCATTTACTTATTATTCTCGATTTTGTGTTGGGTTTTTAATTGTAATGGTCATGATATATCAATTAATTTACAGTGATAGTTATAATAGAATAATTATCTATTATCTTCAATGTTAAGCGATATTAAAAAATATTTTCTAATTCAATTTATTTCAAAATAAAAGGTTGAAAATATAAAATTGGCAATATTTGCATTAAGTTCTTACGTAAAATTTCTAATTTTATTGTATATTGTTTATATATATACATATTCACACACATATGTTTAACTTTAAGTAATTAATCTAATTTTTAGTGTTTTTAGTATACTAATAATTCACCTGCGCGATGCGTTATTATTTATTATAGTAATAGATATAATTTATAATAATAAAGTAAAGTTTTTATATAAAAAATTATTCATATATCTTTATTATCTCAAAATTTTAATAATTGTATAATATACAAATATACTTTTCATATTTCTATTGAGTTTTAAAGTTGTGTTTTTATAATTTGAAAAAATCGTTAGATTGAGTAGAGTTTTAACTGAATAAAGTAGAATTTGGTTTAATTCACCCTCATCTCTTTTGTGTCTTTTAAGACTTTGGTGGCGTGATATTCTAAATTCAAATAACAAAAATTGTATATGTCATTCGTAATTATACTTTATAATATTAAAAAGTCGAAGTACAAAATTTATAAATTATAAATAATTTAAACAATGAACTTGAAAGCCTACATCCTATTTATTTGTCTATAGAATTTTTTTTCAAGGCTCGATAGGTAATTTGAATATCACAATGAATTTTGGAGTTAGTTAAAAGTGAACAATTAACAATATAAATTTTTAAATATTTATTTATATACAACATTTCTCATAATTACAAAAAATATATTAAAATATCTTTTAACATTAAAATTAATAATAATAATTCTAAAAATTACATAATTACAATTAACCACAAAAAATTAAAAATCTTATTGCATTCTATTTATTTTTGTATTTTGTTGAATATTTTTCATGGTTCAATATATAATTTGATAAACCAATGATTTTGAAGTTAGATAAAAATGACCAAACAATATAAGTTTTTAAATATTTATTTATATACAACATTTCTCATCAATATAAAAAATATCTTAATTTTTTTAATTATAAAATTGATAATAAGAATGATTCTAACAATTAAGTAATTAAAGTGAATATATTAAAAAAAATTAAATTATTATTGAACAATAAACAACAATTTCACAACAACAACTAATAACAACAACAACAACAACAACAACAACAACAATAATAATCAAATTTCTTCACAAAACTATTAAATTCTAGTTTTTTTTATTAGCCAAAAATGACATTATTTGGAAAGAAAATGACAAACTTGTAATTTCTTTAATAGTTCTATTATATATATATATATATATATATATATATATTCTAGAAAATGACAAAATGGTTATATTCTATAAAAGTGACTGATGATATTAATTTACAACCAAATGATTAGAAAAATGTCTCAACTATAAATGTTCTTTATAAGAAAGTTTTTTATAAATTATAAACTTTACAATTAAATTTTCAAATTTTGATTTGAATATCATGATTGATACTTTTGTTTTTGGTATTAATTATGGATTATAAATTATTGTTAATTGAATTATCTTAAGAAAACTTAGATTTTTTTTAGTTATTAAATACTCCCTCCGTTCCAGCTCAACTTGCCTACTTATCATTTAAGTTTATCCCACCTCAACTTGTCAGCCTATAAATGACAACAAAAGTCAAATATTAATATCCCCATATTTTATCCTTATTATAAAAATGCAACTCAATTATCTTAAAAAGCAATCTTAAAAAGCAAAAAGTCACAAAAATCAAACATTAATATCCTCATATTTCACCTTTATTATAAAAATGTTGTCTAATATCTTAAAAGGCAATAGTCAATTGTTTTTTCTCAACCTTCATGCCAGTCAAAGTAGGCAAGTTCAATTGGGACGGAGATAGTATTACATTGTCTTTTGTATACTAAAATTACTTACACTATAGTATCAAATAATTAATATTTACCAATATTATATCACAGACCGCACATCACGTGAAAGCAAATTCTAGTAATGCATTGGATATGATTGCTATTAGCTTAAGATGATCAGATAAGGTAGACAAACTATTTTTCATGTGATATTAAAAACCATTTGTGGGTAATCTTTGGGTTTTTACTGCGATAACTTCTAAAACTAGTAAAAGAAATTGAAATGGAAATGAAGTGTTAGAATACATTGATTTTGGATTTAATGACTTAAAATGGCTGAAGAATCATGTAACCCCTTTCCTATAGACATTAAAGAAGCAAAAATGGAAAGAGAAATTTCAGCTTCACCATGGAAAGAATATTGCTCAACATCTTGATAGGTCTCGATCAACCCTCTGTTAATTTCAAACGAGGAATGATATTCATCGCCTGAAGCTCCTGTGCAACAAAATTAACATTCAGAATTCAGTTTGCATATAACAAAATCGAGTAACATGAGACGGATCAACCAAACAGGCACGAGAAATGCCAGCCACATGTATGCATGAAAAATCATGTTGATGGAGATCCCTCGAAGATGCTGGGATAGGTAACATATCAACCATGTCTAGAAAAGATTAGTTGAGTTTCACTTGCATGTTTAAGAAACCAAGCACAACATTTCTATATATAACCAAGAAATTCAACCTTCATTTCGCTTATTAATCGTTTAAAGTTGGCAAGGAAGAAACCTATTCTAGCCAAAGTTATTTTCTAAGGATTCAAATCATAGCAGGATAACATTTTTGGATCCGACATAACATATTCGTCATGCACTTCAGTCGATGTCAAAAAAATCAAAACTTAAAAATTTATGAACGATATTTAAAATAGAGCAGACAATACAATAATGAAAACAGGACAAGCATGCATGTCGAAGAGCATCAGGATCACTCCATTAACATTACCTGGAATAAAAGCTTGCATGCATAGGGCAATTTCATGGTAGATATATTCTCCCCATTCTTACATGTAGAACAGATGCCTGTTTTTAGCTTGAAGTTGTAATATCCCAAGAGACCACACTTCCGGCAGACCTGCAAGCAGATATGAATAATTGACCATCAACATATGACCAAAACTTCCAAATGTTGGAGACAACGCATATTACAATGAAAGTTTGATTTTTGATCCCTGACATATAAAACACAAGATAAGGAAACTCTTTTATCCACAAAAGAAACAAGTATTGGCAGTACATTTTCTTAGCTCATATAGGATAGGCCATGTAAGATCCAAAAGTTGAATCATCACTTCTGGAGAGTGAATCCGAGTCAACATTGACATCTCAATTATAAATTGGACCAATCATGGGACAAATATGAGAATTAAAAAAGTGTTAAAATCTTGTCAGAGCCATTCAACAGTAGTTCAGTTTCATGAGACAGATTATGCAGCAATAACATGGCTCCTTCCTCTTACACTTTAGCACCTAAAATGGTCAGTGCCAGCTCATTATCACTATTTAGATGAACACTCCCAACCACGTGGAGAATTCTGTCACACTTTGCTATCTGAGTGCATAAATGGCTTCCAAATGAGTTATGATCATCAGCATGACGAAGAAAAACCAACTGATGTGTCAATGACGTTTAAATCATACTGCTGAAGGCCAGCATCAATGATGTCTTCAGCATAATATCTGAAAGTGCTCATTCATATAATCTTGTCCATACAACTAGATGTTCATTCATATGCTCTTGTTCATTCATATTTAGAAGCTTGCGATCCCAGTTCTCTTAACAATGGACAAACTTGGCTTGCACACTGCAAGGTGGTTACTACAGCTAAAACAGTTCAAAAGCCTTGAATTGATCCTATAATTTCACACATGGCATTATGTTGAGAGGTTTAATGCCCAGACCATAAACAAATGAAGCTCTATCCAGATACTTGTATAGCCAGGCAGTAAAGCTAATTTCCTATGCTAACTGTTCAGTATTAGAGAGAATACAATGGGTATTTGCATTTCACACAGCCTCACAAATGGTACTTTAGAACCCTCACATAGCTACAAATTATTACAGGATAAATATGATAGGAGTGGTACTGTTACGATATCCCACGTCGGTTCCACATGAAAGTGTGGAAGGGTATATAAGTGGGAGTCAACCCTTGACTTTTGACCATGGTTTTGGGTTAAGTTAGGACTCCCTTGCTTATATTCCTAACAATTTGGTCCGACCTGCCGGATTCGAGCGGGCTACGGAAAGGGGCTACCCGATGGTGGGCCCAGGGGTTGCCACCCCGGATGTGGGCCCAAGGGGGGTTGCCACCCGGAGTGTGCCGTCCTTGGACGTCCAGTTTGAAGGGGGATGGATTGTTACGATATCCTACATCGGTTCCACATGAAAGTGTGGAAGGGTATATAAGTGGGAGTCAACCCTTGACCTTTGACCATGGTTTTGGGTTAAGTTAGGGCTCCTTGCTTATATTCCTAAGAAATTGAAAAAATAGAAAATACTTATAGAGTTCTAAAGCCCATAAACAAAATGGTCCACTAATTAAACAAAAACAGTAATTAATTAACAGATAAAAATAACACCCCTTCATGGGCCTTGGACTCAAACGTTGACATTTCCTTTCTTACGACGTTGATATGCAATCGTATCAGGTACCCACTTAAAACTGGATAGCATAGTAACTAACTCTTAAGGCCTTTATATCTGTAAAAGCAACTCGCATGTAAGGCAGGCAATACTCCCCCTCTACAGTTATATCAAAGAATTTCTTTGAATCTTAAGAGAGCTGAATAAGAACTGATAATGGTAAAATCATCACGTTCAAAAAAAAAGCAGGTTTCAGCACATGGAACTTACTTGAACCTCAAAAGGATCACTTGAGATCATTAAACGCTCATATATCAACATACTGGCTCCATATGCAATCAAGCAATCACGTTCCATTTCTCCCACCCGCAGGCCTGTTCAATTTTGAACACTCATATAATGCATCTCAGAGAAATGAATGAAGTAAAAAACTAATTATCAAATGTTCGGACCTCCATTTCTACTCTTTCCTTCGGTAGGCTGTCTGGTAATCATAACTCGGGGTCCACTTCCTCGAGCATGCATTTTATCTAAGACCTTTAGTTCATAAAAAATGTAGATATATAATTAGCAGAATACAAAAGCAAACGCTCGATTCAGTTATATAAAACGGCAATTCCACTGAAACTATATTATTCAGGCTTGTAGTTCTGTAAATGATCTGTAGATAAGAATATCTTGCACAAAACACATCAGGATTTGTGAAAATTGGCAGAGCAAGAGTAGGATAATAGTAAAAGTTCACAACACAAATATGATAAAACATCATTGACATGATAGAGCCTTATATGTCAAAGATGATGTGCATAAAATAGAGCCAGCAGGCACCATAACTAATCATTATATAGCAAATATATGTATAATAAATATAACAATGTGCATAGAGATTGCACTTTATTATTTATATCAATACACTTGGCATACAAATAATTTAAAATTTTATCAAATACATGTTTGTTTACGCATGCACATGCAAAAAATATCCGTTCACGTGCTTGTTACCAGGTTGAACATTCAATTGTCAAGAAAAAGTTTCATATTTTATGAAAATACCGAAATCTGGAAAAAAAGCATGCTTACATACATTCAACATCTAGTTATAAAGCAATCAAATAAGGAACAAATGTAAACAACAGTGGACATGCAATTAAGAGTTCCAGTAGCATCAATTAACTGATAGTAAATGAAAACCATTGTTTACCATATGTTTCAACTTTTGGTAATAAATGGGACCCATGAAAATATATGCTTGCAATGGCTCACCGGTGATGCCTGCGAAATAGATGACAAATAGAATAACAGCAAATGATGAAAAAGCTATAGTATGTAAAACTGACTCCATTTCAACCTTAATCTAATAATAAAAGATCTTCAAACTTGAAAAGTTTGCTTTCCACGAGGTTCAAATCATTTGTATTGTGTTTTTTACCTTCGCTTAACATACTCATTACGAAGATCAATTTTTACAAATGCTAAAATGCATAGAGTCAAATTAATATAGCACCAAATATTCTAGAAAACAGTACACTCACAAGCCATGTTTAAGAGATGCATTCCTCAGGAGCATGCATTTTCATGATTACAAGAATCAATTAAGGGGGCATGCATAGTAAATTGATTGTTCCTGTACCTCTTAAGAAGTTCCAAATACAAAATCCAAAATATGATTTATCAGTTGTAAAGCTAAATTTTATTGGCTTGTTCTTTCACTTATTGTTAATATGCTAAATAGGAAAAGGAGAGAAAAAGACCTGAGTAGATGAAGTCTTTGCCATTGTAGTTAAAACCATGCTTTACAAGGGTTTCACTGATAAATAAAAATGGCAATGAAAACAAGAGATATATAAATAAAAACGCAGAGAGGGACAGGGAAAATGGAGAGGAGGTATGAGAAACAGAAATTGCACCTTATAGCCTCTACCTTATCTGCGTGGCCACTGGGCTCTCCAAAGGCACTTCCATAATGAAACCTACCATCGGAAACTCCAGCTTTGCTACCAAGAAGTTCTATCATCTTTCCAACGGTCATACGGCTGAAGTTATATGACATAAGAATGTGGATTATTACAAGGATCTACACTTTGGTTTTCTTTTATCAATCAATCATCAACAGTTTTCACAAATTACACCTATAGCTTAAGCATTGTCAGTATCCATGAGTAAAAGAATATCTAAAAGACGACCGACCCAGAACACCAAACCCACCAGCTCAGCTTAGCAAAGTGAAAATGTATAAATTGGTCTATTGCCCCCTTTACCAAACTCACCATATAAAATAAGTTAGATACATAATTAACAAACACCTGGATTAAAAGACCAGATCAGATACTACATTCAATTAAAAACAAGTCTGACACCTTTCTAAATAGTCATTCTAGATACTAATAAGGACTTGTGCTTTACCAATAAGGTTTAGGCCTAGACTAAAAGAAAAAAATTAAGTGTCTAGTGATGCATACCAAGCACAAAACTTTATCCATTGATCATGGTTTCCCGTAAGTTACATGACCCACACTACTGCCAACCAATCTGTAGTTCAGTCTAAGACGATCCATGAGTGAATTATCATCAGACAACACAACAACAGCCCCACTTACACACAAAGTAATGTTTGGATGGATAATCTCGAAACTTTGTTTGTTTGTTTGTTTTAAAGTAGGATACAAAATCAACTTATATACTACCATATTTTACAAAAAACACTATAATTAACCCTACACTCTAACCTTTGAATACAAAAATTTCAATACCCACCTAAATGTCAACTATTACAATCATTCAATCATTACTAATTAGTCTATTACGTCCGCTAACAATATAATATTACACATACAGAGTCTCTAGTATTGATTTGACATTTACAACCTTAATCCTACTCTATAATCTCAATTACAAATGTAAATTTTAAGTATTCACCTTTATATACAAAATCCAAAATTTCAATGTCGAATTTCCTCAATCTGATATAATCTCCGTCCAAACATTGCCTAAAAGACTCCTAAATAAGATACTTAAGCTTCACCTAAATGCAACTGCAACTGTCCAACTTCACAGAGAGTTCAAATCCTACTAGAACTTTTAAAACTCTATAGGTAAACATCAATAGCTCATTAACTCACTCTATGTTTTTTAAATACCAAGTTTAAAATGTAGAGATCAAGCCATACGCATCAACATCCATAACAAACATCAGTTTTACAAGATCGAGGCATGTACAACTTTTTGTCAAAGTGGAAATGTCATTCAGATAGACATTGATTACCTTGGAAATCCATGAGGATTCATGATTAAATCAGGACAAATTCCACGTTCAGAGAAAGGGAAATCTTCCTGCTGAACAATGGTGCCACAAACTCCTTTCTGCCCATGACGGCTACTAAATTTGTCACCTACCTACAAGAAAAGGAAAAAAAGAAAAACATTTACTCATTGGAATATTCTGAAAACACTTTAATTTTCATTATGGTCAGTAGCAAGCAAAACCATTAATACCTCCGGCCTTCGAGTATGACGAATCATGAATTTGATGCATAGGTTGCTATTCCTGTCAGAGCAGAGTGACACTCTATCCACGACAGGTGTCTCCCCTTCAGGACCTTTGTATGTCTGTTTACTTGGCTTATACTGGCTGCTTTACCAACATGCACAATAAGTTGGTATGTTTTAACTAAAGAAAATTAAACATACTGTCTAAAGATAACAATCAACCTATCTGACAGGCTCTTTGAGTTTCCGACGGTTGACCTAATGTCTTTTGGTGACTGCTTGTTGATATAGATATCATTGGGTCGAATAATTTGTCCAGGAGCAGCTATTCCATCATCATCCAAAATCTGCATACAGCAGGATATTCATGTGCGGGAAACTGATTGCAATATCACTTGAGAAATGCCAAATAAGAGATTATACCACAGAAAAAGAAAAGAGCTGCCACTAGTTATGTCTATACAATTCTTGATGCTTATCAGGAATCAGGATATGTTTGATTGATTTCTTAGATGTCAGAACTAACTACCCTAGTTTATATTGAAATTTCTATGATCACTGCTTCATCACTCAACAATTGATATTATACCTGCATCTTATCGGCTTCATATCCTTCTCTTTGAGGTCTAACAATACGATCAGATACCCCAGTTTCATACTTCTGGCTAACTGCTGACATTCTGTTCACCAGAACACATTAAACAGCAATCAAAATCGTCAACCGCAGAAGAAGCACCAGAAACACATTTGTCTGGAAATTAGGGAAATAAGGATGTACTTTTTTATAACAATGCAACGACCAAAACCACGATCCAATGATGATTTGTTCATTACAATAGCATCCTCTATGTCATATCCACTATAACTCATTACTGCAACAGTTGCATTCTGTCCAGCTCCTAGTTTATCATAATTGACCTGAAAAAGATTTTTATTAAGCTAAGCTGCTTGTAGTTCCATATAACAAAGGGCATTTGGATCAACTAACCAGATTAATTGTTCTTGTAGTTAGCAATGGTCGTTGTGGATAAACTAAGAGGTAAATCAAAGTATCCATCCTACATAACTGCCAAACAGAAATAATCTTATGAGACAGATAGATAAAAGAACAATCTGCAATGACCAAGAAAACATAAATTAAGAAGGGTGAAAGTTACACAAAGATAGGATGAACTATAGCACAGTATGAAGGGTAAAATGGAAAATCATAAAAATATCATTGAGGTCAGAGTCACGGTAACTTTTCAAATTCTAACTCGTTAAATGAGATTTGAAATGCAGAATTCCATTAAGGGAATAAATTACAAAATTGGATGGCAGGATTCTTTAAGCACAATGAGGATCAGAAATTAGAGCAAGTTTTCCAACATTACTCTATGTTGACTGAAAGGTGGATTTCATCTTCCTTGCAAAAAGTTATTCAAAGATGCAAGGAAGAAGAAATCAAGAAGAACAGATGTTATTAACAGTAAAGAATAGAAAAGATATGCGATCATGAAATAAAACTAAGAAAAGATACTAAAAAACGCCAGACCCATAAACCGTCATCTCTCTTCACAGCAATAGGGAAATACAACCCGAGAAATAAAAGGGAAAATAGAACATATAATTGCAGCAAGGGATCAGAGTGTGGGACTACACACGTGCTGTGAGTGTAGGAAGCACATTCAATTTGAAAGCTTTAGGGAGTGACAGTAATACTGCCTTATACACATTAAGTAACTGAAAGGTAGTTTAACGTATAAACCCCATAGAACCCAATGCCTAACAACAGAAAAGTGATAAGAAAGCATATACCTGATTATGAGAAAACAGGCTGAAGGATCAGAGCAACTGTTACATAAAAATTCAGGACTACTTATTTTATTATACCCAATTGGATTTATAAGCTTATCTCAATCATTGTTTGTGGATGCCAGAGGAAGCATAACAGTGATAGTTTTATAAGTAGAACAAATAATTAAGGTAGCAGCCTACAGGGATAAAGTACCTCACACAATGCAAGAGTCACCACTCAAATATATAGAAGGCATTGTGCTATCTACTAATAGTTCTAAAACTAAAATTTCCATATCCAATGGATGAAGGAGTTGGAATCTTGTGTTAAGCTACCAAAACAAATGGCCAAAGTGATAGGTTCAGATGCATGAAGAGCTAATGGATTAATTTATACCGAGTCCTATTGTCTAGTCTCCAACATGTTAACATATGACTTATGAGAATTGATAAAGTTTGGCATCTAAAGATGGACGTGTTTCCTCAAACCTATCTAAATTCAATATTTCCATAATCTTCTGTAGTTCAAGCTTTCTAGGAACCACATATCCCAGTGACGTCTCATCTGCAGTTTTCCAACTCATCTTTAAGATATAGAAGCTCTATTCTAATTTCTAACCCTGCTCTCTCATAGATGTTTGCTTCCACATTTCACAGGAAGAATATTCAATTATTATATTATTAATAATCAAATAAACTAAAATAAAAATGACAGCTGCAACATTATGTGGCAAGGTAAAAGATAAAAATGTACAATCAACATTCATCCAAGATCTGGACATTATGTCAAAGTATCATCACAGCATAGAAATCTGTCAAATCAATTATCAGTCACAAGCTAGTAACATACTTGGGTCTGCAAAGTAAGATATGTAAGAACAATAGCTTAATGCAATTACACAAGCTATGACTGTATTAAACATATGCAAGAGCTAGAATGCATGTGCGTTAAAGATTTGGTCGAATCTTAATCAGAAAGTATGTGACAAGTGTAACTGTAGAACTGTAAGATTACAGAGTAACTTGCCTGATTATATGCAATGTTGCCCATAGCTTGCTTTCCCATAGCACACTTCAAATGGAAACAGCAATCATCATGAATGGTTAGACAAAAAACCCGAACTCATGTGCCACCACCACCACCCCAGCCGAAAAAGTAAATCTACAATACCTGATACGTATTTCTTGGTGACTGATTATGATGAGGATAAGGGATCAACCCAGCACAAACTCCCAATATGGTGAAAGGCTCTATTTCAATATGGGTTGTCTCAGCATTGGCATTTTCTTCGTATAAAGCAATCTAACAATAATAGATACCGTAAGACAAGATATTGAGGTTCTAATCACAAAAAGAATTCTAAATGTGAGAAAGATGCAAACCAGCGCATTGTTTTCCTCATTGACATCAAGATATTCTATCAAGCCTTCCTTCAGAAAACTATGAAAGGTGCGGTATCCATCCTTCAAGCAAAAACAATTTTCAACAAGGTGGTCAAAGTGAAAAAAAGAAATAAAATGAGAATACATGGTTGTTACCTTCAACTCCTTCATATGGTGCTCCTTAATTCTTGATACACCTTTATCAGCAATCACAAGTGGACGACAAACACGACCACCATCGGAAGCAATGTAAACACAACACTACAAGAGAATTTGTTCCTTAGAATCTATGATCATTAATTAGTATCATTAACATTTGGAAAACACATTGAGATTCAGATAAAGGGCAACATATCCTTGGCAAATAAAGTCGAAAATATAAATTAAACCAAAAAGTTGTATTAGGATACATATTTAATGGTTGAAATAAGTATGTTGTGCTGCTCCATGTCTCAATAAAACAAGTGAAACAGAGAGCAAAATCAGTTGAATTGACCTTGAGGATTCAAAATTTACAATTTGTTGTTTTTTGGTCGGAATACTAAAAAGGCTCATTCCGAATTCATGGATTAAAGTGAAGGCTAACAATTGGCTCATACACAGTTGACAAAGAACAAAAGAAAACTCAAAACATGTTCCCACATGAATGGGATTCCTAATATGATCCTGGACTCTATCCTACATTTCTACCAACCCCATAACTAAGGGAGATCAATCAATATATAATCACCTAATATTACACATATAATTAGGAAACAAATCCTGTACTGTCCACATTTCCCCAATGCTGATGAATATGCATCAAGCATCCCCAGCTCAGAGATATGCCACTGGAGTGACCAACTCATGAATCCTTTTGTGAGCACATTAGCTAGCTTAGAATATATGATGTACTGGTTAGTCTGGCCTTCAACTCATTTTTAATAAAGTGTCTGTCAACTACAATGTGCTTAGTTCTATCATGTTTTACTGTGTTCTGAACAATGATGAATTGTCGCGTGGTACAGTAGTAGCTTCAGTGGTCTATCCCATTTAACTGAGATCCTCCAACATTATGTTGATCCATAGTAGTGCACACACCTCAAACCATCTCTCTTAATTCTACCTCCACACATGAGCTTTAAAATTTTGTTTCTTGCTTCTCCATGGCATGAGATTCCCTTCAAGGAATGTGTTTAACTTTGCCACTACAGCAAATGTTTCTTTGTAATCAACGCCATAATTTTTTGTGCAAAAGTTTGGCATTTTATCCCTCCAAAAAACCATCTCACATGTATTTCATTATGAACACCCACTTACATCAACAATTTTTTTCCCAGATGCTATGTCAACGGTTTTACACATTTGATTCCTCTGAAGTGTATTCTCTTATAGCATTTCTGGTTCTCATCAGATAATTGAGGCAAAGTATTACTAGTTTCAGATATATATATATATATATATATATATATTTAGGCTAGTTAAGAAACTTCTATGAGAAGGAGAAAACATTTATGACACAAATTTGTAGGGGTAGAGTGGGTGTTCAGTGCCTGTGCATCCCCTTGAGCCTTGCCACATAGCAATAGGTACTTATAGGTCATTGTTATGCTCCTCATTCTCTGGATCTGAAGTTGAGTCTTGAAATTGCATAGGATTAGGTGTGAGCCTGTGGGGTCTCTTCATCTTTAATAAACCGGCATAAATCTTATGGAATCTGAAAGTGCATAATTATCCCTCTGGTGACACCATGCTTGACACTGGTGAAATAGACTTTGGAGTAAAATGAGATAGTTCATCATCACGTACATGAGTCTCATCCAATATAGGATCAACTGTGACCTTTTAGGTTTGAGACTAGACCACATACATGCACGTTACAGCTCTTGAATCTATATTATGGATATGGACAAATATATCGCACCCAAAAATTCTAGGAGAAAATGTGCTACTGACATAAGGACAATACCTTGAGAGGTTGAAGATTTACCTAAGAGCAATGAATGCCAATGGGTTTATATGATCTGCCCCGAAAAAAAACCCTTTTGTCCCATTTCCATGTTTAAGTTGGTGGTATACCATGCAAATTTCTAACACCACTTCCTGGTGTGCCTTTGTGTTTCATAATTATGGCACCATAAAATATCCTCGTAAATTCAAAATATGAGATGAATTAAAAAAAATTGTGGCCACAAAAGGCTACTAGTTTCACTTGCTGCAATGGAGTGCCGCACAAATAAGAACCTAGAAACAGAACCTGACATTCTGAATTTCAGATCATGTGGTTTCCTATGGGAAAAGAAAGAAATGCTCATTCGGAATTGAATTAATTAAAATAAAAGCCTGTCTATATACAGTTTACAGGGAACTAATTAATCAAGAAATAAAAACATGCAACAATGTCAATGAGATTCCTAATTATGATCTGATTATTCAGCAATCCCTACCCATAATTCAAGGGAAACTAATCAATAACCAATCATCTGATACTACATACAGATATATACAGAAATAAATCTTGTAATTTTCAACACAATTTGGAGATTATTTTGGCCATTGTAGCATGCGCCGATGCATCTAGTAAACCCTGTTGTACAATAAAATATACACAAATAACATTCAAAGATAAAAGACAGTTTGTAGCAATTTAGTTGAATTCTCATGCTTTGACAGCAATAATGTTTTAATTTTCTTAAAGTTATCCATAAGACAAACAAAGCTATAATGACAGCTTTGCCTCAGCATCAGAAAGGTGGTGCCTTGCTTATCAATTTATGTGCACAAGGAAAAAGACTGACCTGTTTTTCATTCACGAAAATGCTTACAAACTCGCCAATTTTACCAGTCCTTCTCAGTTTTCTCATTAAACTTGCAAATTTCTGAAAAAGAAAGTGAATAATGTAAGCTGGAAAGAGGAAGAGTTTTTTCCCCTGTGAGAATGAAGACAAAGTATTAGGACAAAATGCATACCTGTGGCTGCCTGTGTTTTCCAAGAATAAGCCCATTGAATATGATCAAATAGGAGTTTGGCATGTGAAGGTCTTCACCAGAGAGAGACTCCAAACTTTGTACTCCAAGAGTGTAGCACTGTCACATGAGTGATGCATATAATATATTAATAAATTTCTGTACCCAAAAGACTGGTTTGGATCATAAAAGTCCAAGATAAGATTTTGCAGTGAAGCTCAATTCAGTTTGAAGGGAGGAAAATCAGAGGACAAATAAGTGAAGTCATGGATGTGGCCTTAACTAATTGCTGTGGCTCTTAATAGTCAAATCCTCAAATTAATTAATAGGGGCAATCCCTATTTCTAGTTTAAGTTTAATCTAATCCAAGCAAGAATCTGTTAGCAGTACCTGCATGAGAGGATTGGAGAGAGCAAAATTTTGTAGCAAAATAGCAGCATTTCGTGAGTTGGCATGTTTTTCAGTATTTATGTACATATCTAGCTATAACAAACATAAATACAGAAATCCAGATCTGTACTTTTATGCGTGATAGGAATTGTCCCAGAGACATCTGCCAGAAGTATGAATCAGAAAGTATGGCATTCCTGATCACACAGTAGACTAATTTAGATCATAGTAACTCTGGAATCTCTGCCACATAAATGTGTTAATTTTTCAATGGCCTAGTGGTAGCATGCCACCTACAAGCTAGTGCTACAATTTGGACTTTAACTTCATAATTCTCTCCTTACCTGACAATGAAAACTAAAGTGATAGGCTGCAGATATGCTAGTTCCTATGAATATTTAATGTCTGAAGCATTAGAGGATAGATCATTGGTCCTTGTAGGGTCCACCATATGAAATGCATTGGATTTGAATATACGGTAATCCTATCCATGGATATATCTCTTTACCCTCAAACGTAATGGCCAAATATTTCTTACAAGTAATAAAAATAGTTACACTAACATCCAAAACCCAATAAATATGTCCAGCAACCAAAGTGTCTAACATAGAAAAGGCAATAAATTGTCAAGAAAGAACTGAATACCATAGATATAAGGGGACCTTCAACTTCATCAGTTGTGACATGAGTCATCAATGCCAGATTTTTTACCAGTCCACAAGATTCACCTTCTGGAGTATCACAGGGACACAACATGCCCCACTGCACTTGAAGTGATTTAGTGAAATCTAAAATGAAATAGAAGAGCTATCAAAGAATGGCCTAAAGAATGTTGCATGAGTTCTCACCTGGCTGGGTTGCAAAGCTCTGGGACCACTAACTTTTCTAGATTTTTCAAACTGTGGAGAGATTTTGGTCATGTTTCCTAAAGTTGCTATGTACGACAGTCTTGCAACAACCTGTAAGAAACAAACATCAAAATCAATCTGAACTTAAAAATCTTAGAACAAATGAATTGGCAAAAAAGAGGCAGACAGATAGGCAATGTCTGAAACACCTGTGTCATGCCTTTCCTGTGCATCCTGAATCTTTTGACATCCCAATTTCCAGTAGAAAGAGCTCTTTCCAGACCAACAGTAATCCTATCTTTCACTATATACTGAATGTTGGAAAACAAATTGTCAAGGAAAAGAAGACTAAATAAACTAGTCAAACATAAATATTGTCATCGTAAACATGAGTAGTACAACTGATTAAGCATTCACCAAGACAAAATTGTCTTCTAAGCAGGTGAACATGTTTGTGTGTGTGTGTGTGTGTGTGTGTGAGAGAGAGAGAGATAAAATATACAGTTTGCATCCATCTCGCAGGTTTTCATCGCATGCTACAAATCAATTTTTTGTATGCTTAAGAGGGCTTATTGACCTCAAACATAATTGACCAAGAAAAATGGAGTAACTCCAAAAAGATCTAAGCAAGCTTGGAACCACATACTAGCATGTGAGTGCTGTTGATCTTCAAATTGGTGGGAGAAATAAAGAGGAAAAAAATTCTCCTGGCCATTGTTTACCAAACTGATGATATGTAATCAACCATAAGTGCATCAATGAACAGCATCAATTGTATGCAACTGATGGAACTATCCTTCCTCATATTAAATGTTGGGGATTGCAAAACCAACCTGGGAAATGTCAAATCGACTAGAGCGATGTAACTTTGATAAGGCTGTATCCATGGTTTTGCGTGCTTCATCATTCATTGTCTTGAACAAGTCCTAAAATACAAAGCACTCAAGTGATTTTACCAAACAAATCACCTTAAGTGGAAATGAAACGAGAAAACAACAGAATTACCTCAAAAAGAAGTGATAGCATTTGCCCAGATAGTTCTAGTCTTTTGTTCCCCACGTAATCCTACAATATCCAGCAAATTACAGATCTAATATGTAGTAAACAAGCACAAAATCTTTAAGCGTCACCAAGTTAGTTGGTATGCTCAGAAGAGTAGAGCAACATTGCTAGAAAATTCTACAAAAAGTATGTTCAAATTGAAATGAAGATCCTTAGCAATTAGCATCAAAACAGATAAATATACAGCTAATCAAGGAAGTGGACAGTACCAAACTACAACTTGGATAAGTCTACAAATTTAAAGAATGAGTGCAGCAACTAACTAGGAATGATCGAGAGAATGAGTGTTCCTAGAAATTTCAACTGTTATTCTTTCTAATTTGAACTATTGTGAATGCAGGATTAGGAATAGACCAGGAATGCACTTGCACTTCCAACCAAGAATGAAACATTCGCCACATTTCAGGTTTTCTTGAGAATATCGATACATTAATTTTATGGAAATATCAATGTAAATATCAATATTGATATCGTGAAATCACGTCGGTGCCAACAATGTTTGCAGACATAAGAAATCTCTTCATGGCCCAGATAATCCCCCTAGAGCTTGGTTAGACAAATTCTCTCTAAACTTGTGTTGAACTCTGGTTATACCTAGGGCCAAGCAAATCATACTCTTTTCCATCAACAAAAAGAATTCCAACTCAAGTTGCGTAGCAGAAATACTTCTTTGGATTCAAGTAGCATTGTCACTGGCAAACAACATGGAAGATTTATCACTCGAAGTATATCCTTGATTTAATATAAAACACTTGAATGATGAGGCACATATCTGCTGAAACCCCTATGGACCCATCAAACAAGATTGGAAGCATTTAGATAGTGCATCTGGATTAATGCAGGTATCAACTACTTATTGCGAAACTTATCTACAAACAACCCGAATTTGACTCCATGTTAGTTGTAGAAAGTTAATATAAGAAGTTAAGAACAACCCTATAGAAGAACACATATAAGTTGTCAATTGAATCTTAAGGTGCCTGAAGATGACACCATGAAGAGGGTTGATTTAAGAAACTTCTCAAGCAAAAAGTCGAGATCTACTTAGATGCAGGTAGGGATAGAGATGTTATAGACTGGACATCCACATCAGGCTATAGTACTATGTAGTTATACTTTGGGTAATCTTGTAACATGGAGGAGTCCCAATGACTAGTGCAGAAGAAGAGTTCAGGGATTTAACACTTGGGTTTTGCGAATAACGTGATTATAGAAGTTGTGCTTGAAGAAACAAATTTTCCAGGGGAAGGCCACTGGAAGAGATTAGTGACAATCAAGATGCCACAAGTATATCAAAGAATCCAGTTCACCATGTTAGTACGAAACACGTTGAAAATAGAATCAGAGAAGATTGAAAAGGGAATTACTCATCTTATCAATGTTCCAATACCGTCTCAACCAGAAAACATTATTACCAAGCATTCCCTAGGACCCACTTCAATAAGTTGGCAAGAGCAAGACAGTAGTATACGATCAACATGTACAGCCCAAGTTAGCCTAGGTTTAGGTATTCTGATTTGTAGTTTATTATTATTTTAACATTTATACACCGGGAAGATTTATATGACTTTTTCTCTTGATTTATTTCCTGTTTAAGATAGTAATAATCTATTAAATTAGCTAATAGTTAGCAAGATATTAACGCAGCACTAGTATGGCCTTAAACTTTACCTTTTCTCCTTCATCAATTAGAAAAGTATTGATGTCTTCTCAGGTCTTACATCCATTCTACAAATGAAGTGTTGGTTAAAAATACGATAAGCTCAAAACAAAACTATTTGTGTTTACACCTTAAACTAGTGTAACAGAAAATGTCAACATCTCGATGGCAATTGGAAACCAAAACTTCTTTTCTTTTTACCAAGAATTATTTAAGTCCAGGTAATTTCTACAGAACAAAATGAGGCAAACTACCTCAACAAATCAGACTAATAACTGATGTCGGATAGCTAAAAGCATACAGGTTGAAGAGTGACTGGGGTGGAGAATTGCCCATTTAGGCACCGTATTCTATAGACAATTGGCATGGCCCTAGGTGGTGATGGAAGTCCACAAGAGCTGGGAGCCTCTTTTCCACAACAATCTTTTAGGTAACAAGTCACTTCAGATTTCGAAAAATGTGTGTGTGCACGCGCACATGTGTGGACGCTAGCCTGATTCAGGCTTTCATGGTTTCTCATAGACCATTTAACATATGAATTTGACCTTGCAGACAGGTAGCCATTCACCCTAGATGCTCTGTGTTGCAACTCTCAACCAAAAAGCTGTAAGACCATTCTAAAGATATTCACAAATGCTTCTTTATGGGCAACATATTTGTTGATTCTACAGAGCATTGAAAGGACAATGCATGTGATTTAGAAAACCAGATCATCCAAGAAGATATGCACATGGAAGAAAAGCCAGATACAGAAATCTTTGTCATCAGAACTTCGGTAAAACATGAATATCGATAACTTCAGAGTAAAAAATGTTGGAAAAAAATTGGGAAAATATTGGTGAATATCACTATGGATAAAATAACATTTCCTATTTAAGATATTGAGTTGTTTATATTGTTCAAGGACAAAGATATGGAGAAATTTCAAAAACTAAATAAACGAAATGTGAAATTGAGATGTTGAAACATAGAAATTGAGCATGTGTTATTCTAGAAATCAGAAAATATCTCCAAGATAAACTAATAATCATTGTAGCACATAGATAAGGGACTTTAGAGTCATCATCAATTTTTCAATGAGATGCTCTCATGAATCAAGTATTGAGTAAGAATAATGAGGCAACTTTGAATGCACCCAAACACTGACGAAGAATAGCTTATGCATGTTAGCTTAGGATTAATAACACCTAGATTACTTCTCATTACTGATGAAGGAAAACTCAATTATGTTGGGATGATGGGTGTACCTTGTCATCCATTGTATCCTTGTTTAAGATTGCTTCCATCATTCGCCTCAACATTACAGCAGCATATATGCACTTTGGACGAAAATTATTTTCACGCACCTGAGAGAAGATTTATTGGTTTGGTGCAGGGGTGAAGTAGGGTTGGGGGTAGCATAGATGCTACTAGTAAAACAGTAAAATGGGAATAGAAACATAACCTGAAACCAAACTTACAGGAACGTTGGCAATAAATATATCCTTAAGAATACTGAGAGCACGCCCTTCCTAAACAACAAAAGAAGATAGCAAATAACAAAACTTTAATTAAAAAAAAAAAAGAAAATACTTTTCAAAGATATATTAAGACTAAAAAAATAAAAACATAAAAATAAGCAAAACAACCTTCTGTGGTGTGGTAGAATACGGAAGCCTCTTGACCTATCACACGGAAAATAATAAGTAACATGATAGAAGTACATATGATAAGGAATATTTAATACAACAAATCATATATTTTCCATGCATACATAATTCATACAAGCATTCTGCACATATTGTTTAGTGATTTACCATGTCACGCGAAATTCAAAACACTGTTAGATTGCAATGCATACATATCTATACAGCAAATTTGGCACTATGGAGCAGTGCATAAAAAGAATGACATCATTGATTAACTATAAGATCAATTATAGTCTCCAGCTCAAGAATGAAAACCGCACGATCTGCCACTACTAAGACTAGAACACTTGTCATGTCAAGGAAATTTTCGTATTTCTTATTGTTATATTCGTTAGTATCAAATAGTCTCCACAAAAAATGATTAACTACATTTGGATAGCTTCAGCTATTGCTCTTGTCAATGTTATCTAGGTTGGAAAGATAAAATTAATGGAATCATGTCAAACAATTGACAGATTAATATACTACTCTAAAGTCCAATCATATATAATGTTTCCTAATTTTAGAATATGGTAAGTTATACTTAGATTCTTCTTCTTCTTCTTTCTTTCCTTTTTAATTTTTTGAAAAAGAGAACAAAACAACACTTTTTTGATGTTCAAAACCTTCTGTTCAATGAACTCCAGTGCCTGATGTTGTGTGTGTACAGCTTCCTTTACACAATCCTGAAATTGAGACATGATACCATTAGTAAAACAACATTAAATGCACAGATCCCATTTCAGGCTCATCCAGCCCCTTTTTCTTATCCACAAATATATATATATATATATATATATATATATATTGGTTTCATAGTTGAGAGGCTCATCAGGAATTCAATTTAGCTACAAAGATCAGAATAATCAAACATAGATAAGAATTATCTGTGACTTCCATAGAAACATAACAAGATGCATTCTCTGAAAAATTCAGCATAGACCAGATTGTGTACCTCAATTGAAGGTGTTAGCAGTTCACCATACCGAGGATCTCTACCAATCATCTGGACGACCTCTTGATCACTTTCCATGCCCATAGCTTTCAGCACTACCATGATAGGAACCTAGAAAATATAACGAGATGAGGAAGTCATAGAGACCATTATGAGCAGAAAAGGCAGATAGCGGACATGGATTGTAAAAATAGTTATATCAACCTTGCTAGTAAACTGATTCAAGTAGAGATATATCTTCTCTTTCTCCATTTTTAGAACAGTTTTGCTTTTAATTGTCTCTGTACTGCTTGCAACTGATGCTTGCACACTGAGACAAAGGGAAAGTAGATTAGTGGATTCATTCAGAGAAAGCAATACCTTTAGAGATAAGTCATTATGGGTATCATCACTTAGGAAAATGGAATTTATCATAGAGCTCAATTGTCTTTTTTTCCTTAACCAAATCCAGCAGCCCATGTAGATCCCAGTGAACCATAGAACAGTTAAGTCCACCTAACCACAACTATCTATTTAACTACAGTGTTCAATTGTAAGGACTAAATTATATGGGGATTACTCAATGTCATTGGGCAAGCACTGAAAGAAACCCATGCTCAATTTTTTTATATTTTAACTTAGTTATTCTTGTCTTCCTAGAAAAAGAATAGCGAAAGAAAGCGATTTTAATTTACCTTCCATCTTATCAAGTCTTATTCTCTATTTCATTCTGAGTAATAACTTGCTCCTGTTGATCTAGTGGGATCGCACACCCCAAACCTTTGAAACCTTTGAAACATTTGAAACAAGACTTTTATGCACCAATAATTGAACCCACTATAATCTTTAACAAGGTTTGAAATATCAACATCAGTGCAACTATTTGATTTTAGAAGAACATTTGAGGAAATATCGGTATCGATACATGTAAACTGAAAAAAATAATTAAAAATGTTACCAAAACTATATTAAAAGTTCTGAATTTTAAAATTAGATTTTAGGGAATTTATTCATAAATTTAACTTAAAATATCAACTCATTGATATGCTCATCATTAACATGCACATGATACACTATACAAGCGGTTTATTACAGTAATTGTTCAGAATTAACTAACACGTGCTACTAATACCAAAATGATATCCACGTTTTTACCTACATAAAATGAATGTCATATAGTACACAATTTGTGGTTTGAGTCAAAATAAACCATATAAAAAAATAAAAAACCAAATATCTGGTTTTTTTTAGCGGATACCCATATTTATTATATTTATTTTTATCGATTTTCCTACAATTTATACAGTGACTCAACCGACATCAATTGTGATATTTGACTGATATTCTGTGGAAATCGAATTACCCCTTGTTTAAATATGGGGAGGAACAGAGAAATCAGGAAAAAAAATTTAGTCCTTTGATCCGTAAGAATGGAATGTTAAGAGATTCAAAAACTTTGATGTTTAATCACTTCAAACTACTACAACGTTTAGGTGTAATCTGGTAAGTGGTAAGCATAAAAATTCAGGGGAGGTATGCTTTAAGAACCAGGAAATTATTAATTTTAGTTAAAATGAAACTAAAATGATACATACTCACCAGCCTTTCTTATCAGTATCTATGATTATTCTGTTCTTCGAAAGCTGTTCTTGTATCAAAATCACCTGGAAGAAGATACAAAAAATAAGAGCTAAGTTTACAAACTGATGATCTGAGAAAAGTGAGTTGTGGTGTGCAATACATTGCAGTAAAGCTCAGAGGATATTTGACTTTAACTAAGAGCAACTATAATCCTAAAGACTGAAGAGTTACAAACTGAGTTCATGATAATAAAAGATATTGGACAACAGACAATTGAACGTCACAACATAAGAGATTGAAACTTTGAAACTTCAAGGCAAACAAATACTAATTTCTTTGAAGCTGCAACAAAAGCTATAAAAATAATCCACCCTGACTGACCAACTCAATCTAATAAAACTGTTGTTCAGCGGAGAACAGAATCAGAAACGATGGAGTAACCTGTCTACCACGTCCAACCAGACTAGGAAGCCTATGCTATCGCAACCAAACTTAATCCTATATCTACCCAGATGACAGTAACATTGTTGTTGGCAACTATACAAATGGTAATAAGAAATATTACATTGATAAATTTTCCATTTATCCAAAATGTGCCCTATTTTTCAGAAGCACACCAACTTAGAGTAATCTATACTTGACCCAAGACCAGCCAGTTGATACATATTTATCAGGGGAAGCAAGATAGACCTAATTCTCAAACTCAATTGACACCATTTCTGCCATATTTTCAATCAAATGCAGGGCAGCAAATTCAACTTCAGTGAGTATGATACTCAGACTATAAAGAGATTGGATTATCATCTCAACCACTTCGTCACAAATTGATCGATGTTGAGTCATTGACTCACAGGAGAGTTCCCAAAACAGTTTTTCATGTTAGTTCCATAAAGACCAGCCCATATTCCTCTTATTAAACAAAACACTTTAGTCCGGCCACATTGTACTTTTTTATCAGAACAGATCTTCTGTATGGAGAATCTTCTCTTACTTACATGATAACAAAATTAACAATCAAAACCTTCATTAAATTTCTACCTATCATAAACGAAAGAAAAGAATGATTATGTTATGACAATTTCACCTTCTCTGTTCCTTTGATTACAAAATATCCTCCAGGGTCAAGCGGGCATTCACCTATGAAAATAGATCAAACATTTATAAAAATGAGGGACAAGTGACCAAGGAAATAGTGTATGTTCTGTAATAACAATGTGCACATTTATATATCATGTCAATTGCAAAAAATCAAGCAGATATACCATATCTGGCTAGCTCATCTTCATCCTTCCCATGCAATATGCAACGACAACTTCTTAACATGATAGGCATTCTCCCAATAACAACATTTCTCTGAAAAATATAACACAGATGATAAGTATGTATATGCATCAGATATAGTAATGTTTATATATCGGATTAATCTACACTAGATCACATTTCATAAATAAGAAGCTCTATCATTGAAATCACCTTCATTTGGGTTTGCTTGGAATTATTGCTTCCTGTAATATATTCTATGTTCACGTATATTGGAGCTGCATAGCTGAAAAATAATTGCATATCAGGATAGGTTAACAGGGTTTAAAAACCCTGATGCACTATACAGTAAAGTGGTTTCTCATTACCAGGAAGAACCAAATCAAATGAATGTCTAAATTAGTTCAACTGCAAATATTGAAGGAAGACATAGAAGAATAAACTATTCAGTGCAAAAGTAATTTGGAATGCATAGTTGGATATTTCACCAATGTCGCCACATGATTTATGCTGCTGCAAACAAAATGATCCTCAAAGAAATGCCTAACCTCAAACCATAGAGAAACTGCCTAATTGAAATTCTTCAAGCATGCATTACAGTGTTTATTCACTGGAATGTAAAAGAAAGTCTTATATTTTAAAATCCCTAAAGAAACTATTTTCATTAGGATGAGATACATGCTGATACCAAAAGGAAGCATTCCCCTTTCAGTTGAGGCTAACACCATATTCACCTAAAAACTTCAGACGGGGCTGGAAGTATTCTTTCTCAATTTTAATTAATCTTCCAGGAAAATATCGAGAACAGAAAATGAGAAATCAGTGTTATAATCAGCCTTTTTAGGTGCTTCCCTGCAGGACAAGAGTCCATCTTCAATTTTCATTTAATTGGGTTGGATGTGTATTTCTTATGTATCAATACAAACTTTATACTGATTTTGATGTAGAGCATAATAAGAGTTCATATCAGACCAACATTATCAGATTATATAAGTGAGTTTGAAACCATTGTTTGTCTTGAAAAATATCAATGTCCATTTCACTTTACAACAAAAACTTTAAACATAAATAAATAAATTTATTAGTATGCCAAGGAACTCGACCACTCGACCAGAGCCTAGAAAACTCTGGAACATTACGTGAAATTAGCAAAGAAGACACAACTTAGACTAACACACAGAAGAGCATTTTATTCCTCCTGTTTCCTCAAGCATAAACCCCTACATGATTGTGTTCCTTCCTGAAAACCGGATATCTTTTAGGCTCAATATATCTACTTAAATGCCATGTCAAAAAGTTATATAACATCTAGGTACTTTATCTATATGCAACAGATGAGTGACTCCAATTCCCTCCAGTCCTAATGCATAAAGATTGGATGAAAAAACAACTGACACTCACGTCATATCAGAGAGGCGACAATTGTGGGGAGTTAGCTTTTCAGTTACAGCATCAGTCATCACTGATGGCTCACCAATCCAAACATCTTTGTATCTGCAATAAAGGTCAAATAGAAAAGAAAAGGTTCTAGTCAACAAAGGACAAGTACGTATAATGCCAGAGGACATAATGCAAACGAAATTACATAATATATATACAAAAATTCCACCTCAAATATATATTTGGGTCGATGCTAGAGGTAATGAGATCATTCGCTTGAACAATCTTTTTTATCTGCGTTCTCACAAAATAATTGAAGGAGTCCAGATGTTGTTTCACCAGACCCCTCACCTACATTTGCACATTAACCAGCAGTCAATTTTTTAGTAAACTAACAGAACCCTTTCTCCGGAATAGAAGTCAAATCACAAGAAATTGACAGAATTTTCTATGCATAATTAACTAGCTACTACTAGTTCTACTGCATTCTAATGCTCAGCAACTGATGAGTATGGATTAGAAAAAAATTAGTGACAACTTGTCCAGGCATAAAAAACGAAATGTGTAATCTCAACTATCATTAAACATGAAACAAAAACCACTACAAGAGTAACTACTTTCACTTGCAAATTACTAAAGCCTGCACAATTAAAGTAGGGGGAAAAAAGAAATTCACTCTTCACACTCACCCTCTTGATGAACAAATGCCAAACTGGGAAGAAAAAGAAATTCAAACCCCAAAAAAAAAACAGTGTAAAATACCAAAACAACAAGGAAATCAAACCTTCAAGAATTCAGGGAGCAGTTGGTACTTATCGACGACTTTCTTAACCGGGGCAGCAAAATCTTGCTTGTCCATTTCCAATCTGAGTGAGCATCAGTTAGGCCTGTAACTCCCCATTTTTTTTAAAAGAATAAAATCTCAATGGGGCGTTACTTTACATTAGAAATTGACACCTTTCAATAAAATAAAGATACATGAATTCAAGAAAAATAATTACAAAATACAGTTTTTGGGAAATGCAACAGAAGCGATTTACTTAAAATTCCCTTTTCTCCAATTCATCTTTAAACACTTTAAACGGAATACATGAACGTTTTCATGGACATACTGTTGTAAAATTAAATAAATAAAATCCTTTAAAGAAAATTTTCTTGAACCTTGATATCACCAACTACCAACATTCACCGCTCGCTAGGGATGTAAACGAGCCGAACCGAGCCGAACAGTACTGGGCTCGAGTTCGGTTCGGGCTCGAGTTCGGCTCGAGTTCAGTTCGAGCCTTAGGAATGAAGCTCGAGCTCGGCTCGTTTGAAAAATATTGGGCTCAGTATTCGTTCGAGTTCGGCTCAGATAAAGCTCGTTAATAGGACAAACGAGCCCAGTTCGAGTTCGGCTCGATAAAAGCTCGAAAGAGTTCAGTTACAAGCTCGAATTCGAGCTTGATTGTTCAAGCTCGAGCTCGAGTTCGAGTTCGGGCTCGAGTTCGTTAACAAGCTCGAATTCAAGCTCGATTGTTCAAGCTCGAGCTCGAGTTCGGCTCGAGTTCGGGCTCGAGTTCGTTAACACTAATTTTGGCCTCCATTTCAAGATTTAACTAGAAAATAAACATAATAACACATACAAATTTCATAATTAACCAAGAAATAGAATTTATCACATTAACAATGGCAGATCAATTTCTATCTTGCAGTGAACTTCAATTTCTAGTATTAGAATTGTCCTAACTAGAGTAGTATTAGTCTGTGGAGAATGTTTGTATATTTCCAAAATCAGCAAAATGCTCATTTCATTAATCTGCATTTGTCAACAATAAAACCTAATATCACTTCAAATTTTCAAATTGGTCATAGTACTCGCAGTCATCTCCTAAGATGGGCTACATCTCTCCAGGACTAAGTTTCCCATCTCTGGTTCCTTCAAATTAACGGATGTATTTACGATGGATATAATATAAAAGAAGAATTTTTTCCCAAGTTTGATAAATCACTAGAAATGGTGAAGTAAAAAACAAGGTGAAACTCATGGCTCTAGGCACAAACACTCTATAAACATCCAAAAGACCCTTATCAAGCCAAAATGTTTTGGAAGAGAATCAAATTGAAAACGAATGGAAGATATGAGAAAATTTGACACAACAATGTCCAATGATTTCATTAACATGTAATTCTCAATGATTGCCAAAGTCCAAACAATCGCATTCCATTAGCAGGCTCCCATACATACATACAACACACTTCCCATCAATCTTTTATAATTATCTCACAAGATGAATATAGCAGTAACAAACTAAATAAAGATGGCAAATCTTGACACGATATGATAACACAACTCATAATAACACCACACTAAAACTCGAAATGTCACCACCTCTAATGGCAAAGTTGGTTCGACTCCACTAAACACGCTATCAGTCATCTAGTTAGATAGAAAATTGGATAAGTAAATGTAATGGCGATGGAGATGTAGTAGGGGCTTGCTAAGAAGAACCCGTCTGGACAAAAACCATGTAACTATCCTACAGTCCAATAGAGGAAAAATCAAAGCAAAATTGGATGTGCCACCATCCAAAACAGCTGTCCTCGTACAAAATGTGGGCCAAACGACATGGTATACAACACACAACTAACCAGAGAGAGGAAACACTAACCAGAGAGGCGACGGCGGACAGCGGCGGCTGAGAGAGAGGCGACGGCGGACGGCGGCTGAGAGAGAGGGAGGGCGGCGGCAGTGGCTCAGAGAGAGGGGGATGGGGGCGGGTGAGGTGAATGAGAGATGAGGGAGATAGGATTTCAAGTTTTCAATTTGATTGAATTTGGGGATTTTTAAGTTTTTGATACATAGAAATTATTATTACTTTTTACATATTTAGATAATTTTTAGGCATTACTTTTACCATATATGTAATATGTAATTATATTTTATGTAATACTAATATGTATTTAAATATTACTAATATAAGAATGTAAAATGTATAATTAAAACTCTAAAATTAGTATTGATGATAAATATAATCATGTAAAATATCTAATTATAAATATGTTTTATGATTAAACTATAAATTTTAGATAATATGTTGAATGTTTTTTAAGAGTAAAATTTATCTTTGTTAATAAGTTTATATGTTAATATAAAAATATAAAATATATAATTATAACTCTATATTTTTAATTGATGATAAATATAAAAATGTAAAGTAACTAAATTATAAATATGTTTTATGGTTAAACTAAAGTTTAGATAATATGCTATGTTTTTTAAGAAATATATAATTTATCTTTGTTAATAAGTTGATATGTTAATATAAGAATGTAAAATGTATAATTATAACTCTAAAATTCTTGTTGATGATAAATATAAAAATGTAAAATATCTAATTATAAATATGTTTTATGATTAAACTATAAATTTTAGATAATATGTTGAATGTTTTTTAAGAGTAAAATTTATCTTTGTTAATAAGTTTATATGTTAATATAAAAATATAAAATATATAATTATAACTCTATATTTTTAATTGATGATAAATATAAAAATGTAAAGTAACTAAATTATAGATATGTTTTATGGTTAAACTATAAAGTTTAGATAATATGCTATGTTTTTTAAGAAATATATAATTTATCTTTGTTAATAAGTTGATATGTTAATATAAGAATGTAAAATGTATAATTATAACTCTAAAATTCTTATTGATGATAAATATAAAAATGTAAAATATCTAATTATAAATATGTTTTATGATTAAACTATAAATTTTAGATAATATGTTTAATGTTTTTTAAGAAATATGTAATTTATCTTTGTTTATAAGTTGATATATTAATATAAGAATGTAAAATGTATAATTATAATTCTAAAATTCTTATTGATGATAAATATAAAATGTAAAATATCTAATTACAGATATGTTTTGTGATTAAATTATAAAATTTAGATAATATGTTATATTTTCCAAGAAGTATATAATTTATCTCATTCGCAAAATCATTACAGGACTCGTGATATGTTAATATAAGGATGTAAAATGTATAATTGTAACACTAAAATTCTTACTGATGATAAATACAAAAACATAAAATATCTAATTATTTATATATTTTATGTTTAAAGTTAACAATATATAATCAATTATCTACTTAGTTTGTTCGAAAACTATATAACACATTTGAGAGTTACGTTTAGATATATATATATGTGTGTGTGTGTGTGTGTGTGCGGGCACGCGTGTGTACATGTATATATCTGTGTGGATTTTAAATCCCATAATATTATATTGAAGAATCTAAACTCTAATTAATATCTCTATTTTTTATTATTTTAAAATCTTAAATTTAAAATTTTAAAAATGTTAATTGTGCAGATATTGATAATTAATACATATTTTATTTTAAAATTGCTAATTGTGCATTATATCTTTTATATAAAGATAATATATACTCACTAAATTGTATCATTAATAATTTAATATCAAAATTTTAAAGATATTCAAATGACAATACAATTAATATATTAGAAATAAGTAAATTATATTGAATTTTATTAGTTAGTATGTTTATAAAATGAATATGTTTAATTTAATCATGTAATATTTGTGTTAAGAATTTTTTAATTTATATATTTATTTAAATTTTAAACTCTAATACTATTATAAAATACATAAATAAACTAGCCCACAAACACTAAACGAATATGTTAACGAACTCTTCACGAACCTAACGAACATGTTCGCGAGCCTGCTTAACGAACCTGTTCGCGAGCTTTCGAATCAAACATGCCCAGGCTCGAGTTCGGCTCGTTAAGTATTCGAGCTCGAAATTCGGGCTCGAGTTCGACTCGTTAAGCTTCACAAACGAACTCGAACAAATATTTATCGAGCCGAGCCGCGAATAGTTCGCAAACGGCTTGGTTCATTTACATCCCTACCGCTCACACACCATGTCCTGAATACTTTAAGCTGAAAACATTTTTACACATAAGGGTGAGTGCCAGAAAACACTCAGTGGAGGTGGGGAGCATATATATATTTTCACGTTATACATTCAACATAAAATAATACATAACCTCATCTGGAACTTAGTCCAGTTAACCTCGTCTGGAACTTAGTCCAGTTAACCTCGTCTGGAACATAATCCAGTTAACCTCGTCTGGAACTTAGTCCAGTTCAACCTCGTCTAGAACTTAGTCCAGTTAACCTCGTCTGGAACTTAATCCAGTTAACTTCGTCTGGAACTTAATCCAGTTAACCTCGTCTGGAACTTAGTCCAGTTGGGATCCCACCTCTTCAAGCGCATGCACATGCACAATCATTCGCACGTAATTCACATCTAAACATTTAACGTGCAACATTCAACATTCAAGGTTTACCTATTAAGGTTCACCGCCATTCAACATTTACATTTGCATTTACATTTACTTCAACACTCTCATTCACATTTACCTTCAATATCGCATATAATAGTAAAACTCATTATCGCATTATCCATATAAGAATAACATTCGAAATGTCACATAGCCAATACTTCAACTTCGCCATTTAACGTATATAAATCATCAAGAGTATATCAATACTGCAATAACATGTGTACCGTATTAAAATCAATCAATTTCAACTCATATATTAAAAGAACTCATATATTATCAATTATGCAATTTATAAAACAAATAAGGATTTACCCCCACCTTTGAATACAGTAATTTCCGTCCAAAAAAGCTTCCGTCCATACACCTTCCTATTCCTGATCCTTGTCCGTATTTCCTACAAAGTTTAGGAGTCGACTTAGCCTCTAAGTTAAATGTCTATAAAAGATATACATCATTAAGCTCTTAAGATACGATAATATCACAAGATGCTAGGATAAAAGTGTACTTAAATAAATTAGGGTTTAAGGTGGTCGTAACCCTAAACTAGGGTTTTTCCCATTTGAAGCTCCACTCGTCGTTTTCGTCAAATGGGGAGTAAAACTAACATCTATAACGCGGTACGGTATAAAAATATACTTATCATCGAATCCTGGGGTCACAATATAATTTCTGTGAAGTTTTGGGGTTAAATTATAAATTCAGCATAATTCTAGGGTAAAAATGCAATTTCAATACAATTCTGGGCCCAAATTATAATATAACTTAAATTTTGGGACTGATGTGCAATAATTAATAAACTGCAGGGACTGAATTGAAATAATTAAAAGTGCAGGGGCTGAACAGAAATGACTTAAAGAATAAGGACTAAAAAGCAATTAAGCAAGAGTTAGGAAATTGCAAGGAAGACCCTGGACTTAATTCAATTTTTAAAATCAGCCCCTGCCCCACCCCAGCCCCGACGCACCCCTCCCCCCTGCACACCGCCGCCGCCGTGTCCGGCAGCAGCACACACACCCCGACCTCTGCACGGCGCCGCCGAACACGACACCGCCCACACACGCATACACACAGCACGACTCACACACCCCTTTCCCCCGACTTTGCAGCACGGCACCCCCATCCCCTCTCCTCGCCTGCCTCTGCACGGCGGCGCCCCCTCTCCCCTTTCCCCTTCTCTCCCCTTTCTCCCTCTCTTCCTCCCCCGTTTCTGCAGCACACACGCAACACCTACCACACACCGCGCGCAGCACGGCGGCGCCGCCCCTTCCACCGCACCCCCTTCACCCTTCACCCACACGCACATGGGCGGCGGCGCCCCAAAACACAACGGCAAGCAGCAACATACACAAGCAAAAACAATTCATCAATTAAAAACATCAATTCTTTACCCTGCAGATACACTCCAACACCCTTGTTGATCCAATTCTTGTGATCGTAAGAGAGAAATGTAAGTAGAATAGGGAGGAAGAGTGTTTTTCTCCACTCTTAAGTTTGCTTCATTCCCACGGTGACAATTACTAATTTGTTATTCATCAATAAAAAAAATTTGAAAAAAAAATAAAAAAATTTAAGAAATTTATAGAACAAGCTTTATATATATTTTAAATATAATAAGTAGTTTTTTAATTTAATATAGGGGTAAAATAAAATAGAGAAAATTATTTTGGATAGTATTATTATATGATTATGTCTTAATTATAAAATTTAAAATTTTGAAAATAATGAAATTTAAACATTATCAAAAATTTTAAAATTTGAAAATTCTGTAATTTTATATATAAATGTGAAAAATAGGTCTAAAAGCTAAATTTCATTTTATGAAGGGCTGTAAAATGTTTAAAAGTTTAAAAATTATTATAAAATTATTAAAAATAATAATTAAATTTGAAAGTAAAACTAATAATAATTTAATAATGTTGTGAGGTAATCTAAAAAAATCCACAAATAATATTTAAAAATAAATTCAAACATATATGCAATTGATATAACTATAAGAAAAAATATTTTAAAATGGTTTCAAAATTCTAAAAAAAATATTGTTTTAATTGTAAAATGAATTTGAAACCTAAATTTTTTAAATATAAACTAATTTTTTGAATAAATACAGTATTTGTAAAATAAATCCATCTAAAAAAACGTAGAAAATTATTTACAAATTATTAAATATAATTCTAAGATATAAAGGAACAAAAATATGAATAGAACATATAAATTAACAAATATAATTAATCACTTATAATTAAAGCACACAAACACAAAACTATTATTATTATTATTATTATTATTATTATTATTATTATTATTATTATTATTATTATTGTTGTTGTTGTTGTTGTTGTTGTTGTTGTTGTTGTTGTTTTTGTTATTGTCGTTGTTGTTGTTATCATTTCGTCATCATCATCAAATACGGATATTTTACAAATCTCAAAATAATAAGATCTCAGGAGTAATATTTTAATATAATAAATTTATTATATTATTAATAATCGTATTTGTCATAATAGATAATAAACCGCGCATCGCGCGGGTATACTGCTAGTGTATATATATATATATTCATGTATTCATGTACTTGGGATGTTATATCTAGTAGATTTGATTTCCAACCTAAACCCATATTTACTACACCTATTTCAAGTTCGGGTTTAGGTTGACTGGGCCAGGTTAGAAAATGGGTATGGGCTGGCTTAAATATCACTTTTTAAACCCACCTTTATTGGTGGGTTTGTGCAAACCCAACAGTAAATACCCGATCTTTACTATTTTGCCCTTACTGTTTCACATGAAATGACTTCGTTGCCATTTTGTTTGCAGAAATTAACATCTTTATCCTCGTATATATATGTGCATATATCATCAAACCCTACCTATCCTCCTCCTTGGCCGCACTGAAAATTCCGACCACCTCACCATCCGAAGTTGACCGACGCCAAAATCGACGTAGACCATCACCACTGCCACCACCTCTTCTCCGATCTAACAATGGCCCAAACTCGAGACCAAAAAGTTCCGTGAGGTTCTCATCAGTCTTCGTTGTTTCAATCGGCGCTCAAGAAGCTTTCGATTTCCCAAGCATTTCTCGGCGGTGTTGGTTTCTGAGTTGATTTTCTCGGCGGTGTTAGTTCTGGAGTTGATTTTTTCGGCGGTGTTAGTCCCTGTTACTGAAACCCTAGCCCCGTCCCTGTTTCTGCCCCTCTCCGGTTGAAACTTCGAACAACATCCTTGCTCATTCCTTCACATTCTCGAAAAAAGGTCAGTTATTACCCACGTATATGTCTTCAAATTATTGTCTTGTCAAAATGTTGATCCAGTATTTCCCCAGATTTATGAATGTTGTTTAAACATTATTTAAGTTATTTTCTTGTTGCTTGTTGAAGTTGTTATTAAAATCAAACATGAATTTGAAATTTTGAAACTTGCTTACATGTTAGTGGAAAACTTGAGCATTAGTATAGCATTAGTGGAAAACTTGCTTACATTCGGGTTGTTTTGTTTCAAACGGGTTGTTTTGTTTCTTGAGCTTTTAATCATTAATTATAAACTCACACATTAATTTTGCACACACAGTTTAGTATACATTAATTTTTTAGAGTCTAGTATACATTTTAGTCTCAGATTGTAAATAAACTTGATAGGATTCTTTTCAATTATACTGATTAGTATTTCAATTATACTGATTTAGAACATCTTTTTGTGTTGGTATAGATGTGCAATAAGTGATTCTGTTTGGTTAAATTACATTTCAGATTCTGAGTAATTTCATTCATTACATTATGCATAAATATAACTGATTTAGACCATCATTGCATGCCACAATAATACCAATCTGATATATTTTTTATCTTGTCATTCAATTAACTGGACGGTGCAACGGGGCTTTCTACTTGTTCAACTTGTTTTAAGAGATACATCACTGCTTCAAACTGTGGGCTCTTGCAGGTTAGATATGGCATGATTTGCGTTTATAATAATCTTAATTGCTCAGTTCATTTGGAATAAGTTAGAATTACAAAACACTAGTTTTTGGCACATTTTTAAATGTTTCTTAGTTTTATGTATTCTTAAAATCACACATTGTATTTGGGACAGATTCGATTTGAAGGATTCAAAGACAATACTCTTTGCCAGATTTGCCTGCTGGATTTTGTTGTTGGATTCAATTGCTTGTTCAGGTTTCTTTATTACATCCATAATTTTTAAATGAATGCAACCGTATAATTACAACCAGTTGTTGTAGTTCAACATATGATTTCAATTGTTAGAAATTAGGGTTGGGTTTGCTTGCTGTAGTATTAGGAATATATGTGCACAAATTCTTGCTATAATGATTGCCAAATCTGATCTTATGGTTGAATGCATGTCTTTGACCATTGATGTTTCATTATCCTTTAAGAATATGCTAGAATCTAGGAGATCCTCATTGGATGGTAATCTAATTACAATTAACTAGCATGCATGATGTTTATTACGTAATCAGCCTACTCTAGTGTTCTGTGTGCCAAAATTCATATTTATGTTGTGTTCATTAGGCATGTTGATTGGTACCCTATGTTTACTTGAAAAGTATTTCCCTCCCTCTTTCTTCGATATCATGGTTCACCTAACTGTCCATCTTGTTTGGGAGGTTAAATTGTGTGGACCAGTCTGGTACAGATGGATGTACCCATTTGAGAGATACATGAAGGTCTTAAAAGGTTATGTACGAAATCGTAATCGGCCACAAGGGTGTATAGCTGAATGTTATATTGTCGAGGAGGCTGTGGAATTTTGCTCAGACTACCTTTCTAGTGTTCACACAATTGGAATCTCATCAAAACATCGACAAGTGGACATGACTAGGCCATTGTCAAGTGCACAAGTGTTGGAAGCTAGTGATGGTGATTTGAGAGAAACACATCTCTATGTTTTGACAAATGACATTAAGATTGACCTGTATATAAGGTGATCTCTCTAACTTAGCTCATTATATTATATTATATGATTTGTATAGTAATGTAATGAAACTTCTTTAGGCGACATATGGCTCACCTAAAGTCAAGATATGAAAGAAAGACAGAGAAACAATTATTGGATGAACACAACAAAATGTTTATATCTTGGCTATGTGATCGAGTAAGAATTATAAACCTAACACTTCCTACTCAAGTCTAGAATTCTAAATATAAGTATTAACTCGAATATTTTGAAGTATAGGTTGCAAATGAAATTAACCATTCAACCGGTCAAGTATTTGAAAGTTGAAGTGCATTGCAAGTAGTCCTGAGAAAAATGTATTGAAGTACTCTGGTTACATGATCGATGGAGTTACCTATCATACTATGAAGTGTGATAGTGAACGAGTTGTTCAAAACTCAGGAGTCAGTTTAGTTGCTAAAACTATGCAAATGGCAAGTACAAAGGATAAAAACCCCGTTGTGTCAGACATGGTGTATTATGGAGTTGTTGAAGAAATATGGGAACTAGATTACAATAAATTCAGGATTCCAATGTTCAAATGTTACAGGGTTGAGCACAATAGCGGAATTAAAGTGGATGATCTTGGTTTTACAATAGTGAACCTTAACAAAATTGGATACAAATCTGAACGGTTCATTTTAGATAGTCAAGCTAAACAGGTCTTCTACATTGAAGACCCTTTAGATCCTTCATGTCATGTTGTACTTTCAACTCGTGACAGGGAATATTTTGGTAATGATAATGGTGATGATTTAGAAGAATTTGACATTGACCACCAATGTTTTACAATGGGAATGTCTCCATTAAATGTTGATGATATAGATGAGAACGAAACATCATGTGTACGTGAAGACTGTGATGGGATTTGGGTTGACAATTGTGTTTCCTAATTTTATACTTATCGTCTTGGTATATTTATTTAATACTTGACACTTCTATTTCATGATATTCTACATGGTTTTTAAATATTTAACAACTAACATTATCTTATTTGTTTAATAGGCTCGAATCATGGTGTCTCGTAAGAGGGCATGTGTGAAGAAAGAAGAGGTAGATAAGGACAAGAATAAACCAAATAATGCAATTCAAAACGCAGTCAGTTCCAATGAAGTTGATCTACAGTTGGGAAGTGAGGATGATGAAGGCAGTTTTATGCCCGAAGGAAATAGTACAACCACATCAAGAATGCCGAGAGGTCCTACACATATGCATGCTCTATCAATAGAAAGAGCCTAATGCTTCAAAAAGAAAGTACTCTTCAATTGTAAAGGACAACCCATTGGACCTTATGGTGCTGAAATGCAGAGTTACACCAGAGTGTTGGCTCGAGAAAAGGTCAAATTAATACTTGACGATTGGAGGGATGTGTCGTCTGATATGAAGGAGTTGATATGGGATTCTGTTAATGTAAGTAATATATCCTATTTTGTGTTTTTTTTTAAATATGGTACAATTTTTTATTTTCTTTTATTTTTCTCTTTCTTTCATGGTTCTTACTGACGGTACTTTGTAGTTGTTGTTCATTGTTCCGGCTTTATAGAAGAAAGGGTGTTTGTCTTCAGTTAACCAAAAGTGGCGTCAGTATAAAACAAGACTCACAAATAAGTATGTGTTTAACAGAATCAATGATCCTGTAAAGTTGAATATTCCACCTCCTAAGTCTGGTATTGATCAAACTGATTGGAGTAATTTTGGTATGCATATCAGAAGATTTCAAGGTAAGAAATAAATTACAATGCTTAATTTATATTCATCATATTTAGTATCTTATGATTGCAAATCAATTGATATAGACAAAGAGTGAGGAACAAAAGAAGAGAAGAAGTCAATTGCAATATCCTCATAAGCTTTCTCGTAAAGGATATGCAGGTTTAGCTGAAGAGATTGTAAGTGACTCATTCTTATGTTAAGAATTTGTATCATCATGGAACTAATAATTAATGATCATTGTATACAAAATCATAATTTAATTGTAGGCTGGTGAATTAGGAGATGATGATGAAGTCAATAGAGCTCTTTTGTGGATGAAGACACGAATGCTAATAGGTGGGCAAATAGAAGAAGAGAGTTTAAAAGAAACAATTACGAAGATTGTGAGTTTAGAATTCCAAGTTGCTACTTGACTCATTTTTCAGTAAAACTACTACTTCTTACATTTTTCGTTTGCTAATGTGAATATGTAGGATGACTTGATAAAAAAAAAAAAAGGAGGGTAGGTTCAAAGTGGAAGGACCTAGAAATGGCATCCTTGCAAAAGCATTGAAAAAATAAGAATATAGTAGATGTTTGAGGGATACTGGAGGTCACGTTACTCCATCGACATACAATCATGTTTCATCTGCAAATATGTTGCATAAGGACTTGCTTTTGGAAGAGCAGAGGAAGATAAATTCAGAACTTGATGCACGAGTGAAGAAACTATAAGCTATGCTTTTGAAGGATGCATCTACACATACCATTCTGAAGGAAGAGAAGGGGAGCTGCTCAGGGAAAATTGCAAGTCCATTAAAGATGGAGGATGAGAGAGTCGGACCACAAAACTCTAATGATAATCTGAAAATTGTTGATGACTGGCCTTTAGCGGTAAAATTTTGTTTCTTATTACACAAATCAATTTTGTATATATATATATATATATATATGAATTATCTCTGACATTTCTTATATTGTAGGGTGAGCCCGTTGAGTTAACTTTGGAGTCACAAGCAAATGTTGTTGTTTATGGTACAGTTATAAAAATTGGAGGAGGTAATGAATTTGTTAATGGTAATCTTTTTCCTAAAAATTGCATGACTGTGTCCATTGACCAAGCATTGGATCATGATACCCCTTTACCGATTCCGGGAGAATGCAATAGTATTGGTGAGGCGGTAGGATCTCATGTTGCTTGGCCATCATATTTGATAAAACCAAAGGTCAAGGTAATACTTATATATGTTATCTTTTAATATTTGTGTAATTAAAACATGTCTACTTATATGTACTCATACAATTTCTAGAAACCTGGAAAGAAGAAAATGTTGTACGAAGATTTGTCATCTATTGACGTATCAAGTGTGCCAAAGCCGTTACATATGCTCTATTGTTATGCTAAGCTTGTTATTCTGAATAAAGACAATGTAGAGATAGAGTTTGATCATGGTGTATTTGGTCGGGAATTCAAAATCTTTGTGAACATTGAAGATATGGTTCCATTTTGTCAATTGGAACATATCTCATACGTTTGTGTGGTTGTATACATGTGGTGAGTTTCTTAGTTACAATTTTTATTATTCTACCAATGGACCATATACAATTTGACACTGTGTTTTGTTTTTTCTTCATTTTAAAAATGATGGATAGGCATCTCTACAGAAGGTTGGTAAGAGAAAACAAGGTTCAAAATTTTAGATTTGTGGATCCATATGAAATTGGACATCTGCCATCAACAAAGGGTGACCAAAATTTTTGTGATACTGAGATGGAATGAAAGGCACGTGCTCTAGCAAAGAGGTTGAGTGGTACATTGCCTAGCCAATTAGTTTTGGCACCTTGTTATGTGGGGTAAGTTATGATCACTCCATTAATGGAGTTTATATTATATTTTTGTTGACATTTTATTCACATTGTTTATCTACTCTAGCTATCATTGGATCCTAACTGTCATCAATCCTCACAAGGAGACGGTTCATTTGTTGGACCCTCTTTACCCTCGCATGCATGATTAGGCTTGGAAAAAAATTGTTAACTTGTAAGTTTAATTAGTTTATTATATTTGGTATCATATTTTATTCATGAATGTACGATGTGTGCGTATGATTATCAATTTATTATTTCATGAAGGGTCATGAGAATATTTAATACGGAAATTGGGAAGAATGGAAAAAAACAACCTACATGGGAGGTAGTCAAGGTACGAAAGTTTGAGATGTACATTTAAATATGTGTATATATTTACATATATACATTTAGCTCTGAAGTCTTTACTTTAGCAAAAAAGATTTGATTTTTTTTGGAATGATAATGTTTGTTGGATTTATTTTAATAAAAACTTATATATTTCCGCAATGTAGGCCCCATTGCAACCTGATAGTAAGCAATGTGACTTTTTCGTGTTGCGATATATGAGACAACTTCTTGATGGGGATGTAACTGCAAACATTGATTTATTGCGTTCGATTGTGAGTAAACTACATTTTATGTATTTAGTTTGCATATTTCATACTTCATCAAAATAACATGGTTAATGTTTCTTGAATATTTTATTTTGCAAAGTTCGCGCATCTTAAGTGCACCAAAGCTGATATAGATGAAGTGCGTGTCGAATGGGCCGAATGCATTCAAGATCATATAAAAGGGTAGAACAAGGTGATGATTAGCTTCTACATTGCAATTTTTTTAAAATTTTATTTAGTGTTTGCTATGTTCCAATGCTATTTCGTATAAGGAAACTAAGGATCTCTAGCTATTTGGTACAAGGTGATGATTAGCTTCTACATTGCAATTTTTTTAAAATTTTATTTAGTGTTTGCTATGTTCCAATGTTATTTCGTATAAGGATCTCTAGCTCTGAATCAATGAGGGGGATTCTTATAATCTTGTTAATTTTGTTTGATAATTATATACAAATTTAAAACGTATCTAAGTTTTCATGCTAACTTTTTTCATGTAAATTTGACAGATTCTTGGAAACTAAGGAGTAACTATGAAGTTTATAAAGAAAACGAAGGTCTTGATATTAGTTTTGTGAAGGTTCCACTCTTATTGAAATGTTGGAATCTAACTTTGTGAACATGTTATTATTTAAATATTTTAAATGTATAATTTTATAATATTTTAGTATCTTATGACTAGATGAATGTTGGGAGGATTTGTTAATGTATGGTTGACATCGATTAAATGTCAAAATATGTTTAATGAATTTTTTTGTTTATTTAATTATTGAATATTATTATTATACAGGATATAAAATAAAAAAAATAATTGAAAATAAAATTATTCAGAAAGACAACGCTTAAAAAGCGTTGCAAAATTATTCAGATAGACAACACTTTTTACAGCGTTGCACAAAAAACACGAACACATAAAAGACAACGCTTTAAAAGCGTTGCACGAAATGCACGAACACATAAAAGAGAACGCTTTAAAAGCGTTGCATGAAATACATAAATTGCGTAAAAGACAACGCATTAAAAGCGTTGCACGAAATGCATAAATTGCGTAAAAGACAACGCTTTAAAAGCGTTGCAAGTTATGTTACAGAATTTATTAATAACAACGTAATCTGCAACGCATAATAAGCGTTGTCGTATCCTGGAAAGACAACGCAGTTTGTGCATTGTCTTTTAGCGCCCGTCTTTTACAACGGTTGATACGACAACACTTTTTTTCTCGGATGCGTTGTCTTTCAGTGTTTTTCTTGTAGTGTTAATACGATGTCTAGACAATATATATAAGAAAAAACCAGTCTGAACTGGCCTGTAAGGCTCCAAAAATAAGGCTTTCAAATTTCGGAAAAACCCCTAGGGGTACGTACCCCTTTGGGTTTTTGGAGAAATTTTCTTCCTAGCGAACTTTAGCCGATTTCACTGCAAACCAACTCAACATAATGTGAAAACAATAAATGTGGGAGAAATCAACCCTAACGTTGTACTTACGACCCCAAAATCAGTTACCAAATAGCCCTCAAAACACCTCGAAACCCCCTAATTCCAAGTTAAAACTACTTTTCTGACTCTTTAGCTCCGATTAGAAAGACTGACCATGCATTTTTCTCATAGCTAGTTGAGTTGTCTTTGCAACGCATCAAAAATGACGTAATTTGGACGTCCGGTGTGGAAGTTACAGTCGTTTGGGTTTTTTCGAGAAGTTTCAACAGTGGAATTTCCACCACGCTACTCAATGGATCGACTTAATATGATGTCTAGATAATATATATAAGAAAAAACAAGCTTGAACTGGCCTGAAAGGCTAAAAAAATAAGGCTTTCAAATTTTGGAAAAACCTCTAGGGGTACCCCTTTGGGTTTTTGGAGATTTTTCGTCTGAGTGAACGTTGCCCGATTTCACTAAAAACCGACTCAACATGATGTGAAAACAATAAATGTTAGAGAAATCAGGCCTAATGTTGTCCTTACGACACAAAAAATCAGTTATCAAAGAGCCCCCAAAACACCTAGAAACCTCGTAATTCCAAGTTAAAACTACTTTTCTGTCATTTTGGCTCTAATTTTAACAAGTGACCATGCGTTTTTCTTGAAGCTCGTTGAGTTGGCTTTGCAATGCATCAAAAATGATGTAATTTTGACGTCCGGTGTGGAAGTTATAGCCGTTTTGCGAAAGCTGCGCGTGGATCCCCGAGAAAACACATAGGGGTACCCCTTTGGGTTTTTTCAAGAAGTTTCAACGGTGGAATTTCCACCAAGCTCCTCAATGGATCGACTTAATACGATGTCTAGACAATATATATAAGAAAAAACCAGTCTGAACTGGCCTGAAAGGCTCAAAAAATAAGGCTTTCAAATTTCGAAAAACCCCTAGGGGTACCCCTTTGGGTTTTTGGAGAATTTTTGTCCGAGTGAACTTTCATCGATTTCACTACAAACCGACTCAACATGATGTGAAAACAATAAATGTGGGAGAAATCAAGTCTAACGTTGTCCTTACGGCCCCGAAATCAGTTACCAAAGAGCTCCAAAACACTTCGAAACCCCCTAATTCCAAGTTAAAATTACTTTTCTGCCATTTTGGCTCCGATGTGAATGAGTGACCATGCATTTTTCTCATAGCTCGTTGAGTTGGCTTTGCAATGCATCAAAAATGACGTAATTCGGACGTCCGTTGTGGAAGTTACAGCCCTTTTACGAAAGGTGCGCGTGAATCCCCGTAAAACCCCCTAGGGGTACCCTCTGGGTTTTTTCGAGTTCATTTTATGTTAATTATTTATTTGGATTGTATTTTGTTTCATATTAATGGTCTTTTTAGCTATTTCTGACACTATTTTTCTGATTTTACCCCAAATTTCGATCTTTAAAAGATTTCATAATTTATATTAAGTAGGAATTAACGTTGTATCGATTAAGATATATATAAAGAATGAACCAAATTAATTTTAGAATGGATGGAAGAGATAAATACCGTCTAAGGGTATATTTTTTCAAAGCATATCTTTTCTTAATTCGTAATAAAACTCCAGACAAATAATATGAAACAAAAAGAGTATACATTATTTGCATTTATGCGATCAATTATTTGTAGGTATTCCTATCAAACGTATGATTTATTATATCACACTTATGATAATCACAAGTTATCATATGTCAATTATCAAACTAAAAATAATATAATCAGCATCAAATAGATACTACCTAGTAGCCCTAAATTTAATAGTTTATTTTAGTAATATGCCTATACTTATTAATTAGGACCAAAATAAATTATCACAAAAAGCCCAATAAATAACTCAATTCCAGTCCATATGATAATGATCATCAAAATTTCTAAGCCCATAAAACTACTTAAACGGGCCCTGGTTTGAAAGGCCGAATGAAAACATGTATACATATATGATTATAATAATGACATACAATATATTTATAGCCCAATATTAAGTCCAAATCTACTTTGAAATCTAACTAGCAGTTTACCCGCGCGTTACACGTCTTGTTATATAATTTCCCAACTGTCCTGATATTAGTATAATATAGATAATTTTTAATATGAGCGAGAAATTTGTAGTTCTATTTATTTGAAATAATTTTTAATATATTACCTAATAATAATAATATTATTATTATTATTACAAGAATTTATTAAATTTTGTTGATTTTCGTAAGCTAGGTAAGTGAGTGTTGTTAAATGAATAAACATTCTTTATATAAGACAATGACTTTGAGAGAAAATTTGATTTCAATGGAAGCTTAATTTAAAATTACTAAATTAATTTAGAAAATCAAAATGAAATCTTGAAAAAAAATAAAAAAAGTTATTTACACAAATTTATGTGACATTTTATATAGTATGAATATAGATGTAAATTATTTTATAGATTGAAGAGTATGTTGCAAGTCATTCTATTGATTTCTCCAATAAAAGTTGTCTATAAATATTTATAGACTATAGACATAATCATAACTTCTACTTTTTAATATTATTTAATTGTTGAAGAGTATCCTCCAAGCCAAATATTAAAATAACTAATAATAATGATCAAATAAAAAAATAAGAAAGAAAATACAATCAATATTCAATCACATTTTGACACTTGGACAAAAGGACAAAGAATAAAATGGACGGGAAAATGACATTATTGTAATTTTTCTCAAACATTTTGTTATTAGTACAGTATAGATTCATCTCATAACAACTTAATGAAAGTATCAATTAATTTCGTTATTTATGTATGGGTAAATTATAATTTTGGTACCCAAACTATACCCTTTTTTCACTCTGGGTACCCCTATTTCATCGAGTAACAATTTTGGTACCCCACGTTTTAAAAAATCTCACATTGGGTACCTTCCGTCAGCTTTCCGTCCAAACTAAACGGATGTTAACTAACCCTAATTCTAAAGCGCGAAAATTAGCTCCCTTTTCTTCCCCCTTTTCAAAAAACCCCTAGCTGCTTCAATTCCTCTCCAATTCATTCCTAATTCTTCGTCATTCTTCACGAATTCTTGCATCTAACATCTTCAAAGCTAACAAAACAAGCTCCAGAAGGTCGAATTGTGATGTCAAGACGAGGAGATGTCACATTTGTTCCCAATTATGGTATGTTTTTTTCTTCAATTCCTTCAGCTTGTATAGAGTATATTCATGTGTAGGTAATAATCTAAAGAATACAATGTTAATCCTGCAGATCCTGATAATGTGCCCACTGTATTTAGTTTGAAAATATTCCATGGTGGTATAATGAGATATTCACCTGTTATGGTCAAGGAGGTAGAGTAGATTTTTTTAACTATGTTGATGGGGAAATGTTTGGGTTATTAGAGTTAAAGGATTTCACAGATGAATTAGGATATGCTGGAAAAAATATTAGGTTTTGGCATCAATTTGGGCATAGTCTAGAGAGGACTGGAAGAATTCTTAAACTGATGTTGAAGTGTTCGACATTATCAAGTATATACCTAAGGATAGAATGGTGTTAATATATTGTGAGCATATTGATCCTGTTGAAAGTGAGAATGCAGTTGGTGGGGGTAATGTAGGTGAGACTTTTGTGGACCCTGTACTTGATTTTTCCTTTTTGGATGATATACCTACACCTGCAACTAACAATGATAAGAGTGAAACCTCAGATGATGAAGATGCATTAGTTGATAGTGATTATGATATGGAGGAGGATGATAGGTTTTTTGAGAAGTATGTTGATAAAGATGTAGAATTCTGTGGTCTTCCAGGTAGTGATGGAAAGATGAAAAACAAATATGTGAGTGATGAGACATATGCTATGTTTGAGAAAGATACAGTTGAAAATATAAGTAGTAGTGATGAGCTTGAAAGCATTGCAGGGTCTGATGAGGAGAGTATGCCTAGATATCCTAAATTTAATCCTAAGACTGAGGGAAGAAAACCAGATTTGGTGGTGGGACTTGTTTTTAGCACCAAGAAAGAAGCTAAGGAAGCCATAAATACTTATTGTGCAAAGAGGGGAATAAGTCATAAGTTTAAGCACAATGATAAAAGAAGATTGAAAGCAATATGTAGGAAAGAGAGGTGTGGGTGGTATATTCTTGTATCACCAATGCAAAATGATAGGTCTTGGCAGGTTAAGGTGTTCAATTCTGACCATTCAAACTGTTCATGGAATTATAACAATCCTAGCATCAAATCTTCTTGGATAGGGAAACACTTCAGGAAAGTTATTGGAGTTAATGGTTGTTTCCTGAAGAGACATCATGGTGGATAGTTGCTGACTGCTGTCGGGATTGATCCCAATAAGAATATGTTCTCAGTTGCTTATGCAGTGGTGGAGAGTGAAACTAAGGAAGCTTGGGAGTGGTTCTTGACCCTGTTGGATAATGACATTTGTTTTGAAAATCAGTTTGCTTGGACCTTCATGAGTGATAAACAAAAAGGGCTAATTCTAGCATTTGAGGGGTTATTTCCTGATGCAGAAAACAGGTTTTGTGTATAACATCTGCATAGTAACATGAAGAAGGATGGGTTTACTGGGCTATCAATCAAGAATGCACTTTGGGCAGCAGCTAGAGCAACTAGAGTAGAGGAGTTCAAAGTGAGAATGCAGCAGCTGAAAGAGTTGGACAAGAAGACATATGAGTGGTTGGAGACAAAGCCCCCACATCAATGGACAAGGTCACATTTTAGTACATTCCCAAAGTGTGATATTTTGACAAATAATATGTGTGAGAGCTTTAATTCACTAATTCTTGCTGCAAGAGACAAACCAATTATTACCATGTTGGAGACAATTAGGAACTTACTCATGGCTAGGTTGCAAGTAAGTAGGGATCAAGCTTGTAGATGGGAAAAAGGGATTTGTCCTAGAATCAAACAAATGTTGCAAAAAAACATGAAGCAAGTTGTTGAATGCATTCCTATGAAATCATCTGAATGGCATTATCAGATTATAGGACCATTTGACCAACACACAGTGGACTTGGAGCAGATGATATGCAGTTGTAGAAGATGGGATTTAACTGACATCCCATGTAAACACAGTATTTCTGCAATTTGGTGCAAAAAAGATGATCCTGAGAATTATGTGCACCAGCATTACAGTGTTGACACTTATCTAAGAGCATATGCACATCCTATCATGGGCATCAATGGTCCAAAGTTATGGCCACATAGTGACTTGCCACCACCTTTGCCTCCAAAATATGAGAAATAGCCTGGCAGGCCAAAGAAGATTAGGAGAAGAGGACCTAATGAGCCACCTGCATCATCCAGTAATCCAATCAAACTGAAAAGAGTTCAAAGATCATTGAATTGCAGAACATGTGGAGCCTCAGGCCACAATTCAAGGACTTGCACCAGAAAGACACTTGAAGAAAATCAAAATGTGGAAGCTGATGAAGTAGAAATTGGAGCATCTCAACCTTATCCTGAGTCACAGATTAGCCAACCTCCACAGCAAGTCAATCCTGAAATAGCTAACAACCCTCCAATGGAAGTAGAACCTTCAACAGCTAACCAACCTCCACAAAAAGAAGAAAACTACCTGTAAGACTTGCTTATGCTATTAATAATTACTTACTTAACTTGATCACACTTATTCATTATGTATCTTTTCAAGTCTCAGGTTAAAAGGAGTGCCACAAGTACTGCATCTTCAGGAGTGAATCCATTGGCTAACACCTTACAAAGTAGTCAACCTCCACCAAGCAATCCTAATAAGCAATATTGTATAAGAAGCAACAAAGTGATGGTCAAGTTCACATTAGAGGCAGTGGCAATGTGAGTCTATCTAATTTTCTTGCTTATGTATTTTTTAGGAAAACATAGAACTCATATTAACTACCTAACATCTATTTTGTTGTATAGATCCTCAATTCATCAGGAGTTAGTAGTCCAGTCATTGTGAAGGGAGGGGTGAACTACATTACAATGTCCAATTTGAGGTCATATGTTGGGAAGTCAAGCAAAGAAGACTCATCAAAAGAGAAAAGAAGTGCAAGTGGCAGTGGAAAACATTCTGAGAAACCTAACTAAGAGAGTTTATTTCTGTTTGGAATGGCAAGTGGCAGTGTGTTGCCAAATTCTGCTAATTACTCTGTTTATTTCTGTTTGGAAAACAAGAATTTATTAGGTTTGTGTTGTTTTAAGACAAAATGCAGTAATGACTATTTGGTTTGGTTTGGTTGATTTGGTGTTAGACCATTTTTTAAGACAAGAATTTATGAGACAGTGTATTGTTGATTTGGTTTATGTTGATTTGGTGTTAGACCATTTGTGTAATGACTATTTATGTAATTCTCTCCAATGCAGTAATGACATTTTGCTTTTTAAGATATTTGTGTAGTGGTGCTAAGATTGCAACTACAACATGAAACTCAATTTGCATTACATGAAAATAGTGGTTACAAATTGTTAAGGCAGTGGCAAATACTCAAACTGGTTTTTTTCATTTTTGTCCACTTTACATATCAAAATCGCCATTGCACATAATATGAGTGCAATGACAATTGAAAAGCAAATCCTCAAAAAATCGAACTTCTTCTTCAAAGCAATATACTCCAAACTTCCAAACTTTTCCTTGCTTTTTGCCTTTCTCAATTCAGCTTCCAGTTGCTTTTCTTTAGCCTTGCATGCACCAATCTCATTTTCCAATCTGTCAAATTTTTTGAGGAATCGAGGGATAAGCTCTTTGGACCTTTGACACATCTCAGGATCAAGCACCATGAATTTATTTGTCTGCACAAACATAAAACACCATGAATGTGACTTTCAATATTGAATCAAAATTGGGGGTAATCAGTTCGAAATCTTACCCCATAATACGAGCATGCTCAATAGGGTCTTCCAGGATTATCAGTCGTCCAAGAGTTCTTCACTGGAAGTTCTATCCCACACCCACAATACACAACGCCAGATTGATGATTTGTGAAAGCAGATCCATTGGAGCTCGAAAATTGACTGTAATTCCTTCTCATGGTGGTGTATTGAAGAGAGAAATCGAAATTTGGAGAGACTCACCTCAAGATTGGTGAAGAATGACGAAGAATTAGGAATGAATTGGAGAGGAATTGAAGCAGCTAGGGGTTTTTTGAAAAGGGGGAAGAAAAGGGGGCTAATTTTCGCGCTTTAGAATTAGGGTTAGTTAACATCCGTTTAGTTTGGACGGAAAGCTGACGGAAGGTACCCAATGTGAGATTTTTTAAAACGTGGGGTACCAAAATTGTTACTCGATGAAATGGGGGTACCCAGAGTGAAAAAGGGGTATAGTTTGGGTACCAAAATTGTAATTTACCCTTTATGTATTTATCAAATTGGGAGAAAAGACCTAGATATTAAAAGTAAATAAATTTGAGTAGGATTTTTGTAAGATTTGCATGCATGAATTTGAAGCAAATTAATTAAAGTTGTGCCATTTCTGTTAACATAAATAAATATCAAATTATCAAAAGAAAAAATGCAAATTTGAATGCATGTTAATTTTTGCTAATCTATTGAAATCAATTTTTTTTGGAACCAATAGTAAAAGTTTGCAATTATGTGTGTGTTTTTTCCTATATTATAATATTATATGCAATTTTATTATAAGATATGAGATATATGAAAAGCTAATCAGAATACCACAATTAATATATTGGTTCTCTTCTATTCTCACCTTAATAATTCATTGTCATTTAAAAATCATGTTAATCTAATTATTAGGTGAAATATATTTACATATATAGAAAAGGAATGTAATAATAATATATTCAAAACATATTTTGAAATAGTAGTAGTCTTTCAATATAAAATATTTTAAAATCTTAAATAAAAATTGAAAAATATACAAATAAAAAATATGAACTATTCGATGAAAATGTTAAAAAAATTAAAAGTTATTTTTCTTTGAAAATCATCACTAGTTATTATTACATTATTATTAAGATTACAATATTAAATCTAAAATTTTAATCAACAAAAAATTTAATATTTTTAATATGTATAAATATTATTTATTCCCACGTATTAGAAATTGAATATTTTCATAGTTAAATAATATTAAGCAAAATTACATTTCATTGAGTTAGATGACAAATATCACATACAATCATAGATATTTTCTTCAATATAAACAATATTTAAATTTTAAAATTCAATTAATTTAAGTCTCTGTAATACACGAGATTTTTTTAAAAATAAATGCTCATATTATTATAGGGAAAAAAAAAAAAACAAGAGCCCCAACTTCATTAAAACCCTTAATGTAGCAAAATCTCATAGGAATAAAATTCGTTGGGAAAAATCAGTTGACTCATTTTACTCCCAATCATATATGGTCGATTTTGGATGGTAAAAAAAAAGTAACAAATTTATATTGCATGGTAAAAAAAATCAAAACTATTTGATTTGATTATATTCTAAGAGAGTTTTTAATTTCTACCTAATATATATTATATAATAATGTTAAGTAATATATTTGAAACAAAATACAAATAATTAAAAAAAATTAAAAGCGTGTTTTTTTTCAAGTATTTTAGGTTTGCAAGAAAACAAGAAATGGAGTAAAATCAAAACCACCCATCTGTTTCTTCTCCACCTCCATCAATGGCGATGGCCACTCTTCTTCCCTTATTCCTCCTCCTTCTCCTCCTCCGCCGCCTCGCCGCCGCCGACGACTCAACCGTCATGTCCAGGCTTCTCTCCTCTCTCGCGCGGCCCCCCTCCGACTGGTCCTCCTCCACCCACTACTGCAGCTGGAGCAACGTCACCTGCGACTCCGCCACCTCCTCCCTCGTCGTCTCCATCAACCTCAACTCCGCCGCTGTCTCCGGCACTCTCCCGCCGGAGCTCAACCAGCTCTCGCAGCTCAAGTCCCTCGCCCTGCAGAAGAACTCCCTCTCCGGCGCTCTGCCCTCCTTCCAGAACATGACCTCTCTCGAAGAAATCTACCTCGACAACAATGGCTTCTCCTCCGTCCCAGATAAATTCCTTCTGGGCCTCGTGAATCTCCAGACCTTCAGCATTAGCGGCAACGAAAACCTCTCGGCGTGGCAAATCCCTAGCTATTTAACTGAGAGCACAAATCTCGTGGCGTTCTATGCTAGGAACGCTGGCTTGTCCGGAATCATCCCAGATATTTTCGGGTCTTTCCCGAATTTGCAGACTTTGAGACTGTCTTACAACAATCTCAACGGATCTTTGCCGGGATCCTTCGCCGGCTCCGAGATTCAGAACCTCTGGCTCAATAATCAGGACCAGGGTTTATCCGGTGGGATCGATGTGCTCGCTAGCATGACCCAGTTAACCCAGGTTTGGTTACATGCTAACTCGTTCTCTGGTGGGATCCCTGATTTGTCTAAGTGTACAAACTTGTTTGATTTGCAGTTGAGGGATAATAGGTTTACTGGTATTGTGCCACCTTCTTTGATGAATTTGCCGAATCTTGTTAATATAACTCTGCAGAACAATAGATTGCAGGGGCCTTATCCTGTGTTTCCTAGCAAGGTTAATGCTACCATTGAAGGGACTAATAGCTTTTGTTTGGATAAACCAGGGCCCTGTGATCCTCAGGTGAATGATCTTCTTGATATAGCCGGGGCTCTCGGGTACCCCATGTCGTTGGCCGAGTCTTGGAAGGGGAACGATGCGTGTAATGATTGGAAGTTTATAAACTGTGATTCACAGAGGAAGAATGTGACTGTTGTGAGCATGAGTAGGCAGGGGTTTTCGGGGACTATTTCGCCTGCGTTTTTGAATCTTACTTCTTTGAGGAATTTGTTGTTGAATGATAATAATCTGTCTGGTGTGATTCCTAGTGGATTGATTGATTTGCCTGAGCTTCAAATTCTTGATGTGTCTAATAATAATTTGTCTGGGCCGATTCCTGTTTCTCGTCCGGGTTTAAAGTTTATGTTTAGTGGTAATCTGTTGCTTGGTAAGAATGGAGGTGGCGGTGGTGGTGGTGGGGGAGGTGGTGGAAGCACATCTAGGCCGTCAAAACGGTCTGGTTTGGTTGGTGTGATTGTTGGGGTTGTGGTGGCTGTTATTGTGTTTTCGGCAATTTTGTTGTTTGTCTCGTATAGATGTTATGTGAAGAGACGACAGAAGCCATTCGGAAGGGTGGAGGGCTCCAAGGAAGGGAAAGAAATGGTGAAACCGAGTGGATATTCTAATGTCCCTAGTGAATTGCAGAGCCAGAGCTTTAGTAATGAGATTCCTGTTTTTGAAGGTGGAAATGTGACAATCTCCATAGAAGTTCTTATGCAAGTGACGAACAATTTCAGTGAAGAGAACATACTGGGAAGAGGAGGATTCGGAGTCGTTTACAAGGGAGAATTGCATGACGGGACCAAGATTGCAGTGAAGAGAATGGAATCATCCGGGGCGATGGGAACCAAAGGAATGAAGGAGTTTCAAGCAGAAATCACGGTTCTTACCAAAGTTAGGCATAGGCATTTGGTTGCTCTTCTAGGATACTGCATTAACGGAAACGAGAGGCTTTTGGTGTACGAGTATATGCCACAGGGAACGTTAAGTCAGCATTTGTTTGAGTGGCAAGAACACGGCTATCAACCTTTTACTTGGAAGCAGAGAGTCACGATAGCTTTGGATGTAGCGAGAGGAGTCGAGTATCTTCATAGCTTGGCTCAACAGAGCTTCATTCATAGAGATTTGAAGCCCTCAAACATACTTCTTACGGATGATATGAGAGCAAAGGTGGCGGATTTTGGATTGGTGAAACATGCACCCGATGGGAAGTATTCCGTTGAGACGCGATTGGCTGGGACGTTTGGCTATCTTGCACCGGAATATGCTGGTATAACTCTCTGCCTATATATATTTCTACTTGTTAAGTTTACTGGATCTCATGATCCTGTTATGTTAAAGATCATATTTATTGCATGTTTGCTTAGCTGTGTTGGTTGGATTTTCACTATAGACTGAATTTTAATGGCAGATACATAAGTTATCTCGATTTTGGGTAGAAAACATGTCTTTTTACGAAGTGGGTATTTTTCATTTTCTTTTGCGTATAATGGGTAGAGAATCTGGTGTGTTTTTCAGTATCACTTGTAACATACTAATAGCTTTATTTCCCCCTCGTTAGCTACCGGAAGAGTGACGACAAAGGTTGATGTTTACGCCTTCGGAGTTGTTTTGATGGAGATCATAACGGGTCGAAAAGCACTCGATGAGATGCTGCCAGACGAGAGGTCTCATTTGGTGACATGGTTCCGCAGGGTCCTTATCAACAAAGACAACCTCCGAAAGTCCATAGACCCGATTCTTGATCCGGACGATGAAACCTACGAAAGCATTTGCAAGGTCACCGAGTTGGCGGGCCATTGCACGGCCCGTGAGCCGTACCAACGGCCCGACATGGGGCACGCGGTCAACGTGTTGGGACCTCTTGTAGAGCAGTGGAAACCTTCCAAGCCCGAAGAAGAGGATGGTAATGGCATCAATCTCGACATGAGTCTTCCTCAAGCCCTTCAAAGATGGCAAGCCGACGAGGGTACTTCTAGAATGTTCGATGATGTGTCGTTCAGTCAGACGTCGCAGTCGAGCATTCCGGCGAAACCATCGGGATTTTCCGACACATTCGACTCGATGGATTGTAGATGACATTACAATGAAGTTAAAGGATGAATGGGACAAGGAAACATGGTTTTGAGTCCAATTTAAGTTGCTAAACAAAAGTTGCAAATTGTATAGATTTGTAAGCTATAATTGATTCAATTTCTTAATTTGTAGCTCATGGCTAACATGATTTTTTTATATCATAAATTCTTCCCATCCGAAGTATACTTTTTTATACTCCTACTAAACTAAAATCTTATGTTAAACTCGAACTCGATCATTAAAGCATACAACTCGAACCAAACCTCAGACACTTGTCGGTTTTTAGACAATTCAAGATTGTGAAGGGCAATAAATTATATACTTGAAATGAGAAAGTATAATATATCATATTTATGTTGCAAAACCTAAAAACCAACATATTATAGATGTTTAAATCTTGATTTTTGAGTGATGACTATTCATATTTCCAGGCTGTAATAACTTGGTAGATTCTTTATTGCCAGCTAGATATGATATGATGAATATTGTGGACCAATTAATTGAGAAGAAAAAATGTGTAAAGTGGAGAAATTTGATGTAAAGTTTGATTCTTGTCAACTTTTATAAATATTAAAAGTGTTTAGTTGTTTTCATATAGATTAGAGTTGGTGGATCTAATTTGCAGATGAATGTCTTATCTCCACATGGCTTTATCACAAGTAATTGATCTTCACCCACTCTATCTAACACCACAACAATTTTTTTCGGAGTAATTTATAATATGAATTATAAAATAATAAATTTTTTGGATCTAAAAGTCAAGATTCACAGTTCATAACTTTTAAAATAAACAAATGATCGATGAAAATGAATTTAAATTGTAGATACTGAAATCCCGTCTTGCAGGATAAGTTATAAGTTAAGAACAACACATACCTTTAACAATAGAATAAAGAAGCAATTACTTCTGAAATTTAATGAATTAATTGTTATATATAATGACTCAACATATATGATAATATTATTTCACTTTAACTTAAAATATGTTTCAAGTAAATTTATATACTATTTTTTCCTTCTCTCTTTATTATATGTCTCACTCGCTTGCATAAGAAGACTTATGTTTGGTGCACATGTTGTAGGGTCGTTTTATTCTCTATTTCATGTCGTTTTGTCGCTATAATGTTGGGCGATTTGTTTATTTAATTGATGATGTTTATACCATTAATGAATATGATTGTGACATGTTAGGGTTGAAATTATGATGCCATTTAATTGCTTATCTAATAATTTAATTTCCTATGAAGTGTCATCATGCACTGGTTGACATCTATTTTTTTTAACAGCTGGACTCCTCTAAGACCGTCTCATGTGCAACGGCACTCGCACACGGTCATGCGCTGGGACACGGTCGTATCCCAGAACACGGTCGACCGTGCGCGGGAACACATACTTATAGCACAAAAAGACGTACTTATAGACAAAAATCACATACTTATCTCGACTGTGTCCCAGGACACGACCGTGCGCCACAGATTGCTCTTAGTTTTCACGCGAGGCACGGTCTGTCCCAAGGCACGGTCGTGGGCGAGAAAAAAAAATCACATACTTATAGTGAAAAATCACATACTTATTATTGAAAAAGACATACTTATACACTGCAGTCGCGCACGGTCGTGTCCTGGGGCACAGTCGACCGTGCGCAAGTGTCGTCGCATGTGAGACGGTTGCATATGAGTATTCGTGTTTTTTTAAATTTTTTTTAGGAAACTTCTGATGTAAATTGTTGCAATTTCTTTATATATATACATGTTTATTTTGCTTCCTTAGTTTTTTTTTTTTTCCAGAAGAAATAGTCAAGAAGTTGAGAAATCTCACTGACAGATATACATGAATTAAGTACTATTAAAATTTTAAAATCATGCAAAAAATAAAAAAAGAAAAAAAAAAGAGAATGCATTTTACTTTCTTACTTTTATGCATATTAATGTTTTGTACTATTAATAAATATTTCAAAAGTTTATTTGCATAAAAGATGATAAAACCCAAAACCAATTTTTCTAAAAATACATTTTATGGAAAACAAATAATAGTACTTTATAAATGACTAATTGAGTAAAATTTTTTTTACTATTATAAAAATTTAATTGAAAATATATATACGACAAACAGGGATACAATTAAACACAACGTGTAAAAATAATATGATAACATGCATTTGAAATTTAATGGAATACTTTCTTTAAAATAATATTCAATAATTTTATAAATGAGTTATATATATATATATATATATATTCATACCAATAAATCAATATATCTATTATATATAAGTATTAAGGCAAAAATTTGTGTGCACCGGGGGCACGGTCAACCCGATCCGGCGCGTGGGCCGCCTCCACACGCGCCCCTATCTAAGTTGGTGTGCGCCCACACACACCTGATTACCTAGTTGATGATTCAGTGATGGGTATTACATGTATACCCTATAGGTATTATGCATATACCCTATAGGTATTACACTTATATTTCTTGAGATTTAATGATAGGTATTATGTGTTTACTCTATAGGTATTACATCTATACTCTATAGGTATTACAAACTTACTCAATTAAGGTATTGATTTTTTGTTCTATTTTTTGTTCTATAGGTATTACATGTATACTCTTAAGGTATTACATGTATACTCTTAAGGTATCATGTGTTCATTCAATAAAGGTATGAATTTTTTTTTTTAACTTTTGTGTAGGTATCACATGTTTACTCTATAGGTATTACATGTATACTTTATAGGTATTACAAACTAACTCAATTAAAGTATGAATTATTTGTTCGAATTTTTGTTCTATAGGTATCACGTGTGTACTCTATAGGTATTACATATTTACTCTATAGGTATTACATTACTGTATGGTGAGTTTAATATCCATGCAGTCGGTCAGAGCGGATTGAAGAAGTGGAGCCACATCAGGACTGCAGAAATCTTCTTAATTCCTGTGGTGATGTTTTCTGCATGATTTTCTACAAATCTGGGAAAAGGAAGACACGATGAAGATGTTAATACTCAACATTGTTTTCTCTGTAATAATCGTTAGTTTTGGTCAATCCATATGTAATATATTTATCCCAAATAAACAGATGTCATCAGAAATCAGGGAAGACATTGAAAAAATCACGCTGAAATTGCTTCTTGATCACCATTTTCGTGTTCTTTGATGTTCTTAGGTACTGATTATGAAAAAAAGTGTCATCAAAAGCCCTTAATCGATTCAAACCAAAAAATGCATCGAGTTATCAATCAACACCTTAGATCCTTATAAAAAAACCACTTCATTTCGTAATTTTCACACCCAAACAGATCAATAAACTCTGAGTATTCTCCTCTCACTAATTTATTTTTAAGAAATTCACCTATTTATGAAGAACTGCAGTTCAATTTTCTGGAAACAAACAAAGAAGAAGAACGCAAAAAAACAAAAAAAAGAATGCAACAGAGAAGAAGAAGAAGGAAGAAGAAGAATGGAGAAGAAAGAATATGCGTATAGAAGAAGAAGAAGAAGAAAAAGTAGAAAAAAGAAAGAAGAAGAAGAAGAAGAGGTGCGTGGAGAAGAAGAAAAAGAAGGTAGAAAGAAGAAAGAAAATGTGCAAGAAGAGGAGAAAGAAGATGAAATGAAAAATTAGGGTTTTAATTATATATAGTGTATTTGAGTCGGGTTGGGGGCACGGATCTAAGATCCGTAACCCGGGGCACCCAAGTCCTACTCAAGTATTAAAATATATTTTTCCTAGCATTATGTACTATCCTAATGGACATATTTGGTGGATTAATAAAAGAGAGTGCCAAAAGCCCAACAAGATGAGCCCACATACGTTCAAGCCCATTACCCTTTATCTTACATATATCATCCCATTTATAGAGAAAACTATATTTTAGAAAATTAATATGCAAAAGTTGTTTTTTTTTTTTTTAAATTTGAGTACCCGATTTTCTGTTTTACTGATTTTTCAGTGTATATATATATATATATATATTATTTAGACTAGTCGTACTTGTACTAGAGAAATATTAATGCACAGTTTCTGATTGAATCGATTGAACCGGCCGATTATATATTAGATCTTCAAAAACTTGTAAGTTCATATCATTTGCAATCATCAACTTCATTATTATTTGGATCTGAACATACGTTTTGTGTTTCTTTCCTCAAATCTTTTCTAACAATAACTCCAAAAACATGACAAACAACCCTAAAACAAACTACTCCAATGTCTCATTTCTTTACTACTCATAATCTCTAACCTTTGTCATTTATTACTATTATGTAGTTTCTTGCAATAAACCATGCAATAACACTATCTAAGCTTTCCCTTTTTTAACAAAATGTCACAAAGATCATTGCTTAGCTTCTCATTTCTTGAATTTAGTAGTTCAACAAATTCTTCATCATTTCCACTACATTTATATATATATACTACCTTTCACTTCAAATCTTCACATTCATAAGAATTTGTTCCCACTTGAAACATTAATAGAGTGAAAGGAGCAATGAAGGCCCTTTTTGCATTCACCCTTTGCTATCTCCTTCCATTCTCATGTAAATTTCTTCCCCTTTTTATTACATTTTATTTTCTGCATTTTTTCTAAGTTAAATTTATTTTTAGTCCTACCGTAGAACAAAGGTCCGAAACTAGTCATGCTATTTGAAAAAAAATATTAATTGTCCAATAAATCAGCTGTTTTTCCAGCAAAATTTCTTTATTTTTTCGCGCACAAGCCGTACATACCCAAAAATTAGCGCGACTCGCTCGCAAGAAATCCACTTGAAGTTGGAAGTTTTTAATTACATAACTAAAATTGAATTTTCAAAATTAACGAGACTAGTCTGGAACACTTCATGTCTTAAACCATAACTAAAAATAAATTTAACCCCTTTTTTCCTACTACATTTTATGAAAAAGTAGAAAAGAAATTAATTATATATGTATATATATATTTCAATAACTACACTAACATGCACCTAACCCTAATTTTCTCAGATGCATTGCTGGGTTCAAACAAGATAGGCATAAACTATGGTCGATTGGGGAACAACCTGCCATCTCCATACCAATCGATCGAGCTTCTCCGGTCCATGAACACCGAGCACGTGAAGCTCTACGATACGAATCCTGAGGTTCTGAAGCTCCTATCAGGCACCAACATCCATGTCTCAGTCATGGTTACCAACAATGAAATCTCAAGAATTGCTTCAAATCAATCCAAGGCCAACCAATGGGTTCACAACAACATCCTTCGTTACTACCCCTCCACAAAGATCAGATTCGTGCTCGTTGGCAACGAGATCTTCAGCTTCAACGACCAGAAAATGTGGCTCGATCTCGTGCCCGCCATGAGAAATATACACAATGCTTTGACTTTAAATAACATCCACAACATCAAAGTGGGAACCCCAGTTGCCATGGATGTGTTGGAGTCGAGCTTTCCACCATCAAGTGGGAGATTCAGATCGGATATTCCGAGCAAAGTTATGGTGTCTTTGATGAAGTTCTTGAATGGGACAAGATCGTCTTTTTTCCTTGATGCATACCCTTATTTTCCATGGTCTGAAAGCCCCTCAAACATGAGCCTTGATTATGCATTGCTTCATGGGAATGTGACCTACATGGACCCTGGAAGTGGGTTGGTGTACACCAATCTTCTTGACCAGATGATTGATTCAGTGATCTTTGCTATGCAGAAATTAGGGTTTGATAAGATTAGGGTTTCTATTGCTGAGACTGGGTGGCCTCATGGAGGTGACCTTGATGAGCCTGGTGCTAATGCTTATAATGCAGCTACTTATATATGCAATCTTGTTGCCAAAATGTCAGCTGATCCACCACTTGGCACGCCGGCTAAGCAAGGAGTTGAAATTCCGACGTTTATATTCTCTCTGTACGACGAGAATCAGAAGCCAGGGCCTGGAACGGAAAGACATTGGGGATTGGTGGATAACCAGGGAATGCCGATTTATGAGGTATGAAACCCTAACCCTAACCTGGAGTTCCGCGGTGCTAAGAACACCATCATGGGTGTGATTGAGGTGTTATTAATCCTCATGTTAATTACCTTATAATTATAAAAATTGATGTTTATTTGTCGATGAATCCACTAAAAGATTAAACTACAATAACATAAACATATTAATGCACGTTATTGTTAAAAAGCGATAAAGTGTACTTGAATATTGTGCACTTGATATATAGTCCAACAGTGGGAGCACGTGCAGCTCATGTGCTGCGCGGACGCATCAGCCAGTGGGTAAATTGCCGTGAAACTTGACTATTTTCCATTTTTTCGATTTTATATGCCCTTTTGCATTTTTTTCTTTTTCAAATATATTATGATGTGACACATTAAAATATGATATGATGTGTTATTAGTGAGAGATTTAATTAGGTTCCCTAGGGTTAAGGAAATCTTAAATGTCTCCCAACCCTAACCCTAACTTATGATAATTCACTTCTGAAACTTTCAGGTCGACTTATCCAATGCATGTCCCAATGGATTTCAAGGTGGCCTTCCTCAATTGCAAAAGCCTAAGAACAACAAACCCTACAAAGGAAAAATATGGTGTGTAGTCGCGAACGCCACGAGGGCGATGGAGCTAGGGCCAGCCGTAGATTTCGCCTGCAAACAAGGCAACGAGACTTGCGATGAGCTTGCTCCGGGGAAAGGATGCTACGAGCCAGTATCAATCGTAGATCATGCAAGCTATGCGTTTAGCTCCTATTATGCTAAGTTCAAGAATGAAGGGGCTTCTTGCTACTTCAATGGCCTTGCAGTTCAGACAAACATAGATCCCAGTAAGTGTGTTTAATTCTCATTAATCATCCTATAAATTCTTGAAATTAAATGACCTTGTATTGATCAAATTCTTGAACTAATAAATATCATGTGTTGTTTGAATAGGTCATGGATCATGCCATTTCCCAAGTGTGTTGGTGTGAAGATGGAGATGATCATCTAATGATAGAGGGATATTGCATAATTTGCCATTTCATATATTAGTTTAATTGTATTTCAATTTCAAGTTTGGTTTGAGTTATATATATAGGTAGATCAATGATTCCTATGGTTTGTCATTTATATAAACCAACTTGGCAACTTTGTGTGCATGCTCTATATTGAGGGAATTCAAAAGGGCTTATTATGTCTAAAATTGTTTTTTTTTTTTTGCCATTGATGAATATCGATCAAACGCTTAAAAGATAAAAATGGATCATGAAATCATCTCATGAATATTATGAGTAGTTAAAAGAAATATTATGATAAGAAATGAGCGGGAGTTTATTTAATAAGAGAGCAACACATGTCAATTGCTTATTTTCTTATAAATTAAGATATATTTGGATTTCAAGATATATGGGGAAAAATTCATTTTAGGTCCACTTAAGAAGCTACTGTCCGATTTTAGTCCTTTTATTTTTAGGGTTTCAATTTTAGTCCTTTTAATTTGAAATTCGACCAATTTGTGTCCATTGGGCGGCGGAAATGTATTTTCCGGCTGTTGTACCGGCGAGTGCACTCAATCGCCCCCAATATTTTTCCTCCCGGCTGGTTTCAAGTGACGTGGCATATTTTAGTACATGTGGCATACTAGTGTACCTAAAATGTAATTTCCACATAGATATAGATATAATTAATAAATGGAAAAAGAATTTAAAAACTCATTAATATATGGAAACAGCAAATAAAACACATTTCAAAAGCAAAAGGGATCGAACGATTTCCCCAAATCAGAAAAGAACCCTAGCCAAAGAACCCTAGCCAAGAAAGAACACTAGCCATTGAAAGGCGAGGGAGGATGTCTGATATCAGTTGTTCATCAACGACGCCTGAGTGTGGATGTGGAAGACAAGCTGTCCTCCGAACCTCAAAGACTGCCGCTAATCGAGGGAGGAGATTTTGGGGGTGCTTGAGATATAACGTAAGTTTCTTTGTTTTATACTGTTTGAATGTGTTCTATTGGTGTATTTACTTCTCTGTGAACCTCCAAAAAATGTGTGTGGTGTTGTTTTTGTTTATGTGTGAAGCTGCCAAGAAGTGAATTTCCAGATTAATTATTCATACTTTTCTTCTCATTGTTATGATCTTTTAACATATATATTGCAGAAAAGTGGTGGCTGCAACTACTTCCTATGGGATGAGATTGATGATTACCAAAAATTGAGACAAGCCTTTGATAATTTGGTTGAAGAATTGAAAGACCTGAAGGCAGATATGAAGGTTATGAAAGAGGAACTGCGGACTGTGGTTAAAGAAAACAAGAGTCTGAGGGAGGATAAGAAGATGTGGAAGGATAAGTGCAAGATGATGAGAAAGCAATTCATATTCATTCAAATACTTGTATTATTTTTGTGGTGGATTGCACATTGAACAAATTTCTAGTTGTTGCTTTGGTGTAGTTGTAGTTGTAGTTGGATCCAAGACATTGAACAAATTTTTGTACTTGTATTGTTTAGAGTTTTGGATATGTGCAAGATCTTTAATTATGCAAAAGTATTATTTATGTTTCTGTTTTTGGGATTGTACTTGTGTTTTGGCTAATGGCAAGTAGTGCATTGTGGTGTTCAACTAACCTATGGCAAATGAACATAAAATACCTTGCTCAATTATGAACATAAAATACCTTGCAAATATTTTGAACATAAAATACCAACATATATTGAACATCATTTGCAACATCTACATCCAAAATAACAACATTTCAAGATTTAGGTACTTCAAAAACAATCCAAGATAAAAGACAATCCAAGATAAGCAGTTTGGCAAAAACATAGTGCTAAGTATGTTTTCTTGACAAAATCAAAAAAGGCTTGTTCACCAACATATTCATTCAATTTCTACTTTTCTTGACTTGGCCTTGACAAATCCAGGTACTTCACTCCATTCTCCACCACCAATCTTTCTGCACCACTAAACTCTTGTGAGTTTAGTGGTGCAGAAGATGGATACTCTTGTGAAATACCTATCTCTTCATGGCTCTTTGTGTGCTGCAGTTGTTCATACATTGGTGGCCCTGGCATGGTTGGTTCCTGTGTGCTCAAATACTCATTAATTGCTGCATCAATTTCTGTCATACCAGAGCAAATACTTGTACAACATACCAGAGTATCCTGCTGCCTTCATATTATTGTGCATATGTCTAACACAATACCTATGCTCTGCCCCAGAGAACACAGTGTTGGCTGCCTTAATTAATCCCTTTTGTCTATCAGATATTAGGGTGAAGTCCTCAGGATTTTGGATACATAGATCATCCTTCAAAATGGTTAGGAACCATTCCCATGTGGATGTGGTTTCTTGTTTCACTATAGCATAGGCTATTGGGTACAAGTTGTTGTTTGGATCTACCCCAACAGCACTAAGCAAAACCCCCCCAGCACTACCTTTCAACCAACATCCATCAACTCCAATCAATGGCCTACATCCACCCAAGAAACCCTTCTTCAAAGCATCAAAACATACATACAAATGACTGAATCTGTTTTCATCATCAGTTCCAAGCAAAATAGTTGATCCTGGATTTGTTCTCCTAAGTTCATTCACATAAGGCCACAGTTTAGCATACTGATCCTCAGAATTCCCCTGTATGAGTTCAATTGCCTTTTTCTTTGCCCTAAAAGACTGCTGCCTAGAGACATTGCATTTCAGGTCCTTAATAACATCCATCCTAAATGCCTTAAGTTTCCTAGTGGGATCAGATTGGAATCTCTGCAGAAATCTCTCTCCTAGCCAAGATGACTTCAAGTTTTTAACCTCATGACTTGCAGCACATTCATGATGTGGTTGGTAGTCTCTAATCTGCCAAGTTGATTCCTCTAGTTTGATTAAATGAATCCTCCACTTACAGTTCTCACCCTCACACTTCACATAAACCCTCTCTTTATTGTTTCTATGACAAGTTAGATTCCTCTTAGTCATGATTGCATGGGAATGAATAGCTTTCCTAAACTCAGTCTTTGAACTAAAAAGCATGCCCAATGAGAATGTGGGGTTCCATGTTGATTTGGGATTGTAAATAGCAAACTTTTCAGCATTATCCTCATCATCTGAAACCCTACCCTCATCAAAACCATCAGCATTTGACTCAACCACATCATTTTCACTGTCCTCACCATCACTAAAAGCAACCCTAAAAGACTTCTCAGTTGGTCTATTATATGCTTCATGAATTGCAGTTTCAACAAACTCATCACTTCCATAACTACTGTCAGTTCCATAACTACCAATCAGAAAATCAGTATCTTCACTATTATCCTCTTCAGTTTCAGTTATAGGCTCAGTTTCAAGGTTTGGATTGTTTGTAAAAATATCTGGCACATCAGCTTCTAAATATATATCTATCTTCTTCTCAGTCAAATTCTTAATCAACAAACTCTGCAGTTCTTCATCATCTAAAATCATCTTAAACCCTTTATTAATGATTACATGGAAACTAAAATGCAATGCCCCTAAAGCCCTTCTAATTATCCCATACTCAGTCAACCTCATCAAACTCAAAGCTTCTGGTTTCACATCCCTAAGTACAATGGTTTCCCCCCCAATGTAATGAGCTTGTGGTAAATGTCTAAATTCACCCCCATGGTGAAGTACCACAGTCAAACATTCACCATTGGCAACTGTGTAAAAAGAAATAAAAAAACCAAAAAAAGACACATCAATATATGAGACAAAAAGCTATGTAATAATCTATGTTCACATGTTCCCTTTTCCAAATGCATGCCAACTAGATATGTACCACACACAGGAATAAAATATCTACTAAACCCTCACTTTTCAAAGCTACATGTATAAATCCTCAACAACCACACATTAAAGGCACATCACAGATATAATTAAAAGCAACAACATCCTATTTTCACTATATTCATCTTAAAAAGAAACAACAAACTTACCTACAGGAGACTTTTCTTTTCCACGCCCGTCATCCCGCTTTGTCGGCTCCCTATTCTTTGAAGCGTTGGAGTTCGTAGTCGGGGATGACCTTTCTTGCAAAGTCTCTCTTCCTGTGTTCTTTGGATTTGGAGGTGTTTTTAGATTTGGGGGTTTCTTTGGATTTGAGGGTTTTTTTGGATCGGGTTTTTTGGGCTTTGGGGGCTTATCTGAGATTAGGGCTTTCTGGCGATTTGAGCGAGTTCGGGGCGTCATTTGTTTCCAATGAATATCCGATGAATATCCGACGAACGATGGATGAAGATGGTGACCGTTCTTCGATCTGGTTCTCTAGGGTTAGGGTTGGGAAATTTAATCTCGATTTTACTTTTACAGTTTTCTCAATCTTGTTTTTTTACATTTTTACATTTGATCTCAATTTGTTTTTTACATTTACAATTTATTATTTGACAGCTCAGATAAAGGGGATTGGTCTATTTTATGCCACATCTGCTCCGGGCACCCACATCAACTAAAATAAGCCACATCGGCATCTCCGACCAGCCACATCAGCAAAATCCCCAAAAATGGGGGCGATTGAATTGTAATCGCCCCCAATGGACACAAATTGGTCGAATTTCAAATTAAAAGGACTAAAATTGAAACCCTAAAAATAAAAGGACTAAAATCGGACAGTAGCTTCTTAAGTGGACCTAAAATGAATTTTTCCCAAGATATATGTGTGTGTATATATATATTTGAAATAATATGATGCTCAAACTTAAATATTAACGCGTTGTACAATATAAATAAAGTTGGTGATGATTTTATTGATGAAATATTCTCTTTAGTAAATATATTTACTGTTATATAATTAAAACTATCTTTTGGAGAATAATTAATTATTTAATATTGATTGACAATAAAAATACAAATATAATATGTATAAATATATCAGGACTCTGATGGTTAAGATTACCATAATTTTGCTATTTTTCTAAGAGAGTTCAAAAATTCTTCAAAATTATATATATTTCTGATAATTTATTTATGGCAAAATATTTTATGCAACAGATGCATGGATCTGACGCGCGTTTTCACGCGCCCCCACGCGCCTGGTGGGTGCGTTCAAACCCACCAAAATTCGCTGAGCCAGTCTTACCCTCATGTTATGTTAGGGTTACCCATGTTAAGGTAACCCTAACATAACATGAGGGTAACCCTAACATAACATGAGAGTATGATTAACATTTTAGTTCAGTGGTTTTAAACTAAGGGTATGAAATCTAGATATGGGGTCACATTAACATAACGCAAAGGTAACCCTAATATAACGCGAAGGTAACCTTAACATAACGTGAGGGTAACGACCAAAACACGCGAAATAAGTAAAGAGGCACGGGCCAGCCCAGCCCACGCGTGGCCCAGTTGCACGGATCACAAATCCATGCAACTGGTGCACAGGAGAGTAACTCTTTTATATTTTTTAAAAGGTCCGTTTTTGTTGTTGGATATTACATAATTAATATGTGTTTTTAATAGATTTAAATAAAACATGGGTTGATAATTGATATAACCCACAATCAAGAGTATTAATGCTTTCTTAAATGTTAAAAGTAGACATAATTGTGTGTTAATTAATAAATATGAGCTGTAATAAACACGTGTAAAATTTATGATGGTAGATATGGAATTTATGGGACTTGGTTGAATTCACATTTATGGATAATAACGATGAGAATTATTGTGTTGACTCGTAGAATTATGAAATCAAGATTCCTCATTTGATGCAAATAATCATTTTTGCAGCAAAAAATGCACACAATCAAAGCATTCCACCGCACTTTTGGGTGATTTCGTCCTTGTTTCTGTCACTGAAATCCAAATCATCTCTTCACTTTCTTGATTTTCTCGCTCATTCTTACATAACTCTCTCTCTCTCTCTCTCTCTCTCTCTCTCTCGATATATTTGACGTTTGATGGGCTCTGGTTTTGTTCATCAACAGCTCACCATGATCAATCTGAAGTCTTGTTCTTTATCCAGTTCCTGTGATTTGAGACTGGCTCTCAATCATGTTCTGTTTAACCGCTACAGTTCGATCACTTCTGGGTTGTTCTGCAAGAAACGTGGCGGATTTGTTAGAAATCTTCGAGTTTACTGCGAGGCTCAGGTGAGTTATCTTGGAAAATTTTGACTTTTGGAATCGTTTAAGAGCTGCCCTTTTTCGATGTTGTTGTAATACTTGGGGATTGGCCTTTTGTTTAGCTGGTTCTCTGGGAGTTGTTTAGACCTGATGATTTTGGGTTCTTTTGTTGTTTTGTTGTGTTGAATTGGTTCATCAATGACAGTTCTTAAGCCTATTTGTAGGTGAGGTTTTTTTCACATATGTTTCATAGTTGTTTTAGTTGTTTTTGTTTCATGTTGTTGTTACTGATAGTATATTAGTTGGAGTTGATGATGCAAGAAATATTTGATTTTCTTGATTGTTTGTGGGATACAAATGGGATTGTTAGTATTTATGTGAACATATTAAGGTTACAAATTGGAGTTTCTTTATGAGTTCTTGCAAACTTAAGGAATAAGGTTTTGTGTTGGAACAGATTTCGACCAGGAAATGCTGTATGCTACAATTGAATGTGAGAATGCTTAACGGCACTAGCTCGAGAAAAAAACATATGGCATACACGGGGTGCAATTTTTATGTTGTAATCCTAATTCAGTTCGATGTTTCTTGTTTGAAAAATGAAAAATATATATGGGCTCACCTTTTTTGCTAAAGGAATGTTGACAATATTTACTTTACTATGATTTTAAGTCTAATATCTCTTATCTCCAAAGATTAGCATATGTTGTCATTACATTATCTGCTCATTTCCAGTGATTGAATTTTCACCGTAGATACTGTAGTTATAAAAGTAGTATGGAATAAATTTCAGTGCAAAGCAAGGAGATTGAAACAACCAAATTGCGGGAATCGAGTGGCTGAAGTTTACTGTTTAGAAGAATGAATATTTGAAAATTTTCTCCTCCTGAGCAGCTTGCAAGTTTGCAACAGATACGCTGCGTAGATCCTTTTAGCATTTGTGTCTTTGGAACTGAGGAAGACTACACCAGTGTAATTTAGTCATAATTCAAGAGTTTCTTTTGTCATATTTAGTTAAAGATTGGAGTTATATATCTTGTAGTATTGCCCTTCTAGTTCCTGATCTTTTCGGGGCTCCTGGCATCCCTGGATCCTTGCTTCGTTCACCTTTTCTATGCAATAAATTTATCGTTTTGTGCAAAAAAAGTTATGAAAGAAATTGCAGAAAGAAAAATACCATCTAACACCTTTTTTCATGTACATTGTTTTTGAAGACAAAAGGAGGGCAGACGAGAAAGTATTCTCCAGTTTTAGAAAGTGAAACATCATCAGAAAATGGGATCTTACCTTCTAATGAGTGGAAAACAGTTCCTGATATTTGGAGGTCTTCTGCCGAAAAATTTGGTGATCGCGTAGCATTGGTGGATCCCTATCACGACCCGCCAACAAATATGACTTATAAACAGGTCAGTTTGGTCCTTATTTTTTAATATATTCAATCCGGCATATATAGTTTCATGTTATTTGTAGCTTATTGACACTGTCTCTGTTATTTGTTACTTCCCACTTACTCTTTGATATTTAGTTTTACCAAATAATCTACCAAAATCGGTTTTCTTTTCTCCTTTGTCCTCTCTAGGATCAGGTTTACCTGAAAATTTTCTTGGATTGTTTCAGCTAGAGCAAGAAATTTTGAATTTCTGTGAAGGTTTAAGGGTCATTGGATTAGAACCAGAGGAGAAGATTGCGCTTTTTGCTGATAATTCATGTCGGTGGCTTGTTTCTGATCAAGGTAGGCACTGGCTCGTCCCAGAAACTCACATAAGAGAAGTGGTTATCTTTTAGGGAACTCCATGTGGATATGATGACCCAAAAACTGATGCATTCTGCATAGTTAAGCATGGTATAATTAGAAACTTCAGTGTTTCTTTTCATGTTTACAGTCTATATAAGTGTTCCGCCAAAGTAAAACCATCTGAAAAGTAAAACGGAACTCCTGACCTATATATTTCTGTCTGTATCTGTCTGCGAATTTTTAGATAAAAGTTATTAGGCCTGTATCCTCCCGATGTCTACTTCCATTTGAATCTTTAGGCATTTTATAGCATAATCGTCATGAACTTACATAAGTGTGAAACAGCAAATTGCATAGTTGAACGGAAATAGTATGGGCAGCTGGCTTCTTCCTGTTTTTGGACTTTTCTTAGTTGAATTGAATAATCTACCCATTGGTTCAGCACATCAGACCAGCTATCTGGTTTCCCATCTCAGATAATAACTTAAAGAGCACATAAGTGGCAATATTTCTGGAGTCGTTCTCACTAGTAATCTTCGTCTTTCTTTCTTTCTTTCTTTCTTTCTTTCTTTCTTTCTTTAAAATGTTGCTCTTGAAATTTATGTCCACTGTTTTAGTAAAGGATGCGAATATACAGTTTGGAGTTCACTTAATGTTACTTTTTGACATCATAGCTCTTTCTGTAATGTGTTAAGTTGTTCCCAGGTATTATGGCTACTGGAGCAATCAATGTCGTCAGAGGTACAAGATCATCTGTAGAGGAGCTTTTGCAGATATACAATCACTCTGATAGGTTAGAGCTGTTTCATTTCAGATGTATGATCTTTGTATTCCAGTTTATAGTACATTAGTAATAAGGGTTTTTATGAACATAAAATTTATAATTTTTCTCTTCGTATGTTCATTCTTTATTCAGCATAATATTAATATAATTATTCAATGCTCAGTAAATTATGACAAATATAACTCAACAAGCATCAAATGTGGACAGGTAATGGAAAATCTTGTATGAAGTTAAACTGAGATATTAAGAAGCTATTGCAGACATTATTAGGCACACACTATTTGCTGACATGTAATGCAACTCTGTTGCAATAATCTACTATATGGAAAGAAATTACGTTAGGAGTGGTGAGTCAGTATTTATTGGAACTTGTCTATGCACCCTTCTTCAACTTATGCAAGCTTTTGGTTGTGTAACTGCAGTGTCGCACTATTGTTGGATGATCCTGTATTATATGATCGGATTTTTGAAACTTTTCGCACTCGAGCCACAATAAGGTTTATCATTTTGCTCTGGGGTGAGAAACCAAGAATAATAAGCGGAGCAGCAGCAGAAGTCCCCATTTATAGTTATAAGGAGATAATAGATTTGGGTCATGAAAGTCGTGAAGTTTTGCGTCTTTCTGAAGATGCTAGTAAGTTTCTTTTAACTACTGCGTATCATCTCAATTGATTGTTATTTTATGTTTGACATCCAATATAGGATGTGAAATTTCAATTCTAGGGTATTATTATGATATTTATTAACATGTCATAGAAGTACTCTTACGTATTTGTAGGAACAGTTCAGTATTTTGATATTCTATCATCAATTTCCCATGAGTGAGACTACATTTATGTATAGTTGTTCTTGAAAGTGCACATATCTCCATTTCGAAATTTCAAATGATGTAATCACGACTCATAGATTAATCATGTACTGAACAAAAAACTGTGCTTCTATGGTTTATAAATCCTATTTTTCATGTTATTTGTCATGCGGCGTTCAAAACCTGTGAGGGTTGAGATAAGATTGAGCAAAATTAATTTGGACTTAGTATACGACATGATTGCTTCCACTTCAGCTCTAGTTTACAGTATGGCAATGGATCAACGCTGATTGCATTAATTTCAGGGAGGCAATATAGTTATAAAACTATAAGCTCTGATGATATTGCCACACTTGTTTATACAAGTGGTACCACTGGAAATCCTAAAGGTGTTATGCTAACGCACAAGAATCTGCTACACCAGGTTGACTGTTTTCTGCTATTGTATTTCAGTTCAGCTACGTTCAGATTTTTCAAAGTATCCTTTCTGGTTGTCCTTCTTCTTGGAACCTCAAGGCATTTAATTGACCTATCAGCTCATTTTCTTTGGCATCCTCCCGAACCAGACCATCTAATGAGATTTTCGGTTGTTCCACTCAGATTCAAACCTTATGGGACATTGTGCCAGCTGTTCCTGGGGACAGATTTCTGAGCATGTTGCCACCTTGGCATGCATATGAACGAGCCTCCGAGTATTTCATATTTACCTGTGGAATCGAGCATGTATACACTGCGGTCAAAAACCTAAAGGTATGCTATACCTTTTTACTTTTATGCACAGGGTGTCCGACTTTATAGCAATATCAAATGGTCTCTTTCTGATTACATTATGTTCACTCGTTCTTATTATTATTATTTATTATTATTATATTCATGTGTAAGTAACTCGACCTGTAAATTTGATTGTAGGAAGATTTGCGTCGTTACCAGCCCCATTATGTTATTTCTGTCCCTTTAGTATATGAGACTCTTTACAGGTAAACCACCTAGATTTCCTATTTATGGATGTTTGGCCTATGACTCTCATATCGAACATTGGAAGAAGGTATGAATATACTGGCATCTATTAGTTTGTGAAACAATTCACCTTGAGGTAGAGATAATCTGAGAAGTTTAATGATAGGATGACTGGTGAATTTGCCTCCGAAAATAGATCGAATGCTAACATTTTTGTCACCATGTCTTGTTTCTTCCAGTATCTCATATCATCTTTCTGGCTATCATATGTGGATCTCCCCCTTTGGCTCTTGTTAATGATGAATCATCGACAGTTATTTCGTAATATTTCATTACACAATTAATATAGTTTTGTGCTTAACAATTTCTACTACCAAGCCAGATTCTGACCTGGAAATGTATAAGCCAAACTATATTTTGTATCAATGCATATGCTTCGTTTAAAATTTATATTGTTTTTTTCCAAACTTTTTGGCCATTTCAGCTCATTGAATCTCACTCTTTATCGTAGATTATTGAAATTTGTTTCATGTACTGCATTGCAGTAGCATTCAGAAACAGATCAGAACGAGTTCCGCTGTTCGTAAATTTGTTGCCTCTCTTTTCTTAAAGATTAGTTTAGCATACATGGAGGCGAGGAGAATTTACGAGGTAGGACTTCCTGACTGGTGGCGTTACTTCTGTGAACTTATTGGCTGTTGCAAGTATCTAGATATTGTCTTAAATCGTTTTGATAATTACAAATTAGTTGCATACATCCAGCTGAGTCCTTGTCATCAAGTCATCGGACCAGACCATGAAAAGCATGCACATCGATTAAATTTATACTAACTGGAAAACGGTGTTATATTGATGACACTCATTTCAATTTTCTTAAAGTTTGCTAGTGATGCAAACTATTGTTCGAGGTTATTTTTATCAATGAAATCTGATTAGCTTGTCGTTTGATATTTGGTTCTGCATTCTGATTTCACTTCTGTGCTTTCTTAATTTGTTTCCTGTTTCTAGGGGAAATGTCTGACCAGAAATCGTGAACAACCTTCACACCTTTCTGCAGCTTTCGACTGGTTGTTGGCGAGGATCGTTGCTTTGATATTGTTGCCACTACACATATTGGCAAACAAAATTGTCTATAGTAAAATTCGATCTGCTGTTGGCATTTCAAAGGTTCGTGTTCCGTACTTGACTTTCCAGACCTTGCTATAACCTGATCATAAGACCATCAAAGTTCCGCTTATGAGAAATACGAGTTTTTTTTTTTTTTTTGGGCCACCCGAACTATGTTTGCTTGCACTTTAGTACCTCATTTTTATTTGTGTCACCGGAACTAAAAGTGATGGTGGTGCAAAACGTGCACAATTTAGGTCGCATACTGCAAAAGGAAAAAGTTTAGGTAGCAACATGCAAAAAAGGGCCATAGTTTGGTTGACAGAACGGAATATAAGCTAATAAAAACTTGCTATACATTTGGCAGGCTGGCGTAAGTGGAGGTGGCAGCTTGCCTTCACACGTCGACACGTTCTTTGAGGTGAGATCCTTGTGTATTGTTTGTCAACTATAGAATGGGTCCATGATGTTTCTTTTGAGACGGGGTTCTTAACATATATTTTATCAAAACAGGCAATTGGCATAAAAGTCCAAAATGGATTTGGTCTAACAGAATCATCACCTGTTGTTGCTGCTAGAAGTCCAAACTGTAATGTAAGAACATGGTTCATGTGAAATATGACCTCTTACGTTTCGTCTTTCCGATTCTTTAAATTCTGGGAAACAGTTTGAGCAATAACTCACTTGAGAATGCATTTTCATTATTTGCTTTCTTATATATCTTGACATTGTCACTGCTTTAATATTTGAAGGTTCTTGGTTCGATTGGACGTCCTATTCGACATACAGAAATAAAAGTTGTTGATGCTGAAACTGATGAAGTTGTCCCTCACGGATCGAAAGGCCTTGTCAAAGTAAGGGGCCCACAAGTGATGCTTGGTTATTACAAGGTACCTCCGTCGTCTCTTATTTCAACACGATGAACACACTGCATATAAATCTTGACTTCTTTGAATGAATAGATGAAACCTAAACATTGGCATTTCAATCATTTCTACAATAATATCAGAGATTTGAGACTGTCTGGTCGAGAATTCGAAGAAATTCCAAATGTGTACATAGTCAGTATTCGTCGGTCCATTGCTTGATATTAAGTCTCTGTTGCACGACAAGATATAACTTAATTTCCTTCGTTTTTGATGTGCTAAAATCAGAATCCCACTGCTACAAAACGAGCTATAAACAAGGATGGCTGGCTAGATACTGGCGACATTGGTTGGATTTGTCCTTCGCACTCTAGAGGTCGGAGTCGTCAAGCTGGAGGAGTTATTGTTCTAGAAGGACGTGCAAAAGACACGATTGTCCTTTTAACTGGTAAAATTAAAACGAAACGTCAGCTGTTGAAATCGTTTGCTTTCAACACAATTAGAACTTCCTTTATTTGACAAATTTGTCTAAGATATGTCCTCTTATAAGCGAGAAACGAAGAGAAGACTCACATAATGACTAACATTATAAACAGGTGAAAATGTCGAGCCATCAGAGATCGAAGAAGCTGCCTTGAGAAGTAGCCTTATTCACCAAATCGTAGTCATCGGCCAGGTGATCGATATAGTCATTTCTTTCTGGTAAAATCAATAATCGCACGAATAAAAACTTATGATAAACCAATGATGTGTAGGATCAACGACGCCTTGGAGCTATTATTGTCCCGAACCAAGAAGACATCCTTCAAGAAGCTAAAAGGTTGTCCAAAGTGGAAGCCGATGCCTCGGAGCTTAGCAAGCAGATACAGATTGAACTGTTGCACAACGAGTTGAGAAAATGGTAAGACGAGGTTGCTTCGATTCAAGCTCCCTAGAATTCTAGATGACCAAATTTCGTTGTTATAATTAAATAATTCTTTGAGGGTTCTTATATCAAGAGCTTGAATGAATCTAAGTGCTAGTACGGTCTTTTTATAGTTTGCAACATAAATTTTTTTTTTTTTTTCTTCTTTTTCCAATTGCACCCCAAAGTTCTCCATTCTTCAAATTTCAACCTAGGGCCATTGGCAGACCATTTTTCCCGACCAAATTGAAATTTCCGTTCGATTTTTTCCTCAAATTGAACGTGAATCGAATGAAAATGGGGCTTGTGTTTGGTTTGAAGTTTCAAGCGTTTTGGTGTAGACATTAATTCGATTTTGGCGGGAAATTTGATCGGGAAGGGCCCTAGGTTGCAATTTGAATAAAGTGCGAACTTTGGAGTACATACGGAAAAAAAATTAGGCTGCAAATTGAAAAAAAAAAAAAAGGTTCGTACATCAAATTAGGTTTTTATATCAACCCTAAATTTAATTTAATTTTAGAAAGTATTATCACTCTCACGACGAGGTAGAACATAGTTTACTTCATATGTGTCATTCATTATCTTGTTTGTTCATTGGTTATGGTTTTTTTGTTCAGGACCTCAGACTGTTCGTTTCAAGTCGGACCGATCATGGTGCTCGATGAACCCTTCACGGTAAAACTATTGCATAAGCATCACGTTCAACGTTTCAATTAATCTAAGTACTTGTTCATTTTCTATAACGATTACATTCCAACTTGATTGCAGATCGATAGAGGTTTGATGACTGCAACCATGAAAATCCGACGAGATCAGGTCGCATCCTTGTACAAAGAACAAATAGACAACTTATACAAAGGACTCTCCTAATATACAGTTAGGATCATGTGTGTATCGACTATGTATGATGTACGAGATAAAACACTATTTGAAACGGAGGATCTTGCGCACTTGTTTGTGTATGATTTATTCAACCATTTTGTGTTTGGAGAATAATTTGAAGGACTTGGAATTTACAGTGAATTTTTTTAAGAGATGTTTGGATTGAATTAATTTTTAAACAATTTTGGTGGGTTTTCAATGGACAAAAAGATGCAATTTTCCAATTAAACTGAAGTGTACTTATCACATAGGTCTCTTAACATAACAGTAGAAATAACAGAAATCAAATGCTTGTTTATATGATGCAAAACTGATCATTTCAAGTAACAAAAAATGCAAGTAAAATTTGCAGCTAAAAAAGTGTCAAATTTCTGATGATGGTTTGACCTTCTCCTTCAGAAACTGTAGTATGTGTTCTCTTTTCCAGTTATCAACTCTGCATAACACCCAACAAGCTCTATGTTAAGCAAGCAAGCATGAGAGAGAGAGAGAGAGAGAGAGAGAGAGAGAGATGCAAAAGTTCGAAATGAAACTCATAGAGAGTTGGATGTCACTTTGTTTTTCAACCAAGCCGAATCCAATTCTAAAGATCTATATCCAAGATTTCCTCGTTAATATTGAAGGGTAAAACTCTTGGATTTTGGTATCGGGTATTGAGAATGTGGAACTTCTTCTAGAGCTTGAAACGAGTTAAGGCTTGATCGTATTGAAAGTGCAAAAAGGAAGCTCACCTAATTGTTTCCTTGAGTTGTCCGTTGTCATCCAACATGATCAACTTAGGTGGAGAATTATAGGCGTATTGAACTTTGACAGAGGGGAATTTATCCTTCTCTTCCTCGATAAAGCCAACTACTTCAGGATAGAAAACCAGTTTCCTCATGCAAACCTCTAAAATTGCACCAGCATATATAATCTGCAAACTCATTACAAGGTGATTCTGTGATCTATAAATGGAAATAAAAAAAAAAACGGATATGTGATATGACGAGTTTGGAGAAAGAACAACTGTACAATTCCGCCAAACAAACAAGTATCATGAAAAGAACATTATATTCGGAATAGTATAGTGTTGTGTGTGGTGGGGCGGAGACACAAAAAGAAGCTACAAAGTTGAACATGTGTGAGTGGAGAGTTTTTACAGTCAAATTAGTTCAACTTAGTCGATTTTGGATCAAGTTTTCAGATAAAATCACATAATAATGAAATAAAACATGTAGAGAATTTCCAAGGTTCAATGATTACTATGAGAAACAGAAAGAACACAGCAGAGAAACCTATTTAATCCCATTACGTTTCTATATCTCCGACTGAAGCACCAAAATTCTAACTTTATTAAAAAACATTCATCGCGTGCCATACCTTGCTAGTAGCATCATCAGAATCCTCAGCACAACACTTCAGACAATCAGACACTAGCTCTGCAGTGAATTAAAAATTTATGAATTAAAAATCATGACACGGATATGGATTTAAAGGTCCATGTATTGGAGCATAGCATTCGATTAGTAAGGAGAAAATTCCTCAAAATAGTCTCTCCAATATAATCACATTGCATGAGAGATTTCATCTAAATAGAGAGGAAAATGCTATGAAATTAGAGGCACAAAATGGCTCGTATCAATATCCCTTCATGCATTTTGATTGCAATTCGATCAAAACTTCAAAGGTTTGCACTATTCTCTGGTATTTATAAGGCCTCTCTACCAATATATATCCTCATGAATCAGTGCTTGTTAATTCTGAAGTCCTCATTCGTTAATTCACATACAGCTCCTCGGTGCTCCTGATCTTTCTAACTATGATTTGAATATTTCCAAATGATTTTGACCTGCAATTTTGAACTTCCCAGCCTGCTACCTAGAACAAAGACTATACACAATAGTCTCCTATTAAAGAAAAGGAGCTATAGCTGTCTATCTCATAGAAAGAATGGATTGTGATAGAGTTAAAACGATAGATTAAGGGAAAACCAGAATTGTGATAAAAGAAAATCCTCAAAGAGGCCTCAGAACAAGATGTTCTGCCACAGCGCAAAAGCTGTCCAAAATCCAGATAACAGAAGAATCCCTAATCTACGTAAACTCAGAAAAATATATCCTACTAAGGCCCATGCATAAGGCATAAAGCCCGTCCAAGCAAATAAAAGAAAAACAGAATATAATAATAATAATAAGAAGCCCATCACGCTGCCGCTGCCTTCCTGAACTTGCGCCGGGTATAAACCTTCCAACCACCCGTCGCGACTCTATTGCCTCCATCAATTGCCCCCGGCGACTGAACAGCCTTGTCCTCAAGGCTGAAGGTAGGAAATTGCCCGCGCATATCAGCAACATCCACCCAGCTACTCTCCTCGACTCCCAAACCCAACCACTGAATGAGCACTTGGTCTACTGTAACACCATCACGAACCACAGAACGACGCTCCAACACCATGCTTGGAATGAACGGCGGATCGACCGCGAGTAAGTCGTCCGGCAACACAGGGGAAATGGCCGCTGCGCCGACTGCCGGCTTCAACAGAGAAACATGAAAAACCGGATGCACTTTAGAATTATCAGGCAACTTAAGACGATAAGCGGCTGCACCAACTCTCGCCACCACTTCAAACGGCCCAAAAAAACGTGGCGCAAGCTTGGCGTTAGTAGCGGAAAATAAACTCTTCTGGCGATACGGTCGAAACTTGAGGTACACCTGGTCGCCCGCATTGAACTCTAATGGTCGCCGGTGCTTATTCGCCTCACGTACCATGCGTGCCTGCGCACGCTGCAGATGGAGTCTCAAATGAGCGAGCACCTCATCCCGCTGCCGCAGCGAATCAGCTACGGCCTTCACCCGAACTTCCCCCGGCAAAAAAGGAACCAAAAGCGGAGGTGAACGACCATACACGGCCTCGAAAGGTGTCATACCCGCACTCGACTGGAACCCGGTATTGAAGCAAAATTCAGCCCAAGAAAGCCACTGCCCCCAACTCTTCGGCCGTTCTGAAGCAAAGCAACGCAAATAAGTTTCAAGACATCGATTCATAACCTCCGATTGGCCGTCTGTCTCGGGATGGTATGCAGAACTCATACGCAGCTTAGTTCCCGAGGTTTTAAACAATTCGCGCCAGAACACACTCAGAAAAATTGGGTCACGATCTGACACTATCGACGTCGGCATCCCATGCAACCGGACAACCTCTTGTGCAAACAAATCAGCCACAGATCGCGCTGTGAACGGGTGACGCAATCCCAAAAAATGACAATATTTGGAGAACCTATCCACCACCACGAGGACGCAATCAAATCCCCCCGAACGTGGCAACCCCGTAATAAAGTCCATGCTAATGTCATCCCAAATTTTAGTAGGAATTGGTAGAGGATTGAGCAGGCCCGCTGGACTCTTAGCTTCATATTTATTGCGTTGGCACACATCACACGCCGCAACATACTTAGTGACCGACTTCATCATTCCGGGCCAATAAAAAACAGCCGCCAACCGACGGTAGGTTCGAAAAGCACCCGAATGACCACCTCCGGGGGTGGCATGAAACTCAACTAACAATTGTTTCGCCCAAGAAGAGTCAGGGGGAAGAACAATCCGCCCCTTATAGAATAGCGTTCCGTGAGCAATACTGTAGTGTTTCGGCCTCGGTTGCCCACTCTCGATCGCCATGATAATCTGAGACAAGCCCGAATCAGCTTTCACTGCGTCTTGGAGAGCCTGCCAATCCACCCAATGCGGTATTGATACTGCTCCCAACTCCAGCTCTTCATCACGCCGTGATAGGGCGTCCGCCGCTCTGTTAGCCCGTCCCTCCTTATACACAATTTCAAAATCAAAACCCAAGAGCTTGGCAGCCCAATTCTGTTGTGCCGGGGTTGTCAAAGCCTGGGCCAACAGATGCTTTAAACTGCGCTGGTCAGTATGAACTACAAAACGCCGTCCCATCAGGTAAGGACGCCAATGCTGAACTGCGAGCACTAACGCCATAAGTTCCTTCTCATACGCTGATTTAGAAAGAAGTCGCCCGGACAAGCTCTTACTGAAATATGCGAGTGGCTGCCGACCCTGCATAAGGACCGCACCAATACCACGGCCCGACGCATCACACTCAATCACAAACGGTTGGGAGAAGTCTGGCATGCGCAACACCGGCGCTGAGGTCAGCGCATGTTTAAGAGCCTGAAATGCCTCGTCCGCCTCAGCAGGCCAACGCCAGCCCTTTCCGCCCTCTTCTTTTTTTAGCAAAGCCGTCAATGGGGCAGCAATCTTACCGTAGTCGCGAATAAAGCGACGATAATACCCGGTCAAACCTAAAAATCCCCGTACCCCTTTGACAGACGTAGGAGTCGGCCAGTTCAATACCGCGCCGACCTTGGCTGGGTCCATCTGTACGCCCTTGCTAGAGACAATATGGCCTAGGTACTCAACCTGCGAAGCTCCAAATACACACTTCTTTGGGTTAATAATTAGGGAGTGGGCATCAAGTATAGTAAGTACCTCGCGCAAATGGAGCAAATGATCGGTCCAACTAGCACTGTAAATCAATATGTCATCAAAGAACACTAACACAAATTTCCTCAAGTGTGGCCGGAATATGTCGTTCATAAGACATTGGAAGGTGGCCGGTGCGTTAGTAAGCCCAAACGGCATAACCAAGAACTCGTAGTGGCCCGAGTGAGTACGAAATGCTGTCTTTGGGATGTCGTCGGCCGCGATTCTGATCTGATGATATCCCGCTCGTAAGTCCAGCTTGGTGAACCAATTTGCTCCATGCAATTCATCGAGAAGTTCCTGGATAACTGGAATTGGATATTTATCAGCCACGGTCACCTTGTTTAGGGCTCGATAGTCAACGCAGAACCTCCAAGAACCATCTTTCTTGCGCACCAACAGTACTGGACTGGAATATGGACTATTACTCGGCTGAATAATCCCCGCTGCTAGCATCTCGGCTACTAATTTTTCCATTTCATCCTTTTGCAAATGGTTGTATCGGTACGGCCGAACCGACACCGGAGGCACGCCCGTTTGCAAGGTTATCCGGTGATCACATGGTCTAGCTGGAGGAAGACCCGTGGGGGGCAGCGTGACTGCTGAAAATTTTGATAGTAGATGCTCCACGTCGGTTTGCTTGCGTGTAGATGGCAGCGGTTCGACGGCAACGGGTTTCGGATGGGACCCGTCCATGGCCCACAACAGCCAAGCTCCATCGTCCGGCTCGAAAAAACTAAGCTCAGTGCGAACACAAGCCCTCCGGGTTAGCGATGGATCACCACGTAAACACACCGTCTTTCCTTCGATCGCAAATTCCATAGTGAGCTTAGCCCAATTTGCCGTTACATCTCCCAACTGAGCCAACCACGAAACTCCCAATATGACATCAACACTGTGGAGGGTAAAGATGTAGCAAGTAATATGAAACATCTGATCAGAGATAAGAAGGGGTACATCCTTACAAACTCCGCGAGTGCGCACCGACGTGCCGTCCCCGAGCACGACCGAGAACTCTGTTGTGTGTTCCACTGCTAAACCCAAGAATTTGGCAACATGCTCCGCAATAAAACAATGGCTAGCTCCACTATCCACCATGGTCAATAGTCGTCGATCGCCGACCTTACTAAACAACTTCAAAGTTTGGGCTCCATCAAACCCATTAGACGACAATTTGGAAAGCTGCAACTGCTGTAATTCTGCGTGTGTCTCTTGCTCCTCGATCTCCTCATCCTCCTGCTGTTCTACTTCAATCTTTGCCGCTGTCGTATCCTCCTCCTCCGCCTCCAGAATCACCATGAGTGACTTGGCGGCACACCGGTGCGTGGGGCTGTATCGATCCCCACACTTAAAACACTTCCCTTTCGCTAGATACTCCTTTTGCTGTTCAGGACTGAGTCGCGAGTTGCGACTCCCACGTGGGCCAGACGATGCTGATGATGAGAATTGGGGTCGTTGCCCGGACTGCTGCGACCCGCTCAAGTTTGCCGGCGGATTATGGTAAGATGCAATGGATCGTGTGAAAGTTCCCGTGTTGAACCCCGACTTTAGTGGTAATGCCGCTGAGGTTTTCTGTGATCGAGCTATCCGACGCGCCGCTCTAATAGCGGCAAACACATCTGTCATCTCCGAGTCTGGAATCCGATCCCTAATCGATAACTTCAACCCGCCTAAGAACATACCCAACTGTTGCTCGGGGGGTAAGTCCGGTAGTTGAGCGATTCGTTCCTCAAATAGAGATAAGTAGTCTTCGAGAGACCCTGTTTGATGGGTTACGTGCATGGCCTCGTAAGCATTGATGGTAGAGCTATCACCAAAACGCTCTATTAATTCCCGTGTAAACTGCTTCCATGATATAGTTGCCGAGCGGCGCAATACCCATTGCGCCCAAAACATCGAGCGCCCAGACATGGCGATGAGAGCCAGTCGCACCCTCTCCCCCGACGGGGTGCGATGTACCAAGAAATACTGCTCCGCCTGAGCTAGCCACGCGATGGGGTCCGTCCCGTCAAACAATGGTAGGTCCATCCGTGGCACTACGGCTGCCAGCACTCCCCCCTCCTGTTCCTTGTTTAGTGGGTTAACCGAGACGCTGGAAACTCCTTGTTGTTCCGTATCCGGCAGCCTAGCCAAAATAACAGCCAGGGTTTTTTCTATGGATCCTACCGAGACCTCCAACCCGCCAACCGCCGCCTGAACTTCCCCTATCGTCTTCTCTACCTGTTCGATTCGTTCCTTCTGCGTCGCCATAATAGATTCCACGTTCACCGCACCAAATTGATAGAGTTAAAACGATAGATTAAGGGAAAACCAGAATTGTGATAAAAGAAAATCCTCAAAGAGGCCTCAGAACAAGATGTTCCGCCACAGCGCAAAAGCTGTCCAAAATCCAGATAACAGAAGAATCCCTAATCTACGTAAACTCAGAAAAATATATCCTACTAAGGCCCATGCATAAGGCATAAAGCCCGTCCAAGCAAATAAAAGAAAAACAGAATATAATAATAATAATAAGAAGCCCATCACGCTGCCGCTGCCTTCCTGAACTTGCGCCGGGTATAAACCTTCCAACCACCCGTCGCGACTCTATTGCCTCCATCAGATTGTTAGAACTTTGGAAGATGGTCAAGGAATTGTCCGATAGAACTGCCTATCCCCGGCTTACGAGCGATCTTGGACAAAAAATAAATCCACTTGGTATCCGACTTGGTAATGAAAGTTTTCCTACTCCTCTTCCTTGTCTATAAAAATCCAAATTTTGATCAGGATCCCGATTCATGGATCTCTCGTATCGAGAAATCAAGATAAGAGGATCAAACCATTTCTTCCAACTCCTTTTCAACTATGACATCTATCTTCTTAGTTCTCAGTTTTCTTAATATCATTCACTTTGTCACTTCTTCTCCATCCTAATCGTCACCACCCCCTACATTACAGCCGACACCCTTTTCATTTTCATCCCTCTAGTCTCGTTCATCTCCATCCAGCCTTCCCACAGTCGCATCACCACTAATTAACCGCCATTCGACATCAGACATAATCAATCCATTTACCAAGTGAACACTGTCCAAGAATTATTACACCAAATTCATTTCTCCTAAAATTCAAAAATCAAACCACTAAACCATTCCATAAATCATCAAGTCTAAGCACCCATCTCTTTAACTTTCATTTACAGCTGACACAGTGAACCAATCCACCCATAATTTCTCATTTGAAGAAAAACTTCAACAAATAAACAACCCATCATTTCGCAAATCAAAATTCACAAAAAGTTTCACTCACCAGGGCAGAAAACAAATAATTGCATTTTTCTAATCATAATTCCATGGAAGCAAAAAAACAGAGAATCGAATCATCCTACACCAAAATTGAATCTAGAAAAAGGACTAACCCTGATCTTTGATGTATTCGGCGAAGGTATGGCAATCGGAGCAAAGGGCGAGGCCAGTAAACCCTAAATTCTCACATTCTTTAGTGCTCAGCTTCTGCTCTGCTTCGCAAACACGAAGATGCAACAACAACAACGGAATGAATAGCATAATCCAATTGAAAGATGACATTTTCTTCTCGATTTCAATGGCAGATCGAGAAATCGATAATTGTGATGATGAGATTTTGGAGACTAAGACTGAGAGACTGTTGAGCTTCGCTTCAAGGTGGAAGAAATCAAGAAAATTGAACTAATTATATTAATTCATTAATATTGAAGAATATCATTTTATTTAGAAAAAATAGGTTTTATTTTTCATTCTTTATTTTTCATCTTTTATGTTTAGTAAATATTAATTTTATAGTAGTAACTATTTTTTTTAAATTTTATTTTAACATCAAGTTTTTATTTATTTTTTAATCGCAAAAACACTAAAAAAATTTATCATATATTTTCATTTTTCATGTATTATGTGTAAATTAACATTAATTTTATAAAAAAAACTTATAATTTAGAGTTTTGCTATTAATTCTTAATATCAATAACTTATACATCCCAAACCTATACAATTATTTTTTAATTGTTTTTAGTAAAATAAATATTTTTATATTAAAGATGAATTTTAATTAAAATATAAAAAGTTATGTAATAAGTTCGAGGACTAAAATTAGTAATTTTTGAATGTAGAAGATTATAAATAAAAAAGTGAAGATAAATGATAAATAAAATAATGAGAATAAATCTAGAGTATTGAAAACTTTGTTATTTATTTCAATATTTTTGTTGTCTTTATTTTGAAGTTGAGTTTTTCTCCCCTCTTTTTACAAATAACACAAAAATTAATATTAAACCATCTCATGATATATATTGGTCATCATAATTTTATATAAAAAATATTAATTTGAATAATTTGGAAATAAATGTATATTAAAAATGCTACTTAATTTAAAATAAAATTTAAACTTCAAAACAACATTTATTATAAAACAAGAGAGTATCATTTAAATTTACATACATATGTTTGATATTAAATCGAAAAAGATGTATTTTTATATTCTAATATGATAAATCATAAATTCATAATTTAATCACAGTTTTCCATAATTATTATTCACGAAAATGTTAAAATGTCCATAACTAATGTGTAATGATCTAGTCCCTTAATTATATAAAAATTCAAATTAATTGATATGTTACGATAATTGTTATTTCAATTTTTAAAAATTCAGAAAAAAATATCCTAAATTAATTTATATTATTCGATTTTATTTAATAAGAAACCAAATATAATTTTCCAATTTAGTCTTCTCTTTCTTCCCCCTTTTGACTTTAATAAATCAGTCTGGGTTTCAGTTTACGGATTCACAAAAAGAGGAGAGAGAGAGAGAGAGAGAGAGGCGAGATGGGGTGGATTGGAGAGCAGATCGATTCTATCAAATCATTGAACTTCAGACAAGTCCTCACTCAAGCTATAAGCCTTGGTTCGTACCAAGATTTTGATTTGTTCTCTGTTGTTTATTGTATCGATTCTTAATCTGGTTTGTGTGTGTGTGTTTTGAATTTCTTAATCACATCTGCTAATTTCTGTGTTTTTTGCTTCTATTTTGACTCCTTTGATGGATGAATTCATATAGCTATTTGGGCCTTCATGTGTGATTGTGTCGTTGTTGGATTGCTTCAACATTGAATGGGTTTTTGGGAGAAGAAAATGGAAGAGTTTTTAAGGGTGATGGATTAAAGGGCGTAGCTTTGAACTCTAAACATGGAAAGTTTCTGCATTTTTTATTTTACATTTTATGCAATTGGGTGTGTAAAAAGATGGCATTTTTATGTTTGGATGTACTTGTAAAACTGCACCAAGCTTGAGCCCCATATATTGAAGACTGAAGAAGAGAATTCGAAAAATATAATTTTCTCGGGTCTCTCTAGATTTCGTTGTGGCCAATGATGTATGTCAAATGAATAATTATAGGCATTTGTGTGTGTGTGCGCGCACAGAAGGTAGTAGAAGAAGATAAAGGAGCCGTGTGGTGATTGTCCTCCAATGGGTGTGTCTCTCGCTTTGGGCGTAGTGGGAGGCTTGAGTGAGGGCTATTAGCTTATAAAGGGAGGCAGGGTTTTTTAAACAGCTTTGGGCGTAGTGGGAGGCTCGAGTGAGGGCTATTAGCTTATAAAGGGAGGCAGGGTTTTTTAAACAGCTTTGGGCGTAGTGGGAGGCTCGAGTGAGGGCTATTAGCTTATAAAGGGAGGCAGGGTTTTTTAAACAGCTTTGGGCGTAGTGGGAGGCTCGAGTGAGGGCTATTAGCTTATAAAGGGGGCAGGGTTTTTTAAACAGCGGAATAACAAACTCGCTGGACTTTCTGGATGGAGTTAAACCAAGTTGAGATGAGAAGTAGTGAACCAACTTACGTGAAGTGTTTAATTTTGATCACACTGATTTAGACCAGCTATAATGTACTTGGAGATTGTGACCTTTGATTACTTCTAATGCATCTAAAAATGTAAAACTCTATCTTTCAAGAAGGTTATGGTGTTTGGTACCTTAGTAATCTATCACTCGTTACTTATCAATCATCAGTTTTTGTTCACTTCATGTTCAATGTTTCTCTCCGGCAGCTCCTTTTGACTTTTTTTAATTCAGACTTGATTCTTTATATCTGTATCTGCATAAGATGAGTTCTTTTTCGGAACTTTCTCTTTTCAGAAGGTTAAGAGCAGTACATATTTCTTTGACCTCTTTTTAATCAGGAAGAAGTATATAACCTGGTAGTTTGTTATTCTTCCAGGTATGATTGTTACATCAGCACTTATTATATGGAAAGGGTTAATGTGTGTTACTGGTAGTGAATCACCCGTAGTTGTTGTGCTTTCTGGAAGTATGGAGCCTGGATTTAAAAGAGTAAGTCCTTTGCGTTTTAGATGTTGTGTGAAATGGTGTGAAGAACTTTCTGATCGATCAGCCAATTTTAGTTATTTGTATCGACATGTGTACTTCACACTATTTCTTTTCTATACTTTGTTATTTTTCCTTGAATTTAACTTACATCCCTTACTTTTTCTGTCAGGGTGACATTTTGTTCTTGCACATGAGCAAGGACCCTATTCGTGCTGGAGAAATTGTCGTGTTTAATGTTGATGTACGTGATTCGAACATCATATACTATTTCGACCTATATATTTTGTAGAAGTTGGACCTGCGGTCATTTCAGACTGCTTTCAAAGCTTTCTAAAATGAGAAAGATACCTTAATTTCTTTTATCTACGATTTTTCACATTATGTTAATAATTGGTCAGTTACAGCCATTTGCAACATCAATTTTTTTTTTTCTGAAGTCTTCATTTCCTTGGCTTATGACAGGGACGTGAAATTCCTATTGTCCACCGAGTTATCAAGGTATGATAGACTATACTTGTTTTCTCTTTATTTATACCCATTTATGTGTATTAGCATTCGAACAAGCCATTGGTGTTAGTATTAGCTCTTATGCATTCGAGCATTATTTGTTTCTTTTCTTGCATTAACAGAAAAATCATCATTAATCCCCCTTCAAATGCATATATATGCTGTATACATAATAATGCAATATGTTACGACATTCTGTTGTACTCTACTTGTCTACCTCTAGTGGGTAGTGATTTTGGGGAATAAATGTCTGTTGCCTGTAATTGAAATTGGAACTTTTGTATAATTAGTGCGTACTGATATGAGCAATTTGGTGCTTGTGCTTTCTTTGTAAGAAAAAACAATTCTGGATTCATGTATCGTTCTTTTCTTCTTCCCCCCCCCCCCCCTCCTTAACATTAACTCAGTAAGGTTGCTATGTTTTCAGGTTCATGAACGGAAAGATACTGGAGAAGTTGATGTCCTGACTAAAGGTATTTTTCACATCGTTATATGTAATTATGAAGTTATTACTTTTTAATGAATCCAAGAATAAATGTATGAGTTGTGTCAAAACAACTGATAAATATTAACCAACCCCACATAGTGTGGTAAAGGCTTAGTCATCATTGACGTTGTATAGTGATTTTACTCTTTAATGAATCTCATATTATCCATCAAAATTACGTCACCCAAAATCATGAAATATCGGTTCTCTTTGAGGTACACTGTAGCATGTGCTAGTTGCTGTTTATGATGAGGCGGACTTAACAGTAGTCTTATGAGTTTATCTTCATTTAGCAACATATATAATGCAATATTTTTCAAGAAAATGGAAATGGTGGTGTTTATGTTAGCCTTTTGTTTATTTATCAGGTGATAATAATTATGGAGACGACAGACTTCTGTATGCTCATGGTCAGCTCTGGCTACAAAGACACCATATTATGGGCAGAGCTGTTGGGTAAGCAGATAGTTGGAATTATTTTCCACATACTTTCGTATACAACTCGTAGCATGTTTTCCATGTGGTTCATCATTGTTTTTAGTTGGTTCCCGTTCTTTGGACAACTATATCGACCTTGTTTCGCAACAATCGAGGAATGGTTATGTGAAAAACATAAATGCAGCACACCAGATTCTTGAAAAATTATACTCCCTCCGTCCCAGGAAATTCAGCCTACTTACAGTGCAATTTGCACTGCAAGTAGGCTGAATTTCCTGGGACAGAGGTAGTACCATTCTGGTGTAAAATTCAATCTTACCTTGGTTTTCATATCTCTGTTTCCTGGTTAAGATGTTTATCTGTTCCTCCTCTCTTCCTGTTTAAATTATAATTTGCTATGGTGTTCTGCAAATTCGCCTTTTTCACTCACAAATGGTCGATAATCGCTCCCTTACTTCGTGTATTGTGTTTGATGCTTCTTTTGCAGATTCTTGCCTTATGTAGGTTGGGTGACAATTATCATGACCGAAAAACCTATCATCAAGGTTAGCTTTCTATAGCAATATCTGCTGCTCATGAATGTTTTCCTCTCTCTCTCTCTCTCTCATATGGATGTTTTCCAAATGCAGTATATACTGATAGGTGCTTTGGGATTGCTAGTGATCACTTCAAAAGAGTAGAGAGACACTTTGATTGATTTCTATAGAGGGATGTTATGTTGAAGAAATATTATTGAGGAAAATTTTCAGAAACTACAAGAAATTATCTGTATTATTTTATTAGCTGTTTTTTCTTCTTCTCTTGAGTACTTGTTGGTGAATTCAGCAATTTTATGTGCATTTTTTTCTCATGGTTTTATAAAATATATATTATTTTCTTCTTGATTTAATTATTATATAACTAGAATTTCAATTAAATAATTTTTTTTTTAAAGAATTTTATGTTCTCTAGATTAATATAGTAGTATAAGTTCATCTATAAAACATGAGAAGTTGGTGATATTTATTGATTTGCCATTCAATTGTAAAATTGGAGATAATTATTGATTTGCCATTGACCAATAGAAAAATTTTGGAAAAAAAAAAAACTAAAAAACTTTGAGAATCTTATAGAACAAACTTTATATATATTTTAAATATAATAAATAGTCTTTTAATTTAATATAGGGGTAAAATGAAATAGAGTAAATTATTTTGGATGGTATTATTATATGATTATGTCTTAATGATATACTTAAAAAATTTGAAAATAATGAAATTTAAACACTGTTAAAAATTTTAAAATTTGAAAATTCTGTAATTTTATATATAAATGTGAAAAATAGGTCTAAAAGCTAAATTTCATTTTATGAAGGGCTGTAAAATGTTTAAAAGTTTAAAAACTATTATAAAATTATTAAAAATAATTATTAAATTTGAAAGTAAAACTAATAATAATCTAATAATGTTGTGAGGTTAATCTAAAAAACTCCACAAATAACATTTAAAAATAAATTCAAACATATATGCAATAGATATAACTATAAGAAAAAATATTTTAAAATGGTTTCAAAATTCTAAAAAATATATTGTTTTAATTGTAAAATGAATTTGAAACCTAATTTTTTTAAATATAAACTAAGTTTTTGAATAAATACAGTGTTTGTAAAATAAATCCATCTAAAAAAAATAGAAAATTATTTACAAATTATTAAATATAATTCTAAGATATAAAGGAAGAAAAATATGAATATAACATATAAATTAACAAATATAATTAATCACTTATAATTAAAGCACACAAATACAAAACTATTATTATTGTTTTTGTTATTGTCGTCGTTGTTGTTGTCATTGTCATCATCATCATCATTAAAAAATACGGATTTTTTACAAATCTCAAAATAATAAGATCTCATGAGTAATATTTTAATATAATAAATTTATTATATTATTAATAATCATATTTGTCATAATAAATAATAAACCGCGCATCGCGCGGGTATACTGCTAGTGGTGTTAATAACTATTAAGAGGTAGCATGTACATTTCGAATTTTACTAACCGATCGAATGGTAGGATGTTAAGTGATGGGAAGTTAGATTTTGCAAGTTTGTATTTGGGATTTTAAATTGATTTTGACAAATGTTCATTTCGATAATTTTGTTTATTTGAAATTTTGTAAGATAAATTTATATAAAGTAGATTGATTTTGTATTATTTTATTGAAAAAAAGATAAATAAGTTTATTGAGAATTGTGTAAAGAAAGAGTTATAAGATTTTGTAAATCTCATAACAAGATTAAAATTTCACCCATCCCAAATCTAAATGGTCACATCTGTAATATCCCCAAATTTTGAGATATAAAATTTAATAAATAATTATATAATTATGATAAGAGATTATAATAAATTAATTTGAGTCTTATGGTATAATATATTTTATAGGTTAATATAAGCCCATTAAGTTGTTGAAGCTCATGACAAAATAAAATACATGTATAAGTTTCCTAAACCTAATCAAACTCAAATTCTACGTTCTTTTGAGAAATAGAAATCCTAAATACACAGTGCTTTTTCCAAAACCCTTGATATTACATCTTTATATATATAAAAATACAAACATTTTCTCAAATAGTAATGTTAAAATTTTCCCGCCAAAAACACCCTGCCAAAACTGGAAATAAATTTTTTATTTAAATAAATGTTAAATGATAAATAATAAATCATGATTGATGATATATATATATATATATATTTAAGAAAGTGTTATGATATAATAAAATTACCATATTTGTCAATATGGTAAGTCAACTTTAATTATCAATTTCTATTCATATATTTATGATATCATTTAGCAATGTGTGTATACATATATATATATATATGATTTACATCATATAATAACATAATCATAATATCATATAAATAATAAAACAATTATTCATTCGATGTTAATACATATTTATATATGATTTAATATGCATGTAAATATATACAGAAAATATATTTATTATATAATTCTTACCATTACAAAATAATATAATATATAAAAAGATAACCAAAATATAGATACCATTTTATGTAATTTTGTTGACGTATAAAATATAATTGTTATATAAAGGAGTAGATATATAAAAATTAATTCGCCACTTCATAACCAAATCTATATAAAACATAAAGTCAACAATTAAATAATTCTAAATATAAAAATTAAAAGATATATTGTAATAATATATCATATAGAAATAAATTAAAGAACTCCACTTGATTTGATAATAAATCATACGTAATAATAAAATGAATATTATATTTAATAAACTATGATATTAATATTCTATAATGTGACATTATCTTATATATATATATATAAGAACATTTCCTTAAATAAATGTTCCACCCAAAAGTTGTTTTGATATTAATGGAAAAGATATAATGTTTATCCATTAAATAAAAAGTCAATTGTCTCATTAATCTTCTATATATAAGGATGAATATTATTACAAATTAGGGAAAAAGAAGAAATTATTGCCATTTGGTATCCTTCTTCTATTTAATACATTTCAATTTAATAAAAATGTTAATTTAATATGTTTCAATTTTAAAAAATGTTAAATTATTTTATAGATGCAAACTAAATGATTTTTCATCTAAGCATTCCATATGATTTTATATAAAAATTTCTTAATGACTTATACATCAAGTTATTTGATATCGATTACATAAAAATAGTGGTTTGTTTTAAAATTAATATAATTTGAAATGTCATTTTAAAGATATAATAGATGTTGATGCTATCGTTTTCATACATTAAATAAGATACAAATAAGTTCCTACTAAATTTCACTATTAAAATTAAAAATACAATATGAGCAAACAAATAAGATTGCGCTATTATTTTGATCTTGATTCTATATACTATATATATATTGAACATGATTTTCTATTTTGTAAATAAAAAAATTCAATAAAAATAATATTTAATGTATAACATAATGTAATATAATAAAACGTTTTGATTTATCAATAAACCCATTGATTGTGAATGATGTGATTTGATTTCATATATAGGAATTAAGTAGAAACTGAACATTTATTTGCAGCCATTATAATTGGGAAAAAAAATCTATAAATTAGGAAGCAGCTAGATTTATGTCATACAAAATGCACTAATTTCATATCTAATGAACAAATTATGCTATATAAATAAATATGAGAGAAAAAATTTAGAATTGACTCACACTTTCTCTTTAAATTCTCAAATTCTGCAATACAAATATTTTGCTTTCATGGTGCTCATGGGATTGTGTTCGTTTTTTCTTTTTTTGGTTCTTATTTTATTTGGTTATGATTTTTATTTGATCTACATCATAGTTTGGATAGACGATTAATAATTTTTTGACTTTATCAATCATTTCTTAACGATTAAAGTTCCTATCGTTATTAATATTTGAAGATGAATGTTTTATTTATTGGTATTGCATATGGATTATTATTAATGTACTTTTTATTTTTATTTTTTTTACTTTATGCAGGAATTTCGTGAAGAAATCTGAATGAAAACTTATATGGAAAAGTGATAAAGAAGACTATAAATTTATATTACAAGGTGGATTGTTTTTTTTTTTTTTTTTAAGGTTAGAAATAATTGGAAATTAATCATATATTTTGTTTTTGTATTTCTTTTATGTTTTTGAGATTTTTATCATAGAATTTATTTGTTTTAGAGATAACATGCTTAAAAGTAGTTAGTTGAATTATAATTTATATCTTATATAGAACATAGTTTTCATGTTGTGAGTTTTTTATGTAAACATTATTCCTTTATCTTGAATAATGTACTTGAAATGTAATAATTTCAATAGAATTCATATCCATCTCATTTATATATAAACTAAGTTTAAAATTACAATATCTTATATTAATTATTTTATTATTGTATCTAGAGATTATCTCCAGCAATTAAATATTTAAAGTATATAATATAAACACTTAATTTTATTATATTACATTTGTATATACTTTTTTTTCCAAATCTCAAATAAAAATATTATAATTATATTTTATAAAAATTTATCCTCGGTACAAAACTAGTTTTCCTTTAAACTCCAAAACAAACATCAATTAATCATGTCATAAAAAAAAAAAAAAACCGAAGGAACAGTCCAATTTCATATATCTAAAACCAAGTATTTAAATACACACTAAAGTGTAACAATTTATTTTATATATGGATCGCCAAATCATGCATATTGCATGTAGATAAGAATTACAGGCCAAAAATTAGCAACGTAAGTCGAGATCAAATAAACGTTGAAGCAAGAAATATATGGTATTGGATTCCCCCATGTATTATACAAACCTACAGGACTTTTCCACGATCGTGTTCGTGGAAAGTCCTCATTAGCTTCTCTGAGGATCTCTGCAGGGAATTCGAAAGGCTTCGTCTCAATCTGGTGTGCCACCACAAACTCGTGATTTTCTAGTTCAGGAATATGCAAAGTAACGGGTAGATAGGTAATCTGCAAAACAAACAATGAATGTATTTACTTGAAAGTGAATATGTAGAAGCAAAAGGGAGGAGAATTCTGGATGAGAGAAAAAGAAAACAATTACAACCAAACGACACTGAGTTTTGACATCTATACGTCCACATTAAGATTCTAAACGTTGTATTTAAGCCGGCCAGATGATTTGAGCTACAAATAGTGCACACAACTAATAGTTTTTGCAGTTGGTGAACGGGAGAATTGAACATGTGATAATTGCCCAAACATGTCAGTCAATGCTACCAAGAACGCTTGCGTTTTTGCAAAATTAGACACACAAACCTTCATGCCCAAAGTTGATCTTCTAATAATGCGAATACACAGAGCAAAATGAGACTTTCACCTCTCAGAAGATGACCAGGTAAGGAAGCCAGTCGAAAAATAAAAGCCATGTGGATGGAGATATCTTTCAATCTTCAAAATTTAAACTTTCCACCATTTCTTTGCTCACTTTCTCCCATCTAGATCTATATATGTATACGTACACGTACACAGATACATACAAGCCTACACTATGGAAGGCAAAATGCAGACAAACAAACATATCATCCCATGAGTGGGCAGTTGTGGGGGGAGGAGGGGGGGGGGGGGGGGGGTCGACGAAGAAGACCAAAAAAATGGAGGGGGGGGGGGGGGGGGGGAGTCATTGGTTGACATGTTACATACACACCACTTAAATCCAAGTAAATTAAACTCAACCCTGTAGGACAGTATTACCCAGTCATTCTTACCTAGGGGTGTTTTGAGAAATTTGCCAAATCCATAGGCAAACCTATAAGACCACTATACAGGTAGATTACAAGATTAAGTGCCACTTTGATGTATTAACTAATCTTTTCTCAATCACATCGATCACAATGAGGAAAGATACTAGTAGTCCTGTGAACTTGTTCCTAATTTTCTAGACAAAAGTTGACAATTCTGTATTTTGTACACAAAAGTTGAGGATCAGAAATATAGAGAACAAAACTATAGATACAATATCAATTTACATTGAACCTCCAAATTAGTATCAAGTTTCGATAATTGCACTAGAAACCAATCATCCATATTAATCTATCAGACGGGGATGGAAATTAAAAAAGAAACTCTACATCAGACTTACCCTATTGAAATTCCACTTAATGCCAACAGCATCGAGTCTATCACTTATTTTTTAGGCTAGTTCAGGAATTGGGAAAAACCTGATAAGGGAGGGAGGGGCCTTTGTCACACCCGCTAACATCTACTTCTGGGATAAACTCAAACTAGGCTAATTTTTAACATCATAATGTTGAGTATAAGTTAGAACAGGAGAGTTCCTGCTCAATTTTGACTGATTAAAGAACATTGCTCAGTGACATGCAAGACTAACACATTGAAACATGTACTTGCAACATATAAACTTGCAATCAAATCATTTGAAAACGAAATATCTCAACCCCAATTGCACCACCTTTAAAACATCTCTCTGCATAGAGTATGACCTTGCATGCTCTGGTAACATACTATAAACCGTCCTACAAGATATCATATTAACATAATGCATGAGTAATGCATAATGTACCAAAAACAGGCTAAACGAGTTGAGACTTGACACTAGAATTGGCTTACACGTCAAAAATAAATTTTACTATTATGTTAATTTGATGTCAAGCAATCAAAGTTTGAACATGACGTATGTTCTCATGTGATAAAAGCTCGGCAACACAACAGATTCAGTTCTCAAAAAGACAAAATTGCCTTTCAAATATGCCAACCCTACTCCTTTAATGGTGAATATAAACCTATATTATAATTTAGTCCACTTATCCTAAAACATATACATTATAATTTAGTCCTAACTCGGAAATCCCTTATCGAGAAAAGTACTTCATGGTCATTCCCAAACAAAAATTGCAGGATCTCACATTCTCAAAGCTTTATTAGAAAAGAACTAACCGCAGTTTCAGAAACATATGAATCAATAAAGTGTACATCATAATGTTAAAATCAAACCATAGCACTAACAAACAGCAAGAAAAGAACCTTTAATCAAAGTCACTGAACCATATTCTCAAAGCGCTTCAACGCATCACAATTCGGTGTCTCTCGTCTGTAGCCCCAATTAACTTGCTGCCATTCCATCCTGCAATTATGCAGGAGAGCCGAGTGGTAATCATTCTCAACCCGCTGTTCAATAGCAACACGATCCGGACTATTGGGTGGATACTGCTGCTCAAAGGAGGCAGATTTAACATAGAAATTGACACCCCTAGGTGTAGTAAGCCTAATATCATTCGCATAAGTTCGAGACAGAGAGTAAATCGGCTCTGATGATGGCAAGAAGTTCACCAACAATATCAGAATCACAGGCAACAACTGGATCACAGTTCTCAACCAATTAGGTGACTGATCAACTCCTCCACCTCCTGTTCTAACCCGAACACCCGGCCCAAACGTAAACCCACCGAAATTTCCGGTGGTGGCCGGATGCATCCCCCCAAAAAAGAAGTTCCTGAAGATCTCCTCTGCATCAACGTCGCCATCATAAAACCCCCCATTAAACCCACGCATCCCATTACCACCACCGCCTCGCCTCTCGTACACCGGCTCCTCCGACCCAACGACATCGTACTTCTTCCGACTCTCCTCATCACTCAAGCACTGAAACGCCTTCGATACCAGCTTAAACGCCTCCTCCGCCCCCGGCGCATTGTTCTTATCCGGATGGACCTTCAAAGACAGCTTCCTATACGCCTTGCGAACATCTTCAGAGCTGCAATTCTTCTCCAACCCTAAAATCTCGTAGTAATCTTTCTTCCTCTTAATCTCTCTCACCACAGTGACCTGCTCCTCGGTGTACGCAGCCGATGTACTCGACGACGACGACGTCGATGGCTTTGCCGCCGGAACCCGGCGGCGAGGGCCTCCTCCGGCTGAATTGGACGGATTTTCATCGCTCGTCTCATTCGGGTTCTTGTTTTCCGGCTGCGAAGCGTTGAGATTCGACAGAAACTCCTCGATTTCGATTGATGGGTCTAATCTGTCGCCCGATTCAATTGAATTCTTCGCGATCTTTAAACACTTCAAGGCTTCATCTTTGTTCCCATCCATCTACAAAGGCGATGGATTCTCACGAAAACAGATGAAATCGAAATCGAAATCGAAATCGATCGAATCGAAGCAATTTGAGGCGAGGGTTTTGGTCTTTGCAGGGAATCGAGATAATTGGAATGAGTAAAGTCAGAGCATTCAACAACTAAATCGCAACATCAATTTATCATTATATATATATATATATATAAAATATATATATAAATTAATTAAAAATAAAAATCTTATTTTTTGTATTTATAAAGAGAAGGGCAAATCTGTCAATTTGGATGGTATTTTTGGTGAACTTATAAATTCCTTAAAAACATGTTTATAAACAAAATGGGCAATAAGAACAAAATTTGATCAAATTAAATGGTAAGAACAAAAATAAAAGAGCAAGTTTTATGTGAGACCGTCTTATGGATCTTTTTTCATGGGACGAGTCAACCCAGAATCCACACTTAGCAATTCTATTGGTCCCAAAACTGCTGTAGGTAGGCTTAGAGGGGGGTGAATAAGTCTACCTTCTTTACAAACTTTTCTTCTAATTCTTTCGGCTCACTTCTAATATCAGTAACCTTTTGGGAGGTTACTGATTAGAGTGGTTTGAGATGTGCAGCTTATCAGAGAGTATGTATGAAGTGCAGTAAGCAGATAAAGATGCAAGGATGTATAGAGGTTCGAAGGTGGAGTAATCCTTCTACGTCATCTCTTCTTCCACTCAGGAGGGAACCTTTGTTAAGCTGGTTGAATTACATAGACCTATCTATTACAACCCACCCTTAACAAGTAAGTAGCAAGCTTCTCACACAGATACTTGCCTACTTTCCCTGATCCACACAGGATCCTACTCTACCCACCCAGGGTCCTCACTTTCTCTCCTAGAAAGTGGTAAACTCAGCAGGACATTACTCCTCGCACTGAGTACTCCGAGACAACCTTTTAGAGAGGTTTATCTCCTTCTTCTTCAACTGGATGCAACAAGCTTGACCTTCGTATGCAGAATGATTCTGCTGAAGCTTGCTGCTGACTGGTAGACTGAGTGTGCGTCTTCTTAGGGTGTAGAGTGTTCGAGTTTTTCTTCTTTTCATCTACTTTGGTTGAACACTCTTTTCTCTTCTAGACTTTTCCTCTTTCTGCGCTTCTTTTCTTTTAAGCTCCGTTTGGATAGAGTGATTTGAAATCCTGAATTTGAAATGAGTGGATTTCAAATCCTCTCAAGTTGGAGTGGATTTGAAATCCTCCAAAATGACTCCAAAATTAGCTCAAAATGAAAACCATGGATTTCAAATCCACATCCATCCAAACACTACTGGTGGATTTACTACCATGGATTTGAAATCCCTCCTCAAATCCACTTATCCAAATGGACCCTTAAACTCTTCTCTCTTCTTTTGCGCTTCTCTCTGTGAGCTTGGATATTCTGATGTGTTCACTTCTTCTCTCATGCGCCCTTGCACTTTCTCTCACACACTTCTCAGTCTTCAGTCTTCCCTCTTTATAGGGTGTGAAATCTGCCCGTTGAAGGTAGACAGATTTCCATCATTTCTGCGCCGCACTCCTGACACACGTCAGCTTTTCACTTTCCACGTGTCTTCTTCTGGTTGGCTTCTCTCCTTCTGCTCTCTACCGGTAACTTCTTGTGTCTACCGGTAACTTTGACTTTTCCACTATGCCTGCTTTGTAGCTCTTTCCTCTTGCTTGACTCTGGAGCTTCCTCTTTCAACTTGCTCCTTCAGGTGGCTTGAGGCGTCTGTAGCATGCTGCCTTTTGTAGTATGCTTTCGGCATGATCTTCTCAGGTAGCTTCCTGACACGCTGCATCCTTCTTTGGCGAGGTCCCTTCTTCCAGTAGCTTCCTGTTAGTCAATAGTATCCTAGTTAGTTTACCAGATTCTTTTCAACCATTCTCTTCAGTATCCTTCCTTCGACATATTCTCTAATCCTTTTTAATCTTCTGCAGTAACTCTATTGCAGTAACCTATCCTAAGATTGGTTATGCCTTAGAGTTACTTTAAGAATTTATCTCATCAAAACATTCTATAAATATATCCATCAAATTCATATGAAAGTTTGTGAATATGAGTTCAATTCATGGGTAATAAGGATTCGTCTCACGGAAACTATCCGTGAGACCGTTTCAAATGAGTTTTTTTGAAAATAAAATATACTTTGTGATAAGTTGTATATTCCTGAAGATACATAATTCGTTATAATCTAATCCTTTCTCTAAATGATAATATCAAGAAGCCTTCTCTATGTCCACACTAATTAACATGCAACTTGTATTAAACATCACATGATACGAGATGTAATATCAAATATAATAGAAGATCTGGTTCAACATTTACATTATATAATCATATTGTATGTAACCGTATGAAAAAAATACGAGTAGGTCTTGTGTGAGACCGTCTCACGAATCTTTTTTCGTGAGACGGGTCAACCCATAACCAACACTTAGCAATTTATAGGAAAAATTGTGGATATGAGTTCAATTCACGAGTAATAAGGATCCGTCTCATGGAAATTATCCGTGAGACTGTCTCACATGAGTTTTTGTGAAAAGATACATGTTGCGTAAACTCCAACAGAAAACTGATACTTTTTACTCTTATCAAATGCTCGAACTTCTTAAATTCTGATAGAAAATAACAAAACTATCGTTTATGGAAGAATGGTAACCCCTCACATGAAACATGCTAATAAATCCTTCGAGCCCTTAACTTTTTATTGGATCTACGAAATATTTAAACCGGTAATATTGACTATTTTATCACAATTAGTCTATAGACTTGGGCCTTTATATCAACTTAGATACTTGGGCTCTTAATGGGACTTGACTTAATATTAATAAAAGCCCAAATATTTTTCATGTAAGTATGGGAATTCAAACTTCAAAGTATTAATAATTAACTTGTGCCTTTTCTGAAATTATAAAATAATAAAATGCTTATTCTAATATTTATATTGAAAAAATACAAAAAAAAAAGAAGAAAGAATAAAAAAAAAGTCTCTTCTTCTAAATTTTAATATTGTCATAATTATATATGTAGTTTGAAAATTAATAATAATTAATTATCAAAATTATATAGTTTTTTACAACGATGGGACACGGAAAAGTGAGATAACTGATTAAACGAGTTTGAATAACTTCAGAAACTAATTAAACTAGAAAGGAAAACCTATTTAGATGAAATGTTTAACATAAATTAATATTTGTGGAGTGCATTGAGGGTTGAAATAAATGAGATGTTTGAGTTAATGCAATGGGTATTAAATGCTTCGTTTCTATGGAAACAAATCTTTTAAGCACTATTATGAAAAGTTTCTGCAAAAATTCTTGAAATTAATGGACTGCCAAAATAATATATGAAGATATGAAATCTCAATGAAACAATCAAACGATTCAACTTAATCCCATAGCTCAGGAAACAAATGTCTTTAAATTCTTAAAATCAAATGAATTAAAAAAAAAAAAGAATAACCCTAAAGTCTAAGAACATGAATGCAAATTCCAAATGAATTAATGTTTCATAATAATTAATCAACGAATTCGAAATAATAAAGATATATATATATATATATATATATATATATCTTTGACATATTTAAACGACTCGCACATGCATCCTATACACCACGGCTTATTAGTCCCGATTCCGATCAATCACGGCCGGGTCCGGGTCACGGATCGTGCCCTAGTCGGAGCTCCAAATCGACTTCATTTTCCTTGGACTTGGAATCTTCTTCTCCATCTTCACCACTTAGTGGTGGTGATGATGATATCCCAATCCTTAAACTCAAATTTGCATCCACATGGCGTTCAAAATGTGGTGGCCTAAAAAAAGGCAAATAATTCCCACTTTGCATATTAGGGTTTGATGATGGCAAGTATATTTGATACTTCACCTCCCCCCCTACACTCCTACAGTAGCCGGTCTGCTCATGCTGTTGTTGTTTCTGCTCAAAAATCGAGTTTGAGGCCTCATCTTGACTTTTTTGCTTCGCCTTAGCCTTGTCTTTCCGATGGATATTCATGTGGCCACCCAATGCTTGTGCGTTGGTAAAGCCGCGCTTGCAAAAGGTGCACTCGTAGGACCTACCTACACCGGTTGTGTCTTCGTTTGATGGTTCAAGACTCATGATCTCCTTGTCGGGATCGTTGAGTTTCTTGGTCACCATCTTGATTTGCCAAGACAAGTTTTCTTAGCTAGGGTTGAAGATTACAAAGTGGGAAGAGAATTCAATGCATGGTGTTTATTAGTTTGAGATAGAGAAAGGAATTGAAAGAAACATAAGAGAATAGAGTTCATGGATTGTTTTTGTACTCATATTGAGACTCACTCTTGTTAATTTTGTGATTTTATTTCTTGGTTTTATTCTTCTGCCGGCTTTGGAGCATGTATTACTTTTCTTAAATTGGGATTTTTAATGTTGTTCATGTCTCCTAATTAGCCTATCATCATAAACACTATCTACACCATCTTAATTTCGTGTTATCTCATTGATTTTGTACGTATTAACATCAGTGTATATGTGACACATGTCAGACTTCTGAAACTCAAAATATAAAAAGATTGTACTTACATATATTCGAGGAGTTATTTTATAATTAGAAACACATTTTACTCTTTTAAATTGGATTTTTCACCTCCTCTTTTAGCATTTAATAATATAGAGATATATACATTAATGTCAAGAATAATCACAAAGAAGAATTTAGTTCTTTTTTTTTTTTTTTACAAAATGAATATAAATATTTAATTAATTTAAAGAAATGTGAGAATAAATTCACTAAACATCAAATAACTTATTTGTAGTTTTTTGTATGAGAGTGAAATGTCACATTGCATGACTTTGCTGCAAAATCATCTTCGATGTGAACATATTAGAAGAAGGTGATTGTGACACAAAGTGATCATTAAGATATTCACTTTTTAAGCAAAATTCTTTGGACGAAAAAACAACATCGTATTAACTTCGATGTGGAATTTAATTAATTCTTTGGAATGTTAAAAAAGTGATACCTTCATTTAACATATTATTGTCTCAATGTTTACTCATCCGATCCTTTGAAAAGTGGGTATAAATTAACCAACATTGGAAGCTATATCAAGAATTGGAAATAACTCCTCTCTTTAATTAATCTCTTTTGCAAATTACAATTTCTAAATTTGATATATACCATGTGAAAATTAAAGAGGAGCATATATATGTCTAGGCCTATCTCTCACTTGCTAATAGGTTTTCCCTTTTAGCCTCTCCCAATGTTGACATTGTCAACTTGTCATGATGCAAGAACTACAGTTCCCTTCTTGTGATGCAAGCTCATTTCCAACTAATTAACCTCATTGTATCCTCATCGATCACATACATTCAGTATCTGCATAGTATTTAATTACATCATCTCACATAGCTAATCTACGGAGACGGATAGAATCAATCCACAACTCATGACCCATAAAATCGATCGATACAGACTTGTTAAAATATTTGAGCAAACTCTCAAAATTATATGGTTTTATATAAGTTTTTGAGTTAATATTTTTAAATGGATATGCAAAATGTTTTATCTAAGCAAAAAGATCAACCATCAAGAATCATGTGACAATTAGTATTTTAAATTCTCATTAAGCCTTATTTAATACAAGATAAATTAATGTAAATTAGTCTCTCATATTCGGTTGCTAATCCTTCACTAATCAGATATAATGTCGTTGTAAATGTATATATTATTTTCCATTATTAGTTTTTAGTAACCGAAAAAATCCTTTTTATCGATCATTACTGAATCGACCCAAATCTCCTGTTAACACCCTTTAACGATACCCTGCAAGTTGTTATATACAAAGAGATACACGAAGTACGATGATCATTTCCATCGTCCTATCAAAGATTCAAGAGACAAAATCTCAGTACACACAACAAATCACATAAATACATATGTGGATTGTGAATTATAAACTAACCCTTCTCGAAGAATTTAATCCTGTAAAATGATTTCACAATAATTATAATAATAGATAAATTTATATGTATATAGGTGGTTTCCTTAAAAGAGACGGCTAAATGACGCGTTTGGAATTTGACCATGTAATTGTACTTTGTAGACGGCCAATACATATATAATATTCAAAAGATTTATCTTGACAACTTTAAAATTGTATTATATTAAATTCATTTAGAATATCAAAAATTAAAATATTAAACACCAATGAAAACAACATTAGTAGCTAGCTTCTTGCCAAGAAGAGATTACAAAATTGTACTGGATTTGATCGAAACAATGTAGATGGTTTGTAAGAAAATAACATATATTAATATAGGTATTTCCATGATTATTCTAGTTTAATTTGGCATGAAAAAATTAACAATGTTGAATTAATACAATAAGATTAATTTGTACAATGTAAATGCATGTATATGATGTAACGTCGATAATATTCTACACACCTATGAAAATGAAAACTTAATGTTATAAATCTAATGTGTACCGATAGTGATATTTTAACGGTCATGTGGTAAATTAATTCGTGAAGGTTGATGGTTATACGATAAGCTTGAAGTTTGACAACCTTAGTGTGTAATAGTGGTCATAATTTGGCCTGAGTTTTGTAATTTACTCTTATATTAATTAATGATATCAATAAAAAATGGTTAATTACACCATAAATCACCAACTTTTAACTTAATTTCCATTTACAATACTATCTTTTAAACTTTAACGCCACAGATCATAACCTCTTTTTTTTTATTTTTTTTAGATAATTTTGATCAGAAATAATTCAAGGATTATGGAACCGGGTTTAAAGCTTCAAGAACCAGAGGCTAAAGCGTTGAACCGGCCGAATCAAGAAAACAGTTCATGCATGGACCGGTTAGGTTTTCTGTTAGGGTTCTTGATACAAATCGCTAGATTCGCGCATAGTCGGTTATCGATTAGTTAAATTGATAGAGGGCTTCTTCTCTTAGTATATATAGGTGTATCCAGTTGTAATTTGAGAGCACCATACTGAGAAACGAGAGAGAACTAACGTGAGGAAGTGAGCGCAAGTTAGGGTTTTTAGCTTGAGTGTTTCATTTCATGTTGTTCTTGAGTTGGACTTGTAATTCGGTGTACATTCTGATCAATATAGCTGCGATCTTCGCCGTGGATGTAGGTTACGCAAGTAACTGAACCACATAATTGCTTTGGTGTGTTGAGTGTGGTGATTTCGGTGTTGTGTGTCAAGCTTGCTGCTGCGTGTGAATTTCTTGAGTTGCTTGAGTGTTTGATTGGCGATTTAATCCAACAGGTGGCGCTGTTTGTGGGAAGGTGGAATAGTCATCGCAGAATGGGATCAGCAAAGCTGGAAATCGAGAAACTAAATGGCAACACAGACTTTAATCTTTGGAGGGCAAAGATGAGAGTTCTTCTTATCAAGGAGGGTTTAGCAGGGGTGCTCGAGGAAGATGATGGAGTCTCTACCTCCACCACTGCAGAAAAGAAGAAATAAATATACCAGAAAGCTCATAGCTCAATACTTTTGTGTCTAAGTGACAAAGTGTTGAGAGAAGTCTTCAAAGAAGACACCACCTTGAAGGTATGAAAGAAACTAGAGTCAATTTATCTCACTTGAAGTTTGGCAAACAGGTTGTTCCTCAAGAACAAGCTATTCTCGTTCAGAATCAATGAGGAGAAGAAAATAACTGACAAGATGGATGAGTTTGCCAAGATCACTGATGAACTTGAGAGCATTGGAGAGAAGATGGCTGAAGAAGACAAAGCCCTTATGTTCTTGAACTCCCTTCCAAAATCATTTGAAAGTTTCAGGGATACCCTTATATATGGAAGAGTTACTGCTCTTACATTGGAAGATGTTTTTGCATCGATCAAGTCAAAAATTCTTAATGTATCTTGTGATGTAAAACAACAAAACCCTGGAGACAGCTTGTATGTGAAGGGGAAGGGGAAGAAAGGACAAGGGCAGAAAAGAAGGAAGGAAAAACTCCTGCTCAGCAAATCAAGAGTGAAGAAGATGTGGCGAACAAGGACTTGTTTCAATTGTCACAAGCCAGGTCATTTCAAAAGGAATTACCCGGAGAGAAAAGGTATCAAGCAAGAGAAGCAAGAAGCTTCAGTGGCTGAAGGTGGATATGAAAGTGCTAGTATGCTGTGCATCTCCACAAATCAGAATTCTCAAGAATGAGTGCTAGACACCGGGTGTTTCTTCCATATGTGTCCAATCAAATCTTGGTTTGCAAATTTCAAACAAGAAGATAGAGGGATAGTTCTATTAGGCAATAATCAAAGCTGTAGAGTCAAAGGAATTGGAAGCATAAAGCTAAGGATGCATGATGGAAGAATCCGACTCCTAACTAATGTGAGGTACATTCCTGACTTAAAACGAAATTTGATTTCACTTGGTTCACTAATCACTGTAGGGTGTGAATTTAAAACACAATAAGGCTGCTTGATAGTCACTAAGCAAGGCATAGAAGTGATGAAGGGCCAGAAAGCAAATGGATTGTTTACTCTAATAGGAAGCACTGTGATCTCAGAAGCTGCAGTGGCCATGAATCACACTGAAGTTACTCTATGGCACAAGAGATTGGCACACATAGGAGCAAAAGGAATGAAAGTTCTAGCTAAGAATTCATACCTTGGGGAGAAAGAACTAACACACCTAAAGCCTTGTGACATGTGTGTTCTTGGAAAGTCCAAGAAGCAAAGCTTCAGTAAAGGTAAACACTCTACCTAAGCCTATATGGAATATATACACTCAGATGTTTGGGGTCCTGCTAGAGTAGAAACTCATGGTGGTGGGAGATACTTCATGACTGTGATAGATGATTTCTCTAGAAATGTATGTGTATTCATCATGAAACAAAAAAATCAGGCCTTTACTATGTTTAAGAACTGGATCACTATAGAAGAAAATAAAACTGGTAGAAAGGTGAAACATTTGAGACCCGATAATGGTCTAGAGTTTCTATCTGCGGAGTTCTTAAATTTCTGTAGTGAAAGGGGAATAACTAGGCATAGAACTGTGGCTGCAAACCCTCAGCAAAATGGGGTAGCCGAAAGGATGAATAGAACCCTCTTGGAGAGAGTTAGATGCATGCTTCTTGATGCAAACTTACCTAGGAGTTTCTGGGGAGAAGCAGTTAACACGACTGCATATTTAGTGAATAAGTCTCCCTCATCAGCTATAGACTTCAAGATACCTGATGAAGTATGGTTTGGCAAACTACCTATATTACTCACACTTAAGAGTCTTTGGGTGCAAGTCTTTGCACACATAAGGCAGGATAAATTAGAAGTTAGGGCCTTAAGGTGTATGTTTATAAGATATCTTGAAGGAATTAAGGGGTATAAACTATGGTGCCTAGAACCTGGAAACCAAAAATGTATGGTAAGTAGAGATGTGGTCTTTAGAGAGGAAGAGATGGCCTATAAATCCAATGAGCAAAAGTAGTAACAGGGATCAAATCGATAGGTGGATCTGGAAGTTCACAAATTGAGGTGGAGCTTCTGGATGAAGATGAGAGTCAGGCTGGGGTGGAGAATTCTGAAAGGGGTAATCAAGATATCCATCACTAGATGCAAGAAGAGCATGATCATCAATCAGAACCAGAAGATGAAGGTGAGGATCCAGAAGAAAACCTAAGGAATTATAACTTGGCAAGAGATAGAGAGAGGAGAAGAATACACCCTTCTTCCAGATTTGGCCAAGTAGATATGGTTTCTTATGCACTTACCGTAGCTCAAGACTTGGAATATCAGGAACCAGGAAGTTTTAGAGAAGCTATGAGATCCAAGGATAGAGACAAGTGGATGCTAGCTATGAGTGAAGAGATAAATTCCTTAGAAAAGAACAATACTTGGACATTGGTAGATAAACCTAAAGGGCAGAAAATCATTGGCTTCAAATGGATTTACAAGAGGAAGGTGGAGGTAATTAGGCACTGAGCAAATAAGGTTCAAAGCTAGATTAGTAGCTAAAGGTTACACACAAAGAGAAGGTATTGACTACAATGAAGTTATCTCACCAGTGGTAAAGCATAGTTCCATAAGAATCCTACTTGCTCTTGTGAATCAACATGATATGGAATTGGAGCAAATGGATGTGAAAACGACTTTTCTTCATGGAAGCTTAGATGAAGAACTCTACATGAATTAGCCAGAAGGTTTCATCAAACCAGGGTTAGAAGAAAAGTGTGCCTCTTGAAAAGATCACTTTATGGCCTTAAGCAAAGTCCAAGGCAGTGGTATAGACACTTCAATCAGTTTATGGAGAGCATTGGTCTACACAAATGCAGCTATGATAGTTGTGTATTCTTGGAAAAGGATGGAGGAAAGGTCTATACATATCTTCTACTATATGTAGATGACATGTTAATAGCCAGCAAAAGTATGAAGAGGATTCAAGCACTCAAACAGAAGCTCAATACTAAATTTGAGATGAAAGATCTAGGATAAGCTAGAAGGATCTTAGGCATTGACATAAGGAGGGATAAGAATCAAGGAATTTTGTTCCTACATCAAAGTGATTATCTCAGCAAAGTGGTCAAAAGGTTCAATATGCATGAATCAAAGCTAGTGAAAACACCTCTAGGGGATCAGTTCAGACTATCTAATTCACAAAGGCCAACATCTCAAGAAGAATCTCTATACATGCAAGAGATCCCTTATGCCAGTGCTGTGGGGAGCCTAATGTACTTTATGGTATGCACTAGACCTGATCTGGCACACTCTCTAAGTGTGGTAAGTAGGTTTATGGCTGAGCCGGGTAGAGCTCATTGGCTAGCCCTGAAATGGATCTTGAGATATATCAATGACACCAAAGAGTATAGCGTAGTTTTCAGAAAGAAGAAAGGAAGAACTGATAAGGGGATTTGTTGACTCAGACTTTGCTAGAAACTTGGATACAAGGAAAAGTCAGACTGGATATATATTCACTTTGTATGGAACAGCTGTAAGCTGGAAATCCTTTCAACAATCGTTTGTGGCATTATCCACAATAGAGGCTGAGTTCATAGCCATGTCTGAAGCTGCTAAGGAGTCCGTTTGGCTAAAGGGTATTCTACATGAGATGGGTTTTGAACAAAGAAAAGTAGCTATTCTCTGTGATAATCAAAGTGCTCTTCACCTTGTAAAGCACCAAGTCTACCATGAAAGGTCCAAACACATCGATGTGAAATTACATTTTGTGAGAGACATGGTTGAAAATGGTGAGATTGAGGCTATGAAAGTTGGGACATAAGATAATGCTGCTGATATTTTGACAAAGGCCCTACCTTAGCCAAAATTCAGTCATTGTATGAGACTGGTGTGTCTGCAGGCCTGGACTTGAGAAAGGGAAGGATTACAGTATCCTTTTATAGCTATTTTTGTCTTTATGTCTTTAGTATATGTTTGTTTGTATGTGTTGTTTCCTATTTTGTGTCGTGCAGATATTTACAGATCAAAAGGTGGAGATTTTGTAGATAATTTTGATCAGAAATAATTCAAGGATTATGGAACCGAGTTTAAAGCTTCATGAACCGGAGGCTAAAGCACTGAACCGGCCGAATCAAGAAAACAGTTCATGCATGGACCGGTTAGGTTTTCTGTTAGGGTTCTTGATACAAATCACTAGATTCGTGCTTAGTCAGTTATCGATTAGTTAAATTGATAGAGGGCTTATTCTCTTAGTATATATAGGTGTATCCAGTTGTAATTTGAGAGCACCATACTGAGAAACAAGAGAGAACTAATGTGAGGAAGTGAGCGCAAGTTAGGGTTTTTAGCTTGAGTGTTTCATTTCGTGTTGTTCTTGAGTTGGGCATGTAATTCGGTGTACATTCTGATCAATATAGCTGCAATCTTCGCCGTGGATGTAGGTTACGCAAGTAACTGAACCACGTAATTGCTTTGGTGTGTTGAGTGTTGTGATTTCGGTGTTGTGTGTCAAGCTTGCTGCTGCGTGTGAGTTTCTTGAGTTGCTTGAGTGTTTGATAGGCGATTTAATCCAACATTTTTATTAGCAAATTCTGATACTTAATCAAACATTTGGAACTTCAATTATTGTCTCATTAAAAAAAAAAAAAAACAAGAAAAGGAGGAAGAAGGCTAATTCTTGTATTCTATAAAAAACGTTTGGGCTTTTAAATATTTATAATTAATGAAAACTATTATTGGGCCCTATGTTGTTTGTGGAGTTGTAGGGCTGCTCATGCCTACTCTTAATAGAAATTTATCTTTTTTATTCTTTTTTTTCCATATAAAAAGATTAGTGATAAGACCTTATTTTAAGATAATTATTTTTTCAAATTGGACAGAAATCCAAAAAAAGAGAAGAAAAAAAATTATTTCAAAAATAAAGAGTATTCTTCCTATTTTAAATTATTATCTATTTTTTGTACTCTTTTGTCAATATTTACGATATTTTATTTCTCAATTACATCAGAATTGATTATTTTGTAACATATAAAATTTGCAAACTTAATTGACAATTTTTGCAGAAAAATATTTTCAAAATTAATCACAAAATAAAATTTTCCACTCCTTCAAATTAAAAAAAAAACATGCAAAAATTATAATCCAACTAATAACACTACTAGAAAACAACCAAATTCCAACTGAAAATAATAACCGTTGGAAATTTTATAATTTCCAACAAAATTTCCAACGGAATTTCCAATGGAATTCAACACCGTTGGAATAATGTTGGAATTTTATTAGTGATTGTATATTCCAACGGAAAAGTACTTTTTCCGTTGGCATTCATCGGAATTTTAAATTTTGACGCTCTTTTTCCAACGGTCCAATTCCATTGGAATTAAGAATTCCAACAGAATTTTTTCAAAATCCCAACGATATTTCGCAAAATTCCAACGAAACTTTTCCATTGAAATTTGAGTGATTTCTAGCTAGTAGTCTAATATCTCTCAGACGAAACTGATTATGTGCAAAAAAACCCAATTCCATTTTATGAATGGCATTTGACTCTTTCTTTGCACACTTAGAGAAATATAATTATATATTCATTCATCAAACTCACAAGTTTGACCAGTATAAATATTATAAATCAATTTGAAATAAAAATTGGTAGATGATAAGGGCATGTTTGGAAAGATTGAAAAGGTGTAGTACTGATTAGGGAAAGAAAGGAGGGTGTTTCAGTTCTGTGCAATATTAATAATTAAATGCAATATTTGAAAGATGAGAGCAAAAACCCTAATTCCAAATCAAGAAATGTCATCATAACATTTGACACCTGGACATTGTCGGGAACATGCAAAGCATCAAGTTTAGGGCAATTAATGGCCCACCAATTTTAGAATCATTTTCTACTATTTTTGCCACCCTTTTTTTGCTGTGTTTCATTGTACACGAATATATATATATATATAGGGATTCCTACTTCTCTCATTCAATCTGCAAATTCCAATCCTCTCATTTGTCTTTTAATTTCATGTTCCATTGTAATGACATCATCTCAAAGTATATATGTTCAGTTTCAAGAATTCATTAGAACTATATTTGTATAGCATGAAAAAGTGGAACCGATGATCATTTTGTATGTACAACTTTTGAGAAATAGAAAGTTGATTTCGTACTATATGATCATGTGTTGTAAAAGTGGGACAAAGAATGGAAGAAATAACGCATCCTGAACTACTTTTTCTCTATGGTCACTATTTTATATGCTGCATATGTTTCGTTCACTTTTGCAACCTCCGGCCAGCATTTTCCGGCGAGAAAATAAAGGTCCACGTGATTTTCACGTGCTGACTGAGGGTTATCTTCATCAATACTACCCCGTCCCAAAATAAATGACGTTTTAGCAACTAAAATTTGTCCCAAAATAATTGTTGTTTTCGTATTCCAAAGCATATTTACATGCAATACACCAAATATGTACATATTTTCTAATCTCAAATTAAATGTGGTAAAGAGATAAAAGCTCCTCCTTAATTAGACATAAATAGGGGTAGATTGGACTTTTTTTATCACATTTCTTAATATATATGCAAAAGACTAAAACGTCATTTATTTTGGGACGGAGGTAGTATTACTTAATTTGCACTTCAAGACATGGACAAATTCGGTTCTTCTGGTGTTTTTTGTGGTAAAGTGGTGTTGTTTTTGTTTGAACCTGATCACCATCACCATCACCACCATTCTTCGTTTACTCAAACAGTTTGTACAGGTGAAAACTTAGAGCTGAATTCGATTTTGAAGGGGTATTAGTTAATGACTTAGAATATGATGAAATTAAATTAGCCGGATGTTGCATGAAAAAGTAAACAAAACGTGTAATATAGGTTGTAATTGGAGAACGAAAATACTTGAAGATGCAAAATAGAAAAATAAATATAGTACGGGTTGAAAAATGAAATTAACCTTGAATTAAATTATATAATAATGGAATAAAGTAGACATTACAAAAAATATGACATGAAATTATATATCTACACTCTTATTGATTAGTGTATAGAGATGGGTGATGTATAGGTTTAATTGTGTTTATTAATGGACCCCATAACAAGTTAATGATTGTCCTGTTTTTATTCACTAACATACTTATCATGAATTACAGTTCTCGATCGATCAAACTCAATAACTCTTCAATCGAATCAAATATTAATGTCATTAAAGAATTTGAACCAAACATCCCTTTAAATTTGTGCTGATAGTTTTAATACAAGTTGCACTCATTCATGTGTTAATACTCATTGGTGTGCAGCATTTCCAAAACATCCTATTCTGGTTCAGCCAGCTTGGAGCTGTTTTAGATTTTTCTCCATCAATGCAATTTCATCAATAGCTAGTTTTACAATAAGGAGTTATTATCTCTCTCTCTCTCTCTCTCTCTCTCTCTCTCTCTCTCTCTCTCTCTCTCTCTCTCTCCTCTCTCTCTCTCTCTCTCTCTCTCTCTCCCTCCCTCCCTAACCACCATAGACACATTTTAATGTGTCAATGCTCATGTGTAATGATCACATTTTCGACACATCAATTGATCTGCTCATGATCGGTAGATGATCAAACATATATGGCTGCTAATGAAACAATTTCATGTAACTCATCACATAAAACTTCACACAAGCAAACTAAAGTGTCATGAGTTGAGGTAGGAGAGAGCAATTAATTATGAGTAATGTAAATATATATACTTGGTAAAGTAACCTCAACATTAATAAAAATACACACAAATATTAGGAAACAAGTTTAATTAATACACATGACCATCTAAAAAAAAACCCAAGTAAGCTTCATTGAAAATCACCATAAAATTTGAAGAGAGACAAGATATCATCAACAAACAAGATATATAGCTAGCCCTAATAATAATGACAACATTAGAAAGCTAAAAAAAACCTGCCAATTGGCCCCTTCTTAGTTTGATCTTGCAAATACAAAAGCCACTCAAGATTGATGATAATTTCCCTCTTTTCTCCACAAAATCGAGTAATTAAGTATAGCCAAGACGAAGCTCCAAATCTAATTCCTCATTAGATTGACTAATTAGCCCTATCTCCAAGTCCAATCTAACAAATTGATCAGATGATTTCTTGAGATCTTCAAAAAGCCCTTTTGCCTTCAAGAAATCAGTGGTGATGGGAGGCTGAACTGCCCCATCTCCTCCCCATTTGATGAGGTCAGCAGGTGGGGGCAATTTGGTTGAGAAGTGAGGGAATTTTGTGAGATTAGGGTTAGGGTTAGGGTTCGGATCAAGATTTAGGTTTAGCAGAGAGAAGCTGCTACTGTCTTTGGTGGGAGACAGCTGTCGGAGGCGAGCCCGGTCACGGCGGTGGACGTTCATGTGGCCGCCGAGGGCCTGCGCCGACCGGAATTCCCTCTTGCAGAAGCTGCAAATGTAGCTTCTTGGAGGCCATGAAAACCCTGCAGCCACCAACTCTCCTTCTCCCCAGCTTAGCTCATCATGAATTTGCTTCAAACTGCTCTTCTCCATTGCTTCTGCCATAGGGCTATGCCAAATACATGCAATTCAACACACAATTAATTAGGGCTAGAGAGAGAGAGAGAGAGAGAGAGAGAGAGAGAGAGAGAGAGATAGGGATATGTGATGATGCATGGTGATGATATAGAGTTGGATGGGGAATAATATATAAAATTGAAACACAAAAAATGAGAAGGGTGATTGGGTGGGAATTAAGTGCATGTTCCCTATGTTTGGCCAAAACTTGCTAATTGTGGAACCTCGTCCTGCAAACTAATGCCATTTTGGGAAACACATCTACTGGATCTTCTTTATTCCTCTTGACATTTTTGTGTCAATCTTTATGTCATCTATGTATATATACTTGCTTTTCTATTTTTAAATCAATTAATCTAGCTAGCTAGATACTAATATTTGTCTATCTGCATTTGATGATGATCAATTAATAGTTATATATATCCTAATTGTTATTGGCAAAATTATCTAATACTCCCTCAATTTCTATATATAAGTGTCGTTCTGATGTTTTTGTTGTAGATTAAGGAATATAAAATTTGGACAAATATACTCCGAAACTATTGCGGGGATTTTGGATTCAGAATTGGAAAAAAGATCAAATTAATTCCATTAAAAATATGATATTAAAATTGCATAAAGCTCTACAAGAAAAATGAGTGTTTACGATAACACTTTTTACTACAACAATTTTGTTAATAAAAATGTTGTCACAAAAAGCAATGTAAACCAATAAGTTGTCACAAAAAGCAATGTAAAAGAATTTACTTGCAACAATTAATATTGTTGTCGTTAATACATTTGCGACAACATTGATGTTGCAAGAAAACTATTTACGAGAAGGCTTTTGTGACAATAATTTAGTGACAACATGTGTCGCAAATTGTACTTGCGACATTTATTGAGGTTTTTGCGACAACAAAATGTTGTCGCAAATACTCATTTTTCATGTAGTATGACACTTAATTTGAAATAAAATTTACACTCTAGAAACGATACTTATTTCGAAACGAAGGGAGTACCTTATTTGCTATCCTTTTTAACTATAAGAGAACTACAAATTGGTGGTGAAAATTCGCATGATCCATTGTCGTCAAAACAATTTAGTCGCAAAAAAAAAAAAAAACTGGTCTCGCTTACGTAGGACCATCAATATAAATTGACAAATGCAACAAAACAAAGATGTTGCAGTGAATTTTGAGTAGAATTGTTTTATACCCAATGTCAAAAACAACCAAATTAGACTAGCAATTAAGTAAAATGAAAAAAATTAATTCACCCTCGTTTATGATCTCTTAATAAATTAAATAGTTAGTTGTAATTAGTTTGTTGTTGAGAAGAGATGAATATATATATACATATTAATTGTTAATTGGAGATCCATAGCAATGATTACTCATAAGTAGTGATTCAAAAAACAAGATAGGCATTTTGAAGAAGAGTACAAAGAGGGTTAGATTTGAAAGAAAGTCTATCTGAGTGAAGCAAGATTTGGTTGCCATTTTCTTGCTAATAAAAAAAGGCAAGTTTGATCAGAAGTCACAACAATGCAAAAGATTTGTGCTGCATTTAGCTTAGATTTTGTGAATGACTTGTGGCCAATGGGATCATCTTTTCCCCATTCTATTTGTAGTCCCACTTTTGTATGCTTACACTGCCCAAATTGCAGGATTTTCCCACACTAAACACACTCTTAATGCACATATATATAAAGTGGAATTGGTCCCTATACTACCCAACTCATCTACATGCCTATCTTTATCTCTTTACTTTTTTTTAAGGGTTTTGTAGACACTGCAAGAAAAAGCGGGAAATAGCAGCGACAATTTTCTCCGCTAATCCATGTAGTGGCCAAAAAGTTTGCCATTAAGTCCATCGTTATTTTACAATTTCGGGTCATTGTAAGATAAATAACTAAATTCAAAACCATCTTCTTCTTCTTTTTATAACTTTAATTCCATCATAAAAAGACATTAACTAAAATCAAGAACTTGGCTAGTGCTGTAGACTGCTAGGTGAAGGTGTTGCTATTTAAGTATGTGACAAAAAGAGGAATTGATAAAGGCATAATCATGGCTTTGCTTAAAGCTTTAATTGGCTAAATTGTTTTTTGCTCTCTTTTTAATTAAGAGATTATATGAAAATGCTAAAATGTCCACCGTAAACAACTCTTAATATGTCAATTGTTGATATGTAATAATCTCATTTGCTGATTGTATGAAAAATGATATTAATTGATATGCTCGATACTTGACTACATCAGCAGTTGACACGTATTAACATATTTACGGTGGAATGAAGAGCAGCACTATGTATATATATATACTCTTTGGTCTTTTGCTCTTTGATTGCTGTCTTTTCTGCACATCACTTTAGTTTCATCTTTGTAAGTCTCTCTCTCTAGATTTCTCTCTCTAGATTGAATGTAAGGGTGGTTGAGGAGAACAGTGAAGTACATAGGAACTATCAAAGGTTTGTCACCTATATGTGTGTGTAATGATTTGTTTAGGAATCATCCGCTGTTACACCACTTCTTTTTCCTAACTCACGTTTTAGTTTCTCATTGGTGGATTAATACACAACCCCTCAAATGATGTTGTTGTTTAATGAAATTGAATCGAATGTTTTAAAAATCGTTGGGACTAATGATTCGGTTGTGGAAGTGTAGGATCAAATACCTATATACCCATGATCTTTTTTCTTAATAGATCTCTTAACCAGAGACGGATTTTAACGAGGTTGGGGCGAAATAACTTTTTTAAAATATTTATCAAAGTTTTAGAAATTTGAGGGTCAGAATCCGTATTTTAAACTATAGTTATATTGTATATGTTTATACACAATAACTCCATCGAAAAATTTGACCCAGATTTTGTCATTGATCTTAACGATCAGTTCACTAAAACCATGTGTGATGCACAACTTTATATAGTGTTATATGTGACCGACATTGACCTTGTTTATGATCAATTGACCCATTTCTAATCATATAGCTCCACTTAATATAAAATGTCGTGTAAAACCGTCTCATGTAAAATCTACTGCTCTTAATTATTAACACTCTTTTGACGGGCCAAGTCCTTCTCCTTTTCTTTTCCCCAAGGAAATCAAATGAAACATTAATTTTGGGTTGACCTCACTGGGCCTATGCTCCACACAAAATTTGATGGGCTCAGTTTATACTGCAGGCCCAATAAGATGGCTAAGGCTGAGGCCCAAAAGACTCCACTTTCCCATATCTTGAAAAGCCCAATTCCTTCCAGTAGCTGAGTACAATCCAAATTTAGTCATTCATTATATGATAATTTTTTTAAATGTGGATTTTTGTTAAATGCAGAATTAATCTGTTAATGACAATGATAATTAAAAGAGTAATTTATTTCTAATACATTTCTAATCTATTTATAGTACTCATTTTGTCCCATAATAAAGATATTTCTTTAGTTTTCATCAAAAATATATAAGTTGTTACTAAATAATTGATTTGTTGAATATACGACAAGATATATATGAAAAATCAGTTCTATTAAAAATTATGATAGTGAGAATTCTGTAGACTTTAAATATATTTCTACAACCATAAATGTTATACAGCATCAGAGTTAATATTCTTTTCTTAGTTTGATTTTAATCTGTTTCTATGTCAAATTAAAAATACAATTTTCCCATATTTTATTTTACAAGGATAAATCATAGAGATATATACAATAATCTTCTAACATTATCTATGATAGTCATATGTATTGAAATGCTAAATATATAAGACAAAAGGTACAGAACAGGCTAATAATTTATCTATCTTTATCTTTTGAACTTTTGGCAAATAATGAATAGAGTTGAAGTTTCAAGATTATATTTTGGAATTTTGTTGGAAATTATATAAAATCAGAGTACAAGTTCAACATCACCTCTTCTAATCATAAGCTCCAATTCTTTTTATCAAAATTGGGATAACGTCCATATTCAATCATATCGTCACCAATTTAAATACGTGAAACAGATCGATCCATAATTCAATATTTATATTCATAAATTTTATAAAAATGGGTTTAATTTGTGGAAATGAGATTTCTGTTTTATGAAATTATATCCATTATTTAATAGGAGTCTTGTGTGCAAATCATGTCAAAGACATTTCAACATTTATTTTTTTATGCCAAAAAATCCAACGAATTATTATTGATTATCCTCACACCATTTTCATTCATTTTTGACGGCGGTCCAAAGTTAAGTTGGCCATTTTCCATCAACCAAAAACTCTCTCTATTTGTTCTTCTAGATGAAGAAAAAAAATTCATTTGTTTTTTATTTGATAACGAAACATTTAATTTAATTGGTATCCCACGTTAATAGATGTGTAGATTGTGATAAATAGAGTTTGAATTTGGATTAGACAAGTCTTTTGATTTTGATTGTTTCTCTCCTTTCCACTGCATCTAGCTCGTTAGTTAAAAATTGTATCACGAGCTTATTCTAATATCGATGAGTCTATAATAAAATAGGAAGAGATTACATAACATTTTCGAAATTGTATTATAAATATTCTGAAAACAAATTTATATATCAGTAAGAAATTTTTTATTTTTTCAATTAATTTCGCATCAAAGATCTAGGGTTTAAAAAATATATAAAGAACATTGTAGAATAAATAGTGGGTTTTATAGATCATTTAGTCACCGAATTAAAAGACTTGTACTAGGAGGATGAGAAGTCTATGCATCTTCTTGAAAAATATTTTTCCTACATATATATCCAAAAAATCAATCATTTTCACAAACAACTTTACTATTGTTAAAATATTTCAAAAGTGGCATTATTATGTTAGCACTTTCTTATGGGTCTTTCCAACCTCCAACAAACAAGTAATAAAGTCTTGGTAAAGAATGTATTATTTTTGTAGCAAACAATGGAAATAAATACATTATTAAATATTCATTCAAAGTTTAGCTAGAGTCCAATAGTAGTATATATTTTGCTTGTTTTCTTATGAGAGGCTAGTTGGGATAATTACTATTATTGAGGTTGATTTTTTTTTATTTTTTAATGTCAAAGTTGTTAGTAATATTATTAATTATCTATCAAAATTGAGCTATAAGATTGTACAATAAAAACACATCTATATCCTCCAAACAATAAAAACACATCTATATCCTCCAAACAAAAGGGACTGAATGGAAAGGATTAATATTGGCAACACATTTTGCATATAAATAAATCATACCATAGGAGAATGCTAAAATGTTCTGAATATGCACACCGTCGATATGTAATGATCTAATTCCCTCGTTATATGGAATTGAAATTAATTGATATGACACACCAGCGGCGGACACATATTACCGTGCCCTGGGTAAGATAGCGATAGCGGAACTGATAGACTATAATTTGCAATTCTTGAGTATGTGTTTAATTTCACAAGTCAAAAGTTCTAGAAAATTAGAATCTAATATATATATATAAAAGCAGAATATTTTGCCAAAAATAGCTACAATAAATGTCTCATTTATTAAATATATCCATTTTAAGAAATCATTAATAATTTTTATTTTAAATTTATTAATAAACAAATACATAAATATTAATATTTAATACATTTAATTTTATATTTATTGTATAGAAACTCAAAAGAAAAAGTAAATAGATAAATTTATCTATATATTTCTATACTATAATAATAGAGGAAAAGTTTGAGATATTTACAGAATTACTATTTTTTCAACAAAAAAGTGTCATATCAACAATATTTTTATTTTGCATTTTTTATTATTTAATCAATTCAATTTATAATATATATTGTATTAGTTTATTCTTATTTTAATAATACTAATTAAGTTATTTTTTATTGAATAATTTCTTATACACCAACGATAGATAATGTTCAAACAATAATTTCAATAATAAATATTAATTTGTTTGGGGATAATTGTATCATATTTAATATAAATATTATTTATAAACAAATGTAACACTATTAAAGATGCGTATATATATGTTATATATAATGTATTTAGTGTAAAATTATATGTCATTCTAAATATTTTTTAAATTAATATTTGTAAGTGTCCCATCAACAAATTTTTTATTTTACATTTTTTACTATTTAATCCATTTGATCTAATAATATAAATATTGTATTAATTTATTCTCATTTATCGATCTTAATTAAATTAATTTTTATTGAAGAATTTATTAAAAATCAACAATAGATATCCAAACAATAATTTCAATAATAAATATTAATTTGCATAGGGATAATTTATACCATAACAATATAAAATAATAAATAAATATAACATTACTAAAGATGTGTGTGTATACATATATGTATATATAATACTCCCTCTAATTTCTTTTATATGTCTTCCCGAGTTTCTTCACCAAGATTAATGAATAAATTTTATTCCCAAATTAACCTTAATTAATACTCCAAGAAGCATGTGGAATATAAAATGTTTTGAATTAAATACTTGGAAATAAATATTCTTTGAATTTAATTAATGGAGAAGTTGAAAAAGGCATAATGTCATTGTTGGTAAAAAAAATTGAAAAGACATATACTTTGAATATAATTTCAAAGTTTGAAAAGACATATAAAAAAAATTGGAGGGAGTATGTATTTAGTCTGAATTATATGTCATCTTAAATATTTTTTAAATTATAAATATCTCATAATCAAATAAGATTTTAGTCTTTTACTTTACACTTAGGACTTCGTATATTTTTATATGAGAGTGCACATTTTGAATTTATATGGTTCACCTGATTATTTAAATTATATGTTTAATTTCTAATTATATTGTTATCATCATGATCGTAGACTACTACTACATTTTGATTATGTGTTGAGTTTAAATTGTAATGATCAATGTCTTGCTATATCAATTAATTTACGTGATACTTATAAAGGAATAATTATCTGTCATCTTCGATGTTAAGTGATATAATAAAAAAATTGTAATTCAATTTATTTTGAAATAAAAGGTTGAAAATACATAATTGACAGTGCTTGCATCAAGTTCCTACGTAAAATTTCTAATTTTATTGCTATATCAATTAATGTTTCTATATATACATACTCACACACACATGTATTTAATTTAAATAATTGAATTTGATTTTTAATTCATAATTTTTTTTAGTTTTTCTAGTATATTTAATAAGTGACTGAAGATATTAGTTTGTAACACAAATGATAAAAAAAAATGTTTCGATTATAATTGTTGTGTATAAAGAAGTTTTTAAAAAACTTACAAACTTTACAGGTAGAATTTCTAATTTTGATTTAAAAATCATGATATTGATACTTTTGTTTTTAGCATTAATCATGGATTAGTGAATTGGATATTTATAATATCAATATATTGTTGTGAATTGAATTATCTTAAGCAAATTTATATTTTCTTAGTTATTAAATATTATATTGTCTTCTATATACTAAAATTACTTACACTATATTATGAAATAATTATATTTACCAACATTATATCACAAAACGCGCATCGCGCGGGTGTGAGTACTAGTTCTCTTTAATGGTAACTATTTGCATAATTAGAAATGAATTTGTAGCGACTTAAAGTCACATCTCAAATAAATTGGTGTAACTGATTACATACAAAATGTGACAACTACACCATCTACATTAATGAGAGCCAACAACTTAAGACTTTGGTACAAGATAAATATAGATTTTGGTACATGTAGAATTTTAATATGTATGTGGCAACCACAAGATTTTCATGCTATGTTTAAATAGTTCAAATTTATTAGTGAAGATTAACTCTATATGGGGATGGGAAATTCCAACTTAAAACTAATTACTTTGCTCAAATTATATATGCATTTAACATTGTCAAATAATGTATATGAGTGATCACTTGATTCATAAATATAATCCTCATATAACCAAATTAAATAAATAATGCAAAAACTCATATGAAATGATGTCATATATATAATTTTGTGAAACAGAATCCCTGAATCACAAATCGAAATCATTTTCACAAATTACAATGTGATTATTAGGTTGAACCAATCCTACGAAATCAGATCCACTTTTAACTTAGAGTACTTTTCTGATACTAGATAAAATAGAATTACATGATATATTATATCATTCTCCACTTAATAACTACTAGCAAAAGATGCAAAATAGGGCCAAGATGATAGATGAAAGTAGAGATGCAAGAAGAACAACAAAGGGTGAAACTCTACCCTTATCCTTCCTCCACACCATTCCTTCAAGTAAAGGGAAGTTCAAAAGAAGGCCAAATAGTGGGATAAGAGTCTGCAAAACCATCTCATTCCATTTCTCACTATGCCAAATCCTTGCAACTCCAATGACAAAAGAAGCAAGGTTTAGTATGTAGAAGGTGCACAGTGGAACCATGAAAATAGCGGGTGCTTGAAAATCGTACACTCCCATCAGGTAACGCTTGGCAAGTTCATCGTCCACCACTTTGTTCGTTGGCAAAAACAAAGCGTTTGCTAGCCCGATTTTCTCACAGATAGTTTCTAAAGTAGCATATAAGTAAGATGTCAACGATTTCATCATCCACATCCTTTGCTCGTGGAACCATTGCCTAATCGGATAGTTCATTATCAACACCTCTTCAGCATGTTTAAGCTGAGATGAGAGGAAAAGAAAAGAAAATACCACGAAAAAGGGACTTGAAACCTGCCACATATAGTAATCAATCAATCGATCAATCACATCTAACCATATTTGAAAAACGACATAAATAATACATTCCAACACGTACGTACCTTAGGGTACAAAGGAATTCCACGAAGTAGATAGAGTTGAGGAACGAGGGCTAAAATATAGAGGGCGAGGAAGTAAAACGGGTAGAGTGCTAATTCTGCATAACACATGCTTTGTAAAATCGACATCCTTAACGACCCGTATAGGAGTGGAGAATACTTCGACAAACCTATCTGAGTAAGGCCAACGTTCCATCGGGTGTGCTGCACGAGTACTTCATTGAGGCTTATCGGAGATGCCCCCAAGAAACGCGGCCTAGGAGGGTCGTAATACACCGAAATCCACCCCTCACAATGCAGATTTAAACCTGTAAAATAGTCTTCCACCACAGCAAAATATCTGAATCCTACCTGCAATCACCACATCAAAGGAAAATGTTCATCACACCATCAAACTAGCTAAGTTTAATATATTTAATCTTTTCAAAACTTTGCTAATTGATCGATATGAACATCATGAGTTGTCTCGTAATTAGATACAAGTTCACAATTTCTTTCTAAATTACCTCTTTCCCCCATTTAGTACCACCATCATAGCTACAAGAAGCTAGAAATTGCATCTCTTTTTTCAATGCATCATCAACTAATATTTTCTCATTCGAATTATTTGGTTTGTAATTCCTAGAAATCGACTTGACGAACTCATTGGATGAACCAAAGCACTCCTTGAGCTGGACAAGATCAACATCTGGACAAATTAAACAACTAGCAACAATCAATTCATCACTAAAAAATCGAGTCATAACACTTCAGTATTAAACCCCACAAAACTAAACCTGTTAGACCGTCTTATACAAATTTTTATATTACTTAAAAAAATGAATACCTTGTTGAAACATGTGAGTTCCATAGAGAGCTTCTCTCTTTATATAAAAGCCCGTACCCGACAAAATCGGGCCCCTCAGCCCGTCCAGGCCTTCCCATTTCTCCTGAAATGAATTTAAATTCAAAAAAAATGAGGGAATGAAATTTGTAACTTTCTTTAAACAATAAATAGAATAGAGTAGTTGTAGCATTACCCAAGCATATCTAATTTTTCCATCATAGATATCATTGTCACTAACATTGTAGAATTTTTGAGGGAACTGAACAAATGCAAGCTTCGGGGACAAATTAGAGTCGAGATGAAAGCACATCGCCTCTCGGGCCGATCCTGGATCGTTGCAGGACATATCGCAATCGAGCACGAGAACATACGGTGAGTTGGTGATCATGGCCGAAACTCGAAGCTGCAGATTCATTAGAATGATGCAAACTCGTTCGATCAATTGATAATAAAGGTACTCTCCATGCTAATGAGTTGCCACACAATTACAATCTAACAAAATTGTCCCCAAGTCTAATCATATGTGTGTTACGTGACACTTAATTTTCTTAATATATCATAGCCAGTCTTTGATAAAAATCTCGTAAAAACCATCTACTTTTATGTTACCATTGGAAAAATGGATACCGTACGTTTTTTAGTCCCGTGAAAATGCATTTTTCTCATTTAATGCATTTTTCTCATTTGGTCCCGTAATTAAAAAATTCACCCAATTTGGTCATACTTTTTCAATTTTGTACTTGTATTTGAAAAATTCTTTCAATTTTTATCCATTTTTCTCGGGATTTTATTTTCTGGCTACAGATTGGGAGCGAGTGTAGTGCTCGTTGAAATGTGGCCGGAAAATTGACAGTCCAGGGAAAAAGGAACAAAATTGGACGAAATTGTCAATTACAGGGCTAAAATTGAAAAATGCATTTTTACAGGACTAATAACGGACAGTAGCTTTAAAGAAGGACGGAAAATGAGTCTTTTCAGTATCTCATTCGAGGAGAGTTTACGTACGAGAACGTTAAGTGATCCGGCTTTGAAATGGTGTGGATGAGAAGGCCTTTTCTCTCGAGCAACATAGACAAGAAGTGGCATCTCTTCGTGGTCATTTTCATCACCTATCACCTGTAAATATCATTAAAATCCGATCGAAACATATTTACACACGTGTTTAATTTAAAGACATAAAAAGACTGAAATATCTCGACGAAATGGAATCAATCAATTTTGGTCCCCATTTGAGAGTCAAGTTTCTGCCCATTGTCATCTTGACTTATTATTCAATTGAATAGAACCATCATGATAAACTTTTGGCTAATTTAGACCATATATACATCTACATCAATTTAATTTAAAAGTATGAATATTTCTTACAAAATATAAATTGTATAATATATCCTTACTAAAGATTTTATTTAAGGTTATAATAGTAATTTATGATTTTCATATTTAAATAATTTTACAAAAGAATTCTAAATCAAAATCATATAGAGTTCTATTATGAGTAGGACTCTAATTTACTATACAATTTTTTTGAAATGAATTGAATTTAATATAGATTGTATATCCTTATAAAAAAATTATTATTTAAGATTAAAAGTATTATACTATTTTTTATTTAAATAATTCCTCCTCCACACTCGTACTAATTAAAACAAAGAATAGTTCCAAACCATATTATATCCTACAAGATTATTAATTTTCAATACCTCAACAATGGAGGGATGATCCCTGCAGACGTAAGCACCTGTTTCCATGACAAACTTTGCCAAAGAATTTTTGAAATCCTCATAAGCTTTCTACATCATAAAACAAAAACCCACCAAATTAGGAGCAAATTATATATTGCAAGTAAATATTAATCTATAAGTAATTCACTAGCACTATATATATAGTACTACCTCCGTCTCGGTCCAAGTTGCCTACTTGGACCGGACATGGAACCTAAGAAAATGCAGTTGACTTGTTGTTTTAGGTTACTTTTTAATTAAAAAAGTGTTTTTTATACTTTTTGCTTACTTTTTGGATACTTTTTTTTGTTACTTTTTGATTAAAAAAATATTATTTCTTTGTTATTTTGGGGCTGACAAGTTCGACTGGGACAGACGAAAATGACAAGTAGACAAGTTGAACTGGAACGGAGGGAGTACTTATTAAGAGTCACTCTCCCATCATATTTCGTACTAATAGACTCAATCAGTCAATTTATAATTGTTTAATTTAACTTATACAATCAGTACTCAAAAGTCCAACCAAATTAATTAGCTAGTACCAACAAAATTAAAGGGGAATATTAATGATAAAAATGACTAAACAATAATATATGAGAAAATTCTTTCTTTTAAAGGGGAATATTAAAGGCGCATTAATTCATTTTGAACCACTTGGGGAAGGGAAAAAATTCTTTCTTTTAATCATATGTATGGACATTTTTACCCTTGTTGCCCATACCATTAAAATTTTCGATCCGGTTTTCAATGAAACAACTTAATATGATGTCTAAACAATATATATGAGAAAAAACCAGGCTCACGATGGTCATTAATTAAGGCGCCGAAAAACTTCACGTTGAACACCAAAAAAACCAAAAGGGTATCCATGGTATTTCAAGAATTCCCGACAGCCATTTCTAATCAAACCGACTTAATATGATGCCGAAACAATAGATCTTAAACTAAATGGAAACAAACAAGGAAAAGAATAGTGTTTGCCAATTATTACCTCCATACCCTTCTTCTCAACCAAGAACTCCCTGCTCTCACACTTATCATCACTTTCTTCTCTGAAGAAATAAGCCTCAGGGGACCTATTCTGCACCTCATACGTCCTGCAAAAGGGAATCCACAGCTTGGCGAAATCCCGGGCCCGTTTAAGGGCCCGAAACGTAAGAGCCGAGCCCCCATCATCAGAAAGATAAACATGGAGCTTATGAGGAGGATAATCAAGGGCCATGGCTGATATAACTGTGTTCATCACATCCAAGCTTGGCTCCTTGCTTGGATCAGCAGTGCATATGAACACATCAATGGAGGGCAGCTTGTGATGATCTGCAGGCAATCTTTGAGGGTACGCGACACGGGTAACGGGCCTCCACTTCGAGGCCTGGCTGAGGATCCATAGGAAGGTGAGTGTGAGCTCGGAGATGAGGAGAAGAACGTGGGGTATAATGGTAATTTTGCTCTCTGCAATGGAGGTTAGCCTGTAGTAGAACAAGGGTAGTAAGGTAATTCCATGGATGAATGCATGGAGCCTGTTTATTAGTCTTTGGGATTTTCTTGAGTGGCAATCATTGAGAGGAAGTGATTGTTGCTCCATTTTTTGATGTTTTCTTCAACACTAGCAAGTATTGGTAGTGATAAAATGAGTGACACCTTGTTTGGTATACTTATAGTTGTTTGAGTTCTTTATTTGATATTGACTCGTCAGATGTAGGGTTGGAACCTAATCATCATAATTTGCAACTTTATAAAATCTGAATATCAAAGCTCGATTGTACTTTTTTTTTTTTACCATCAAATTTTATGTAGTTCTAACTCTAATTTTTTACAAATACAAAAAAGGCGATAATTAAACATGGATATGGATCGACCCGGATTGCACAGTGCATTATGGAAGGAGTAAAAGAGTATCTCTAATACAACTCTCCCAATTTCAAATATTTAACATAAATCGTTTTTTCTTTCAAAAGTTTTATAGAATATTCTTGCTGAGTTTAAAACAGGTTTCTGTTGATCTTACAATATACATTATTTTATTTTATTTTATTTTTCCAAATGAGTTATATGATCGGTTTTATAGTGAGTATATCTCTAGCAGTGTGATGGATTTCTAAAAAATTTAGATTTGTTTACTCCAACAGTGCTTCAAAAGTCCACACTAAATTATCTCAATTGCCAACTTTGTGTTGGATTCAGCGCAAGATGCATTCAATTATTTTCTTCTCATGTTTTTCGTCTATTTTTATAAAATATTACGAAATGTTCTCTTTTACTGTGAAGAATAATGCGCACTACTGTAAAAGAAAGTCAATTTCAATAAGAAAATAATGCAAAAATTGCATTATTTTTTGTATACCAGACAAACCATTAATCAATTCATCTATTAATCTCATAAATATTAATTAATGAAATCTACTCATCTAATCCAAGAACTCGATAACCCACAATCCAAACCATATACTATAAACTGAATTGGTATTAGTTGGATAAAAAAAAATCAATTATCAACCAAAGTACTCATGAATCATGATCCAATATTATTAGAGTTGCTCTCCTGTACACCAGTTGTACGGATCTGAGATCCGTGCAATTGGACCGCGCGCGGGCTGAACTGGCCCGCCCAGCTCGCGCCTCTTTACTTTTTCGTGTGTTTTGGTCGTTACCTTCATGTTATGTTAGTATTACCTTGGTATTATGTTAGCGTTACCTCATTTCCAGATTTCATACCCTTAATTTAAAACCATTGAATTAAAATAACACGAAGGTAACACTAACATAACATGAAGGTAAGACTAACATAACATGAAGGTAAAAAACAATGTTAATCATACATTCATGTTATGTTAGACTGACCTTCATGTTATGTTAGTGTTACCTTCATGTCATGAAGATATGACTGCCTGAAGCGAATTTTGGTGGGTTTGGGTGGGTGCGTGAAAACACGATTCAGGGGCGCTTGGGGCAGGTCGACCCTAGGATCCATACATCAGTTGCACAAAATATTTTATCCTATTATTAATAAAACATACTAATATGATGTTTATAAATATACAAAATAAGTTGGTGGGGCCCATGTGTTTTGCTAGTGCGACCCGGCTCTACCCAACGACTTGTATCAACATTCCAGAATATATTGAAATTTCTATCTATATGCACTATATTTATTCATTATTCATTAATATTTTAAAATTTTATTTTGAGATATATATAATTTCTTAAGATAAGAATCCAGAATTCATTTTAACAAGTTAATTTTTTTATCCCACAATTATCTAAGAAAATAACTTGAATTTTCAATTTAATTGTTGTATTTAATCTCTTTGATTCGGTTGTTTTTCATACAATAGTCATATTTTTTTTATTCCTAAAAGTGTAGGACCCATGTCATTTTTTTAATTCCTAAAAGTGCTATATGGTGTCAAAATAGTCAATTGAGAAACAATGTGTTCTGCTACACTATGGTCATATGTAGGCCATGTATTTCACTATTATTGTTCAATTATAATACATGAACATGGTACAATATTTTAATAAGTAATTCAAAAACCTTAATTTAGAGTGATTTGCAAACCCATGAACTTAGCAAAATAAAGATAATTTGCTGACACCAATTTTTATGATTCATTATTTTTTTATATGATTAATGATAGTTTATAACTACATGAATTATGCAGTTTCAATGGTTGTTTAAACCTGAAAAAAATTCCGTTCACTAGCCATTCTTTTCAACATTTCTGGTTGCCACCTATGCATATTGACATATTTTACGATTAAAAAAAAAATCATCAGAAAACCCTAAAACGCAATATAAACATCAATCTAAATGCACGAGTTTTAGATAAATTATAACATTATTTGTGATATTACTTGTACTTTTATATCAACATAATCATACTTTTATGTAATATATAAAGATATAGCTAACATAACTAAAAGATATTACTATCATAACTAAAATGTATGAAAGGTATAAATGACTGTCTAAAAAAATATTTATAAGGTATTAAAAAAAAAAAACCTCTAACAGGTAGAACTAATATAACATAAAAGTAAAATACCTGAATGAAATTCAAGTGGATTTAAGTGCATCTGACCACCAAGACATGATGGGACGCGCGTGGAGATGCGTTTGGGCGCGCTGGGATGGGTTAGGTTGGATCCATGGATTTATATATAATCCATAAACTTAATACATAAAAGATTAATTATTAAAGATCACGTTTTAATTTTCCCATTTCTCATTTTTATAAAAACTAAAACATTCGTTAATTAAAAAAAAAAACTGAAACATTTAACTTTATAAGAAGAGTAATTAATATGGCCAGTCTTGGTAGATCGATGGAAATTCTCCTAATTAAATTCATATAACAATAATTATTATTTAGTGTGTGTATATATATTTCAAAATATATAATTATTTACTTTTATAATCAATTATTTCAAAATCCCAACCTAATAGATTCCCACACAATATTGGAGTCCAGTACACAATTATTAGCCACAAAGGCCTTACCTTAAAATCGATATGGGACAAAATTTTCATTTTTTGAAACATTCATATTTGTGATGAAAAAAATCTTTTTATATCGAAGATTCGTGTACGTGAAAGATTTTAATCAGTTGTGAAAGTGAAAGGTCGAGTAAAAAAAAAAAAAGCTGTTTAACGTAAATATAAAATATTTGTGCTACCCAATTTCTGCAAAAATAGAAACACAAATATTAACATGAGAGAGTTTCACATAAAACTTTACGTGAGATAAATGATTTTATATCTCATGTGAGATGAATATTAATAATATTAAACACAAAAACTTATGTGAGATGGTCTCACCAATAGTTTCTGTAAGACGAATCCTTATTACTCATGAATTGAACTCAAATCCACAAATTTTCATATGAATTGCTAAGTATGTCATGTGTTGACCCGTCTCACAAAAAAATATCCATGAGACGATATCACACAAGACTTACTCAATATTAAATGGACTGACCCGCCATCATACTGATCCACATAAGACCCACTTAGAGAATAAATTAAATATTTATTAAAATTTAGGATAAAGAAACATTTTGGTATCCAAAATAATAAGTGATTTAACACTCTTATTGTATACACTAATTTAAATCCCATCAATTTGCCTCATGATAAAAACCAGACTTTAATGTTTAAGGTGATGAAATATGCAACAACAAAGCAAGATTTCATCACATTTTATGGGAAAATTTGTCCAATTTGGAGTGGAACATAACTATTTTCTAATAATTGATATCGAAAGCCAATGTTTGTGTTAAAATAACGGTGAAGGAAAAAAAAAAACCACATATAGTATCTAGAGTCGATAATTTAAACCTAATCTGACATAATAACCAAAATAGTATGTAAATTATAAAAGTTGAATAAATCGAGACATATTTGGGCCGGCCTAAACAGCTCAACAAGCTTGCAATAGGTTCAAGTCGAATTTGCTTGTTGGGCTTGGACAACCCATTGGCCCGACAATATATGTTTTTTATTCTTATTTAATTAAGGGTTAATTACATAAAAAAACATAAACTTAGGGTCCAATTTCAATTACAATATGAACTTTTAATTGTAACACCAAAAACACTCAACTTAACACTTCTTTTGATTTGGGACATGTTCGGGTTTTTTCGGACTCCAATTGCTGATATGGAGCCCAAATTATATATGTTAATTGCCAACATGTATATTTAAGTATAGTCATTATCCAAATATATATTTTTACGTCAATAATTAACTTATACAATTTGAACTCCACGTCGGCAATTGGAGCCCGAAACACTCAAAATGTCGCAAATCAGTCATCATCCACATGTAAATATATATGTCAATAATTAATTCATACAATTTGAACTCGATATCAGTAATTGGAGCCCCAAAAAAATTAGACATGTCTTAAATTGAAACAAACATTAAATTGAATGTTTTTGGTGTTACAGTCAAAAGTTCATGTTGTAATTGAAACTGGATCCTAAGTTCATACTTTTTATGTAATTAACCCTTTAATTAATTTCTAACATTGTTAAAACATAAACTTTATTTTATTTTATTTTTTATTTCAATCAGTCAATAACTTTTTCTGCTATCAATAAAGATTATGTCAATAACTCTTTCAATCAGAGGGGACCGCACCCTTTTTTTTTTTTTTCGCTCATGACTTTTGAAAAAAATCACATACCAATAATATATGTTAGACATACTTTTACGTTATGTTAGACATACCTTTAAGCTATGTTAAACAAACCAGTTCTGCCCAAATTCCATGTCTTGTCTTTTTTTGGCTTGATTTTTGAATTTTGGCATATACCACTACGTTATGTTAGACATACCTTTACGTTATGTTAGACATACCTTTATGTATACTTAAACATACATTTGTATATGTTAGATATACCTTTATATATAGTTAAACATACCTTTATATATGTTAAACATACCTTTGTATATAGTTAGACCTACCTACACATGGTTGGTCTAATTATACACAAAGGTTGGTTTAACTATACACAAAGGTTGGTCTATTGGAGCGAATTTTGGGTGAGTTTCAGCACAAGTCTTCAGCGCGTGGGAGTGCGTGTAGGCGCGTGGGAGGTGAGTTTTTGACGCGTTTTGGGCGCGTGAACGGGTCAGGTCAGGTGCATGGATCACCTGAGTCATAAAAGTTTTTGTCATAGAGTATATATTTAACATCATATGATGATTATTGGGGGCACCATACCCCTGGGTCACACAAGTGTCACTCCTATATTATACGTATATGTCAACCTACGAGGGAATTAATTGAAATAGTGTCAGCAAGTATACATATTGGCAAAATATTTTGTGCAACTGGTGCATGGATCTAGGATCCATGCACCCGGGTCGACCCACCCCACCCTGCCTCTGACGCGCTTTTTCACGCGCCCCCATGCGCCTGGTGGGTGCGCTCAAACCCACCAAGAATTGCTCCAGACAGTCATACCCTCACGTTATGTTAGACTTACCTTCATGTTATGTTAGTGTTACCCTCATGAGGGTAACACTAACATAACATGAAGGTAACTCTAATATAACATGAGGGTCACTCTAACATAACATGAAGGTATGATTAACATTGTTTTTTACCTTCATGTTATGTTAATGTTATTTTCATGTTATGTTAGTGTTACCTTCATGTTATATTAGTGTTACCTTCGTGTTATTTTAGTTCAGTGGTTTTAAACTAAGGGTATGAAATCTGGAGATGAGATCACATTAACATAACGCGAAGGTAACCCTAACATAACACGAATAGTTAACACTAATATAACGTGAAGGTAACGACCAAAACACATGAAAAAATTAAATAGGCGCGGACTGGGCGGGCCAGCCAGCCTGTGCAGCCGTGCACGGCGCGGCCCCAGAGAGTAACTCATACATATTTTAATTATTGTTATGATTATTGTTATCTTTCATTGTCATGTGCATTTATTGTAATTATAATGACTTATCAATTAATAGAAGAAGATACGGATTAAGGCATATAACACAAGAAAATCGCTGATAGACAACGGTTAAAAACTGTTGTCGTAGGCCAGAAAGCAGCGTTGTCGTAGCCATGGTTGTCGTAGGGGTCAGCAAATTTTCGCTCATAGACAACGATTTTTAACCATTGTCTTAGACCCCTACGACAACGGTTGTGACGCACATAGACAATGGTTTTTAACCGTTGTCATAGGGTTGTTGTTCTAAAGAAGCGTTGTCTTCTCTATCTACGACAACGCTTTGACAACGGTTTTAAGCCGTTGTCGTAGAGACCAACGACTATGGTGTTTAACCGTTGTCCCGCCGTTGTCGTAGATAGATTAGACAACACTTTTACAACGGTTTTTGACCGTTGTTGTATAGATCTATGACAACGGTACAAAACCGTTGTCAAAGCGTGTCATAGCTAAGAAAGACAACACTTTGACAACGGTTTTTTGCAGTTGTCATAGATGCTTACGACAACAGTTTTTAACCGTTGTCCCGCCATTGTCGTAGATCAATTACACAACGTCTTTTGTTTTATTTTTGACCGTTGTTGTAGATACTTATGACAACGGTTTTAAACCGTTGTTGTAGGTTAATTTTACCGTCGTTGTAGACCCTTACGACAACAGTTTGAAAATTGTTGTCGTAATTTATTTTAGCGTTGTCTTTTACAAGTCATATTTATTACAGTCTAATAAAAATTCAGATATATAGAATAAGACATTCAACTCAAAATAGTCATACCAAATTCATCTAATACTTCATACAACAAATATTCATCTAAGAGTTCATAACAAAAATTTAACGTCAAAATAGACAAGTTATCACCCACAAGGTTATCATAAGTTCATCAAAACAAGTAATGTACATTCCTCCCACAAAGAGATCCAATGACAAATGAGTATATGATTCAATCCTCTCATCAACTAAGTCTCCCATTACCTAATATTCATAAATATGTTCTTAAACACGTTCCGCCCACTCCTTACGCACTTCATTGATATCCCCTTCAGTGTATTTCTCTTCAATGAACTGTTAAACAGAAAATATACATTATATGTACATTGAATGAATATTTTTCTAATAACACGTTCAAGAATAATATTGTTCTAATTGCTCAAGCAGTTTTATCAATGTAATTGCTGATATCCAAGTGAGCCAATTGTTTCTTCCATGATGAGCATTCATGACTTTATATTGGTGGTAAATATGACTTATTTATAGCTAAAAAATCTAAGAAATCAAAAGTATATGCTCCATTTCAATATTTCATTCATTTATTGGACAACATGTGTTGAAGTAGTGTTCCCATCAGTTAATAAGATAAAATGATAGTTCCTTTCTCTTTTGAACTACTATGACAGCATAAGCCCAAGACTGGATGGAAAAGAAAGAAATAGAATATGAAGGAATCACAACACTTAGAAAGATTTAGCAGGTCACAGTTCATATGCATTTTACACCTCAGTGAGATGTTTTGCAATTTACACAATTAAATTCCTGCAGAGAATTAGGAAACTGAAGGAGGCAGAAAATTACCACAAGAGCTGTGAAAGAAGCTATTATGGCAACAACTAGAGCACCATTTACTGCTCCAATAATTCTCTGGCTACAAAGAAATAAGAATCCCATAGTTAGAGTTTATGGAGACAGCAGACATAAGAAAAATCTAGTAGGCCAGTAAAATACAAGTTTTTCGGACAAGTGCTTAAATAATGGAAATTCACATGGAAACAATGAGATTGTTGTCCAGATCTTATTACATCCAAAAGTTTATTAAATCAACCATCATCAATATATTCTCTGAATTTTCTTTCCAAACATATTGAAATATAACTTTTTGAAGAAAATAGGTTTAACTTTAGAAGTTTATTGTGTGCGTGCAGAATTTACCACATAGAAAAGTATCACAACCTGAAATAAAATTTTCAAGGAATTTCCAGTCAAACACAAGTTTATGCAATGGGTCGATGTAATTTGTTGATATGTGTGTGTGTGTCAATGATGACTAGGTATGATCACATTAATGAAGCAGTTGATTGTAGGTAAAGTAAGAAAGAAGATGCCACCAGCCTTCCAAAGTAACAGAGACCTCCAAAAAGCAGTGAAAACAAAGTTGTGGTATCCCATCTGCAATTAGAATGCTTCCCGTCAACACCTACCAAACATATGAAATTTCTGATGACTATCTCCCCAAATAGACAAAAAGAAAACAGAAAAGGCTGCTTGTAGTGTTAGGTGAACTCAACCTCTTATATAGTCACTCTGATTAGTATTCCATAAATGAGAACAAGTTCATTGAACTCTCTCTTATTGATTTCACTATAACTTTTATTCTACACTAAATAAGCTTTTATATTTGCAAACTAGGCTTTGAACTGAGTAAGTAGCAAGATGAAACTATATAAGACATGGAATAAAAGAAGAATAGATTTTCTGTATCTTTATGATATAGAAACATCACTAACTTTGGTTTAGACATGATTCATGAAATTATGATAACAGTGATGGCATGGAAAATTGGTGATTATTATTTATTAAACATGTATGATTAGGTGGATCATTATTATGTATTTGACATAATTTACCATATCGAGAGAGATGCTAAAAGAATAATGACCTGCTAAATTGGCCTATCAATGATCCCAATATATTCTAACAGGTGTTTTTCTCTTTCAACTAAACTCTACAGAGAATTGGAAAGAACAAGGAGTTGCATTTGAGCAATATAATATAAGCCAACAGCTTCATAAAGTTGGGATGGGAAAACTTTGCCTGACTCATGCACCAGATGATAATAAAGTTCAGGGATTGAATAAGCAGATAACTCTACACCTGAGACAACAAGTGTCATGGTTGTACTTGTACCTTCCTGATGCAGATATAAAAACCAGCAAATTACATGAAAGTGGACAAATAAGGAATGGCCTGGGTTACCTTGCCTCGACAAACAGCATCCTATCTTGACATTCACTAGCCTTTATATTTGAAACACCATTAAAAGTAGAATCACTTTGTTACCAAGCCCAATTCCAGATCTAATTCAAACACATCCTATTTTGTCAAAATAAACATTCAAAGATGTAATTGAAAACACACTAGATGATAGCAAGGCAGGCACATTCATCCGAGACCAAACTCCAAAATGGCTCAAATTTGCACTCAACAACAACAATAAATAGCCAATTAAGAAATCAAATACCTCTTACATTCGCGCATCTTGTCCGTAAGCTCCTCCAGCTGCCTGCTCTGCCGGCTGGAATCCTTAATTTTCTCCAATTTCTGGAACCCATTCCTAAGCAATGCAATCAAAACAATCACCAACACAACAAATGCTTAAAAATTCAAGCCTTTGATCGCATTTCGTCTCTCTATCAGATAAATCAAATAGCAAAAACGGAAAACAACTCACGAAAGAGCTCAAAAATATCATAAATCTGGCCCTCGATCTCCACGAGCTCTTCGCTCACCATTTCTTCAGGGAGTCAAAGATCTAGAGAAATATGTTGAAAATCAGAATTATTCCGCCGCCGTCGCCTACCGCTCTCCGATCTGCCGTCGCTCTTCTGTTCATCGCTGTTGTTTTGTTCATCGTCGCTCTCCTTGTATTTGACCTAGGGTAGAAAACAAGTGAAGGAACCCTAGTGCGTCGCCGCCGCACTTCACCACCTTCCGTCGCCCAACTCTCGCCGGTCCGTCGCCCCTTCTCTTTTCGCCGCCACTCTCGTTTTTGACCTAGGGTAGATGTAATTTGTGACTTAGGTAGATTTCCCTGATTTTACTAAGGGTTTTCCCCGATTTGTGACGGGCTGGGGTAGGGGGTGTACGACGGAAGACCACGGCTGAGAGAGAGGGCCGGGGGAGTGCGGCGAGAGGCGTGCGATGAGAGGTGAAGGGGGAGTAGATACAACGACGGTGGCGGCGGCTGTTCTAAAGGGATGCGGGGAGACGGGAATGCTGAATTTTGAAATTGAGGGGGTTTTTGATACAACGACAGCGGTGGCGGCAATCTCACCGGCGGCGAGAGCTAGGGTTCCAGCCGATTTTGACACGTTCAAGGGTAAATAATTTGGGGATTTTGATTTGGGGGTAATTTGTCTAACTATGTAAATTTTACATGTAATTTACATATAGTAAAAATAAATAAAAAATCAAGTTTCTTAGTCTACGACAACGCTTTGACAAGGTTATGACAACGCTATAAAGTTACCGTTGTCTTAAGGATATATGACTACGCCCAAGGATGAAAATATCGCGAAATATCGCGGATATATCGCGGATATATCGCGGATACGGATATTGCGATACGGATATTGGGTGTTAATGTTTTTTTTCCTGGGTATCGCGGATATTTCGCAAAATATCGCAAAATATCGATATCAATATCGATATCGGTTCAGTGTAGTATAAAATTGGATGGAAATTGGGAAATATCGCGGATATATCGCATGTATATCAAAATGAGCGATTTTGATTCACAAAATTGAACTATGTGATTTTTTTTCCTTACTTTGTATTATGTATTGTGTTTGATATTGAAAGTAATATATTCTCCTCACATCAATCTTTCATTCACGGATATAGCCATATTTTGTGGCTTTTTTAAATTTCCATTCCTTTAACCAATTATTACTTCATTTACTTCCTTTTTTTTTTTTCTAATTTTTTTGCATGATATATTTCTCTCTCTCTATATATATATATGTTGAAGGCAAGTGAACATTTTCTATCATACAATTTAAGGTTCAAGGTATGATATTCTCTCATATCAATAACTCTCTCCCAACATTTTTGATTAAATTAATTTCAATTATTTACTTATAGATTATGACTATTTTAATGTATCTAATTTTTTTTTTTTTTTGGATATAGGGCATTGACATTGGAGAGGAAATACTTGCACCACTATATATATCACTCAATTGTCATTTTGAAGAACTACGAATTGGTATGTAAATTTAATCTTTTTTTTTTTTCATTTTAGTTGATAAAACTAGCATTTTATTGGTATATTGTAAATTGCTATGTTTAATTGTGCTAATTATGTATATGTTAGGTGAAGCATTTAGTTAACTTATAGAACTTTATTATAAAATCATAATTCTACAATTAATTATTTTATAGTGAAGCTAGCACGTAAAATGTAATGTTGTAATTGTGTATTTACAATTAATTGTTATAATTAGTTTTAGTAAAATTTTAATAGTGCTAATTATGTATATGTTGGTATATTGTAAATTGCTATGTTTAATTGTTGGTATATTGTAAATTGATGTGTTTAATTGTGCTGATTATGTATATGTTAGGTGAAGTATTTAGTTAACTTATATAACTTTATTATAAAATCATAATTTTACAATTAATTATTTTATAGTGAAGCTAGCACGTAAAATGTAATGTTGTAATTGTGTATTTACAATTAATTGTTATAATTAGTTTTAGTAAAATTTTAATAGTGCTAATTATGTATATGTTGGTATCAGTACTGCTTGGATCAAGATGACATTCCATCTACTATGTTTGAACCTCATAGATCATCCTTTTGGTACTAGTGTATTGTATGATGTAATTTTAGTAATTTTGTCTTGTATTATGTAATATATTATCATTTTTCATTCGAAAAAACAGTATTTATAATGCTTATTATCTATATGTTAGTTTTAAATATATTATTTTAATGTGATTTTGAGTGGAATATATGTGTAATGAAGTGTAAAAATAATCCCTAAAATTTCATATTAAATTTCCAAAATTTTAATAAGATTTCCGTTGTTTTTTCAAATTTTTTGCGATATCGATATGCGATATCGATATCGACATCGATATATCCGTAAAATCAAAGTTGCGATACGACATGCGATATCGATATTTTCATCCTTGACTACGCCTCAACGACAACCTCATATTGTATCCGTTGTCTTAGGGATCAACGACTACATATCTATGAGAACCCCGTATCATAAACGTTGTCATAGGGTTCATTTTGTACCTAAGATTACATCACTACGAGAACGTCAAGTCACCAGTGTTGTCTTAGGGCTGAATTTTACCCTACGACTACGTCTCTACGACAACGCCAAAAAAATGTTGTTGTCTATGAGCGGATTTTTGTGCCCTAAGACAACGGTTTTGTCTACGACAACGCTAAATTTGGCTACGACAACGGTTTTTTCAAAAAACCGTTGTCTTAGGGGCGTTGTCTATGTGCATTTTTCTTGTAGTGTAATATTTAAATTAATCGTTGCAGCATGTACAAAAATATATAATACCAAGTAAGACCGTGTATGGTACGGGTATTAATAAGTAAATGAAAATTTATTATCATTTAAAAATCAACACTATAAATTTTATATGTTAAACTTTATTATTTAGTAATCTTACAATAATTTAGTTTAAAATTCAAGTATAAGAGGTTTTTGGCTAAAAATGTTTAATTTCAATTGATAAGTTTTTGACTAAAATTAAGATTCCATATCTTTATTAAAAAATGTTGATTAAAATTTCATAAGTTTTAAATTATTGATAGAAATTGAAATTAAATGAGTTAATTTGAATTGAATTTAAATATATATGTTAAAATAATTGAGTGGAATAATCACATAGTGTCACATGTCCTCTAGTGGTTATTCCTTTAGTAGGAATGAAAGATTAAACGAAACGAATTTTTCATGATCTAAATTTATTTTTCAAATCAATATTTATATTATGAATTATATGGTCTCACAAAATTAAATTGTGAAATGGTTTTACAAACTATATTTTGGCTCACAATAATGCTTTTAGCTTTTCTTCAATTTTATTTCCCCATTGCTGGGCCATAATTTGTCTAAATATACTTAAAATTAAAAGCAGAAATTGGAGAGCAAGGCCCATTATGGTGACTGGCCCATTGGGCCATACTTTGCCAAAATAGACTTAAAAGCAGAAATTAGAGTTGATTGGCCCATCAAAGAAATTAAATTGAATTAACATCCATAACATGATCATTCTAAATTTACTAATATAATTTCATCTAAATTAATCATTACTATAAACTTTTTTTTGCATCTTTTCATGATAAATTTACTAATATAATTTCATCTAAATTAATCATTACTATGAGCTTTTTTTCGCAAAATTACGGTACTTTCATTCATTTATATATATATATATATATATATATATATATATATACACACATTATTTTATAAAAAAGAGAGGATTTGGTGGGTGGTAATTGTACATGATAAAAAAAACAAAAACTCAATCTCAAGTATACGTGATTTAACATTTCACTATATCATTTTTAAATGTTTTAATTTCACTATATAAAATATAAGAATTTACAGGTTACAATATTTAAGGCTAACACGTCATTAAATCTCGCCGGAGGCTCTTCAAGTGCATTTCAATATATAGCACTTTACTTTATGAACTTTAAAAGTTTTCAATTAACTGTATAAAACATGTGAATTTTTCATGTTACAATAATTAACTGTCATGTTGTAAAATTTCACCGAAAACAGCTCACATGCCTCCATTTCATATTTAGAGGGGTGTATTTGTGCACTTTCGATTATCATCTTTGACAACATGAAAATCGTCATTTTCTCGAATTTCACCTGTCGTTTTAATAAAGTAAATAATAATTGTAGATAAAGAAGAGCGAGAAGGAGATTAGGTGATGAAGATATTGTAACTTACATTTTTAAAACAAATTTACTCCTCTAAAAATCATGGATATGAGTAATTTCCGATTAGATTTTACGATGAGTTAGTTGGAAATATTGTAATCTGCAAAAACCCACAAACTTTATAAGTAAAACGAAAACTTTTAAAGTTCATATAGTAAATTGCTAAATTTATATGTACTTGATTAATATCTGGTAAAGTTTGATGACGTGACAACCAGAAATGTTTTAACCTGCAAAATTCTTATACTTTATATAATGAAATGAAAATATTTAAAAATGATAAAGTACTAAATCACATATGCTTGAGATGTGTTTTTTATTTTTTACCCTGTTATTTTTACCAATAGAGTAGGTTTAAATCTCATGTGAGACCGTCTCACTGATCATTTCTTGTGATCAGACGGGTCAATCCACAATCTACATTTTACAATTCATATATAAAAATGTGAAATGTTGGGTTGAGTTAATTGGTAAAAATTAAGGACCCGTCTCACAAAAACTATCTGTGAGATCGTCCCACACAAAATTTTTTTAGGTTTAAAATATTTTCATGTTTATTCAATGCCAAAATTTTGAATCTAGTACAAGAAATTCAATGCTTATTCCTGTATATATATAATCTCATCTTTCATTATTCACCCATTTTATCACAAACTTTTCGAAAATATTCATTTTTCTTGTAGTGCGAAGTATCTTTCAACCCAGAGATGTTTTTGTTTGAGTCCCTAGTGCAAATATTCGATTATATCCAAAATAAAAACATACATTTCATATCGTTTTTTCGAAATTCCGATCATAACAACACAAAATACTCCTCTACTATACACATAAAACCCTTATCATTTGCCGATTTTGGGAATAAGTCCTTCCAAAATGGGAAGGCTGAGAAGAAGAATATAGAGAGAGAAAACCCCCTGTCCGAACATCGCCGCCGTGTCTCCGCCGCCAAGGAGCCCTTTGGCTCCGCCGAGGAAGCAACCCAAGTTGAGCAAAACCAGCATTGTCAATGGGATCATGAACATCTTGGCTCCCTGGAAATTGAACTTGCCTTGCTCGTATTTCTGCAACTTTTCTTGATCGATGGCTTTGTTGGTGAGCCTGAAACTTGCTTTTGCAACTCCTATGTACTTCATCAACACATCCATGCATCCAAACAGGCATGCTGTCACTGATCTTATCATCCAGATTCTCTGCTCGTTCCACAGCGTCCGCAACGAGCCCCCGCTCGAAACGACCTCGTATAGATGCTGCCCGAATGAGGACGCAAACACCACTGCGAATGCTGCAAACCAGGGGTTTGTAACCTGCAAGTGATCATGATGATCAACAATGTTGGAGTTTGCCAAAGATATATTTTTTGTAACCAGGGCTTGTGTTTTTCCAAAAATAATTCAGGACATCAAATTCAATTTAATTTATAGGAGTACAAAAGTTAGTAATGAAAAACAAAAAATTCACTTAATGAAAAGCAATTGAGATTCAAAAAGAAGTGTACAAAAGAAAGCAAATTGAGATAAAACTCACTTAATTTTGGAGTTAAAAGTTTTGTTACACTTGGTGTTACATCTTCTATTCTTAAATCAATCATCACGCGCCACGTATATTCAGTGACATCCCTAATTAATGTGTGGCGTGCATTAAATGTCTTGCAAGAGGAGATGTAACACCACATGTAATAGAAGATTCAGAGCGCTTAATTTCAAAGTATAGGAGAAAAAAATGATAGTAGAAATTTACCTTTGGAAACAATGGGAGTCCATAGAAGAAGCAGATTGGAAGAAGAATGCCATACAGCAAGCATGCAAGTGATAGAAGGTGTGAAAGTGCAAAGTATCCATAGCACATGCTTTGAAGGAGAGGCATCCTCGACATCCCATACGTGAGCGGGCTGAACCTCGACAGCCCGACTTGAACCAGGCCCGAAGCCCATTTCATGAGCTGCACCAGAGCATCTTTCATGTCAATGGTGGTGCACCCAAGGAAGCACGGCCTGTCGGGGTAAAGATACACCGACTTCCAGCCCTTGCAGTGCAACAGATAGCCCGTGAACGTGCTCTCTAGTAAACAATCGTAAGAGTAGCCAATCTGCGATGATTTCAAGTCTAAGATTGTCGCATTCTTGATTGAGAATTGATCATGTTTAGGCGAAATAGAAAAGAAAATATATCCGAGCTAGTGTTTTTAGGGTTTTTGCTGTTTAGTCGTGAGTTCGATAAAGAATGCATGACATAACTAACAACTATTTATGATACGGAAAAATTCAATTTCAATCCATTTAAAAAGCCACTGTCCAATTTTCGTCCCTCGTGAAAGTGGTTTTCAATTTTAGTCTAGTTAAACTAAAAATCGTCACTATTTGGTCCATTTTTAGCTTAATTGGACTAAAATTGAAAACCGCTTCCATGGTGGACGAAATAGTGACAAAAATGGATCAAATAGTGATGATTTTTGGCTTAATTGGACTAAAATTGAAAACCACTTCCATTGTGGACAAAAATTGGACAGTGACTTAATAAGTAGACTAAAATTGAATTTAGCGCATTTATGATAACAAAAACCCGTAAAATTATGGATTTTTTTGGTTATTTGGTGATAAGAAAAACGATGAAATGGAATTAATTAAAAGTTACTTCTTTTCCCCATCTGGTGTTTTGTTCATATGTGCAAGATGCTAGCTTCTTGGCTTCTGAAATAGTTGCATCTGATATATGCCTTTTGTATGTGTTCTTTCGACTAAGTTCTTGAACGGAATCGATCAACTTTCTTGAGAAACCAAAGTTCTTTTCTGCTTCTTCAAGATACTCATCTGTTCAATATATCATTCCAGGAGATCACATTTTACTAGATAGATCTCTTTTGTTTTCTTGAAAGCAATCAAAATAAGTACTGCTTACCTTGTTGATTGCGACTAGAAAACAACGTCGTTTTCTTCACATAATAGCCCGTCCCCGCGCACACCGTGCCCCCTACCCCATCCATGCCTTGATACTTAGTCTGTCAATGAGTTCAAGATCAAGATCAAGATCAAGATAATTACCATTTTAGTATACCCAATTCATTGTGGGATTTGGAAGCACTTTATATTATATACTAGTTTTTTAGGCTGACAATTTAGAATATTAATTGATAATACAGTGGTAAACTGCCTTACGATTTATGCCTGTTGGGTCTAATTTGCAAGTGATTGTACGAGTTCAGGTTTCTTGGCTTGGCAACTTAGAAATTTAGGGCTACTTGAGCCGATCGAGTGCAATTGGGGCATGCAAATCGCACGTGATTGTTCGAATTCAAGTTTCTTGGGCAGGCATTTACATGAATTAAAGAAATGACGTGAATTTAGGACAATTCGGACAATCACATGTGATTTACTTGCAAATTAGGCTCAGTTGGTACATTCGACATCATATTTCGTGGCATGTAAAACCCCAAATATTGTTAATAGGCAAAATAGGTAGAGAGAGAGAGAGAGAGCTAAAGAGAGAAAGAGATCAGATGAATGAACCTTATAAGCAGCTCTTGCTTGGCCATCATAGATGTCATTTTGACTAACATTGTAGAAGATTTGAGGGAATTGTGCATATGAGAGAGAATCAGACAAGTTGGGATCAAGATGAAAGCACATAGCCTGCTTGGCTGAGGTGGGATCATTACAATACATGTCACAATCCAAGATTAGTGCATAAGGAGCATTGCTCATTATCCCAGAAACTCGAAGCTGCACCAACATCGATATTTATTAAATGACTGAAATTGGACACATTTTGAAGTTGCAGACCTAAAATTGATATTTTAACTTAGCTGGACCATCTTTTGAGCATATAGTCTCTAGATAGCATGACTAGAAATGAATCAAATCGATTTCGGTTTCAAAATTTTAAATTCTCTTTCAGACTAAGATATGTGAATTATGAATCATAAATAAAATACGTGCAAGGTTAATAATGACGTACTAGGGAATTGAGTGCTCCGGCTTTGAAGCGATGAGGGTAAGATGGTCTTTTCTCTCGCGATACATAGACAAGAAGTGGTAGTTTTGTGTGATCATCCGTAGCTCCTCCATCCTTCTTGTTATCATATATCACCTACAACATATATACACGAAGATGCATCTTTAAATTTCTTTATATACAAATTTTCGATTTTATGGGTTGGACTATCTCATGAATTTAGCTATATGAGACGATGAAACCAACCTCAACATGAGAAGACCTATCGTCGTTGACAGAGTCTTCTATTTCTGCCGCCTTCTCCACATTTCTCTTGAAACTTTCATATTTTGACTGGACAATGTAAATATATATATATATATATATATATAAGATCTAGTATACTATGTGTTACAAATATTATATATCAATTGTAACGTCATCAGATGTACATTTCTTATACTATGTTTCATGATAGATACCCTCCAATTCTAAATATTTAAACCCACTATTTTCACATATATCATAAGAGTGAATCTCTTTTATACTAATTGGATTTTAAAATATTAAAAAATTAAAAAGTCATTGAGAAACATAATCGAACAAATAATTTCCTAGTATGTCTGTAATATTTAATGATCATTATATCGATCTCTAGAAAAAATTGCAAGTTTAGAACATAAATATTTGTCATCGTACATTATCTAAGAACAGTACTAACCATTTTTCTATTCTGACATTTAGACGCTAACTTTTTAGTTTGTACAAACTTTGGACAAAATTAGCCCGAAATCCCTTGATCGATTAATTCCATTAATAAATATTACCTGGATTTTATGTTCATCTGTGTTGAATTCATGATTTGCAAGAACTTCTCTTTCACCATCACCAAAAGATGAAAAGAAAGCCTCAGGGCACCTTGTCTTGACCCCATATTTCCGGCAAAACGGAAGCCACGACCTTGCAAACAAGCACGCCTCCTTCATCGCCGACAGCGTCACGGCTGCGCCGCCGTCGTCCGACAAGTACACCGCCAGCTTCTCCGCCGGATAGTCCAGCGCCATGGCCGACAGGACCGTGTTCATCACCTCCACCACTGGCTCCTTCTTCGGGTCCGCCGTGCATATATACACGTCGACCCTCGGCAGCTCCTCCTCCGGCGGGAGGTTCTCCGGCGCCGCCGTGCGGACCACCGGCTTCCACCGGAAGGCCTGCGACAGGGCCCACACGAAGGTGAAGATGAGCTCGGAGAGAGTGATCAAACCCCACGAGAGACGGGGCACGTCGCCGCGAACGAGGCTCGAGAACCGGTGGTAGAGTAGAGCGGAGACGGCGGCCGAGTGGAAGAGCATGTGGAGGCGGCTGACGGCGGCGCGTGGCTGCTGGACCGTGCATGTGTTGAGAGCAGCCATGTTTGAGCTTCGAGTTAGGGTGTAGCTGGTGTGAAGAGAAATGGCTGCCATTTTTGGGCTTAGTTGAGCTTGAATTATTGCTTTGTTAAATAATTTGTGTTGTTTAATTTATATATAGATGATTTGGATGGTAAAAAACAATAATGGGAACATTTGAGTGTTCATAGATTTGATTAATACTTTGGTTTGATTGAGACTTTTATTTTAGTTATGTTGAGAAAACTACAATGGCCGGATTACTTGATAAATGACAAAATAGAGCATTAATCTTCCACATATATATATGCATAAGCTAAGCTAATTTAACAATGAATAATATATTAATATTGATGGATGTGTGATCGTGAATATCATATTAAGAATTCAACAATTGATTTAACTCCAAGCAATTAATTTAAAAAAAAAAAAAAACCCTGACATATCGTTCGTGTCTTGATGTTTAATTATACGTAATTGGTGGAGATATCATGAAAGTAACTCTGATCTTCTTGCATTGTGAACCTTAATAAAGTGGAATACCAACTAGTGGAATATATATTTTTGTGTGTATTAGTAAACTATACAATATATTTAATGAAGACAACTACATTGGTAAACCGTTGTCAAACTAGTGTTGTTGATAGGAAGAAAAACTAAAAATTGGAAACAATTGCAGAGAGTGTTGCATAAGACCTTAAAGACAACGTTTTTGTGCGAACTTTGACAATTAAAGAATTCTAAAGTATTCCCTCCAAAAGAAATAACAGATTCAATCATCCGCTACATTTGGTATTATACATTTCATGTTTCATCATATTCAGTACTCATCATATGTTAAATAATGATGTCATCGAATACACGTGAAGAAATGTGGTGATTGTTATATATACCACAAAAGAATCCCTATCTGATTAGATTCATCATCTTTAGTCATCTCCAACATTAATTGTCCAAATTAAAATTGGCAAAATTTCTAGCAATATTTTATAAACTCCCATAGTTTTTAGCGGTTGTCCGCTAAATAAGGCTTTTTCCACTTTTTGTTCGCTAAGTATCGTGTTTCCAATTTTAGTGTCGTAACTTCACTTTTTTTTCCAATTTCAGTCTGATTTTCATCGGAGGCTGACATGGCAGTCGGAATCTACTGATGTGGCCCGAAACCCTAATCCCCAATTTTTTTTTGAGTGACGTGGACGAGCCACGTGGCCGCCACGTAATTAATAAAATTAATTGAAAATAAAAAAACATAATTAAAGAAAAAAAAGGGTCTTCTTCCCCAACCCCACCCCTTCCCCAGCCCCCCGTCCCTTGCACCACACACACGGCGCCGCCCTCACAGCGGCAACGCACCAGAGATAGAGGGAGAGAGAGACGAGCACAGGGAGAGAGACACAAAGAAATGGGTTTGTGATACAATTTTCGTACGGTTTTGGCTTAATTGAGGACTGATTTGAACAAGAAACATGAAATTGATATAAGATTATGTTTGGGCTTGATGAGAGGAGCATTTTGATATATTGTTTGGTCGTTTTGGTTGAGAAACGAAGAAAATCCCAATTTTGAGCTTGAAGTGATGACTATGGCCGATTTCCGGCGAAGGGGCGGCGGTTGAAGGCTGAAATTGCAGAATATTTGTGTGATTTTGGTCAAATTATTGGGGAAAGAAGATGGGGAAAACATTGTGATGAAAAATGGAAGCATTGGAAGCAATATGAGTGGGGTTCAACATTTTCCGGCGATTTTCCGGCGATAGGCAGCGGCGGCAGGGTGCTGGAGTTCCCTAATTTGCTGATAGGGGTGGGCTTGGGGGAGGAGATTTTTTTTTTTGATTTTTTAATTATTTTTTATTTTTTATTAATTATTATTAATGACGTGGCTGCCACGTGGTTCGTCCACGTCACTCAAAAAATTGGGGATTAGGGTTCCAGTCCACGTAGGCAAATTTCGGCTGCCACATCAGCCTCCGACCAAAATCGGACTGAAATTGGAAAAAAAGTGAAGTTACAACACTAAAATTGAAACACGATACTTAGCGGACGAAAAGTGGAAAAACCTTATTTAATGGACGAAAATTGATATTTTCCCCTTTTTAGCTCATGAGGTGCACGCTAACTCTCCCAAATCCAGTTCATTTTCAGCCATATTAATTGAAATAATTGTTATATGATCTTTTCTTTCTAAAATTTCATGTGCAAAAATGACCAAAAGAAAAACTTCTTATGGAGGTAACTGTTGGAAACATTTAAAGCATGTTTTGATCGTTTCTTTAAAGAGTAAAATCTTACTTTAGCGTTACTTACGTTAGAAGTTGATCATCAATTTTTTTTTAATAGTAAAGAACATTAATTTCAGGAATAACCATGAGAGATCATTTTAATAAAACGATTCAGGAATAATCCTGAAGTATCATATTAATAAAACATCGTTGGGAAAAATAAATTTAAACATTGCAGTGGAAACGATTACGTTGAAAATTCTTTCTCTACCAGCACATTTTTCTTTTCATCAAAGAGCAATAGAAATAAACATAAATACACGTTTTTCAGTAATTGATTAAATAAACCCTTTAAATAAAATCTTATCTTCTGCAACCTTTTAGAATATCGGCTACCAGCATGCCACGTTCGCGTACCCTGTCCTAGAATATTTAAACATATAGGGGTGAGTGCGAGAAAGAAACACTCAGTGGAGATAAAGATACATACATCAAACACTTAGACATTTAACATCGGGAAAAAATAATATAACGAAGGCATTGCATTCCTCGGGTCTCTTGACCCGGGGAGCATTCGAATTACCCCTCCAACATAAGTTCCTTCGGAATTTCCCACATAAACTTTAACGAGGCCATATTTGAAACCTCGAACTTACATAACGGAGCCATGTCTAAAACTCCTGCACACGCATACGCATACACACATAATTGATTGAAGAGGAACGCTAAACGTCAACGTCCAATTCAATCACAAGTAAGGACGATCAACTTGACCACATTTTGTACATAATTAATTGCGCACATTTTATCAGATAATAAAACACATAATTTACCCCCACCTTTGATAACGACACTTCATCGGTGCTTTACTTCTTAGGTTCTTTATTCTCGAGCCTCTTCCGTATCTCCTATAAGCCAGAGAAGCTTGGCTTAACAACTAACATAACTATTTCTAAATAAAATACTTTATAACAATAACCTTAAGAAAGTAACTCTAAAGTATAACCAATCTTAGGAGAGGTTACTGCAACAGAGTTACTGCAGAAGAAAAAAAGATCAGAGAAAGTGTCAAAGGAAGGATACTGAAGAGAATTGTGGAAAGGAATCGAGTGAACTAATTAGAATACTGATGACTGCATGAAGCTACTGGAAGAGAACTTGCTGAAGCAGAAAAACAGCAAGCTACCAGACATGAAGCTACCTAAAAGACCATGCCTAAAGCATACTGCAGGAGCAGCATGCTACAAAAGCCTCAAGCCACTTGACGGAGCAAGCCAGAGAAGGAAGCACCAAAGTGAGCGCGAGGAGGAAGCTACAAAGCAGGCATGGGAAGAAAGTCAAAAGTTACCGGTAGACACAAGAAGGTTACCGGTAGAGAGAAGAGAAGAGGAGCCAATCAGAAGAAGACACGTGAAAAGCAAAAAGTTTACGTGTGTTAGAAGAAGTGCGGCACTATCAATGATGGAAATCTATTTACCTTTAACAGACAGATTTCCTAATCTATAAATCACTACAAAAAAACACTGAAAGATAACGCACAGTGCGTTGTCTTTCCCAGAAAAAAAGCGTTGTCGTATCCACCGTTGTAAAAGACAGGCGCTGAAAGGCAACGCACAAAGTGCGTTGTCTTTTCGGGATACGACAACACTTTTCATGCAGTTGCAGATTGCGTTGTTGTTAATAAATTCTGCAACATAACTTGCAACGCTTTTAAAGCGTTGTCTTTTACGCAAATATATACATTTCGTGCAACACTTTTAAAGCGTTGTCTTTTATGTGTTCGTGCTTTTTGTGCAACGCTGTAAAAAGAGTTGTCTTTCTGAACAATTTTGCAACGCTTTAAAAGCGTTGTCTTTCTGAATAATTTTATTTTCAATTATTTTTTATTTTTTGTATCCTGTATAATAATAATATCCAATAATTAAATAAACAAAAAAAATTCATTAAACATATTTCAACATTTAATCCGATGTCAAACATACATTAACAAATCCTCCCAACATTCATCTAGTCATAAGATACTAAAATATTATAGAGTTATACATTTAAAATATTTAAATAATAACATGTTCACAAAGTTAGATTCCATGACATTTCAGTAAAAGTGGAACCTTCACAAAACCAATATCAAGACCTTCGTTTTCTTCATAATAAACTTCATAGTTACTCCTTAGTTTCCAAGAATCTGTCAAATTTACATGAAAAAAGTTAGCTTATTTAAACTTAGATACATTTTAAATTTGTATATAAATTAACAAACAAAATTAACAACACATTGATTCAGAGCTAGAGATCCTTATACGAAATAGCATTGGAACATAGCAAACACTAAATAAAATTTAAAAAAAAATTGCAATGTAGAAGCTAATCATCACCTTGTTCTACTCTTTTATATGATCTTGAATGCATTCGGTCCATTCGACACGCACTTCATCTATATCAGTTGTGGTGCACTTAAGATGCGCGAACTTTGCAAAATAAAATATTCAAGAAACATTAACCATGTTATTTTGATGAAGTATAAAATATGCAAACTAAATACATAAAATGTAGTTTACTCACAATCGAACGCAATGAATCCATGTCTGCAGTTACATCCCCATCAAGAAGTTGTCTCATGTATCGCAACACGAAAAAACCACATTGCTTACTATCAGGTTACAATGGGGCCTACATTGCGGAAATATATAAGTTTTTATTAAAATAAATCCAACAAATATTATGAGTCCAAAAAAAATCAAATCTTTTTTGCTAAAGTAAAGACTTCAGAGCTAAATATATATACGTAAAAACTATGGAGATGCAAAACTGGTGATGAATGCCAGGGAATTTCAAAAAAAAAAAATACTCTTTACTTTTTGTACCTGTTCCCACCTAAACAAGGTTGGGAGAGCACACCAACAATAGATTGATGATCAGGCAATGATATCCCAGCTCCTTCTACAAAATAAATAACATCAGAAAATTATTTTGTAAGACAATTTAACCCTTCATTAAGAATGCAATGTAGTAAAGCAGGAAAAAAATAATTAAGACTCACTTTGAGTGGAGTAGGTTAAACCCATGAGATTAATGACCAAAGAACATGCATATAAATATATATATATATATATATATATATATAACTTCAATACTTTCCATAAGCTCTTTTCATAACTTTGTTCATCATTTTGACACTAGGGACTTAATTCACTCTAATATGCTTACATGCAAACTATCCATGTCCACTGAATACAAAAATGAACTGTGGTGTGTGTACATATGTAAAAACACAAACACACATAATGCATGCAAATATTTTATGTCAATAAATCCTCAGAAAGCCTCGATGATTAGCATAAGGCTCTGCTAGGACCTTATAACATCAACTAATAAGTCAAACACACATGCATTACTTCAAAATGTCATGTAGACATCCAAGTACCAGCAACAAGATTTGGAGGCACATGGTATGGTAATTGAAGAATATTTTTTTCCTCAGCATCATACTTTAGCACTGACAGAAAGTCATACTCATCTCCAACATACCTGGAAGTCCCAAAATAGCAATGAATAGTCAGGTCATGTCCTGGTCATTCATTTCAGTCAAAGCACAGTTTTAGAAGCAAATTATTTAAAACTCCCAATCACTTACATGTAGTTGGTACCAAAGATAACAGAAAATGCAGTTATATTGGACTCCCATTTTAGGTTAGAAGCTATACACCTCTTCTCCAGATCCCAGACCTGCGAACATTACGCAAGCACAACAGTTAAAGTAATGAAGTGAGAGGTTGCTTAGGAAAAACTATTTGCATAAATGATATAAAGCTGATTTTGAAACTTGGATAGGCTTGCTGAAACTATCAATAAGTTGAGAAGATTGCTAGATCAAGACAGAAGCATTTCACCAGATGATGAATCAAAAAACACCATACCTGAATTTCACTTTCATTGGAAACACTCACTAGAAATCCTTGGTTGTGCAGGAACTGAAAGAAAAGGAAAGATATGCAGAAAGATATAAATGTCTTATTTATCCAGGAGCAAAAAAAGCTAAAACATCAAATAAGAGTCGTTGCTTCATGAGATAAGTAAGAACTAGTCCGCTCTTAATGCAAATTCGACTTATATAATATCTGGATATTAAGAACGTCCCGCCATATATGAATGGGTAACAAAATTTCAAAGATGAGGAGATACAACATGAAAATCATCCATCAACTAACACGACAAACCTCAAGGTTCTTAAAGGGTAAAGCTTTAGGAGATATAAGTAAACCTTCAATGTTGCCACCACCAACCACCTTAATGCCATCACTGCATCCATCCAAGCAAACAATAGAATTACTAATAATTTAATAAAACAACATGCGGTTTCATTTTAAACTTTAAAGCCTACATTGTCAACTTTAATCCATATGTTTAATCACTTAACCATGTAAACAACTATCCCCGCTTATATAACATTAAGAAAATGAGTCAGCAACTAAATCTATGAAAGTTCAGTCACCGTACAATGCCTATAAACTTCAGATAACAAGTTACTGCAGTGAAACAACATAATGATACAGCTAGAAAAATCATCACCTTCTCCCAAATTGCAATTCAAATTTGATTTTTTATAAATTTAGCAAATAAAGAAATGACTTTCACTCACCATTGCAAGTCAAATCACCAATACATTTTCCGATTTTTAAGTCCACGTGTCCAACAAGATAACCACATCAGAGTCCGCAGTTAACTTACATTATGGAGAAGAGCATTCATGAGCACAATCACATTTTAGAATATGGCAATTCCTATGCCTCTGCTACATCCTCAAGTGACAGACTATTCAACTGAACTGTGACCACAACTAATCTGTTATCCATATTTCATAAGAGTAGTATATATGTAGATGAATATCAGATTAAAATGCTGCAGAAGTGCTTTGTTAACAAACTGTTCCTGCTAAGCTATTAGTTACTATGTTGTATTCATGCCACACAATTAACAGGATCAGATCAGTGAACATCGAACATGGTTTGCTTTTAAATGAGACATATTTATGTTGATGAGTCCAGCTAGAGCACCAAACAGCTTCAGCATAGTGTAATGCACACAAGTTCCAACAATTTGAGTTTCAGTAGCTTCATGTTGTTCCATTATAAACATAAGATTTTATTGAAAAACATCAACTTTTGTAACAATTAACCAAACATGGAATCCAAACTGGAAAGGATCATTATAAGGGCTTTATTGGCAGATGATAATCGAGCAAAAACCCCAACACTAAACGCGATAATCGGATGCAATCAATTAACAGAACACGAAAAAGGGGGAAAACGAATTAGTCGAACCTTGGGCACTTCTTCAGAAGACACCGGAATGACAGCCGGCTCAGAACACGAGAAGTTCCTCCAGCAATCGGCTCAGAACCTACTGCGCCGCCGCCGCCGCACTTCACCACTTCCGTCGCCCGCCGATTTGTCTACTGTCGCCGATTTGTCTACTATCGTCGATTGGTCTACTGCAGCACTTCTGTTCGCGCAGCTTACCTGGTATTTCCTGGTATTTCTGTTCGCGCAGCACTTCCGATTCCTGGTATTCACGCAGCTTCACCAAATTCCGTCGCCCGTCGCCCGTCGCCGGCCGCTCGCCGATCTGCCGTCGATTTTCTGTTCGCCATGCCCTTCGTTTTTGACCTAGGTATATATAAATTATGACTTGGGTAGATTCCCCCAAATTTACTAAGGGTAAATTTTTTAAGCCACATTCAGTTTAAAGACAACGCTCCTCGAAAGCGTTGCAAAAAGTGTTGTCTATCAGAGCAAAAAATGCGCTGAAAGACAACGCCCCTCGAAAGCGTTGCAGAAAAGCATTGTCTATCAGCGCAAAAGTGCACTGAAAGACAACCCCTTTGATTTGTCCTTGCTTCTATCTTCTCGTTTTCCGGTGTCGATTGGAATTCTCCGATGCCGATTGGAATTCTCCGATTTAAAAGGCCTGCAAAAACAAAGAAACACCGGGGGTTTTTTCCCGGTGAAGAGACTCCGACGCTCAAGTCAGTAATCTGGGAAAAAAACGTTGATATTGCTCTTTTTCTTAATAATTATTGTGTATGATATTGTGTGTGTGTGAAATAGGAAGATAAGGGTTATAAATACTCCCTGGAAAACGTGACAGTTAGGATTTCTCCGAAAAAAGTGGGAAGTGGGCGAGATACTCGCGATCGTGGCGGTTGCTTCAAATTTGAATTAATTCGTTCTGGATTCAGTTCGGCATTTCAGCTTACAGTTCGACTGTTTAGCTTGCAAGTCTGATTAATTCAATCATGTTTTTCATAAAGTGTGAACTTCTTTGTTCGCCCAAAACGTTCTTCCTACTCCTCTGTTATGTTCGCATTAATTAGCCTTCAAGTCGATTGGTTTCCCGGGGTAGTTCGAATGTGGTCAGTTCGACCACATCAGTACTCCCCCCTTTCGGAGTGCGTGTGTTCGCACACTGACGCAGTTCGGGTTGTTGCCAAATACGACGCTTCTTTGAGAAGCATCGCGTCCCATCAATCACCCGCCTGCGACGTCTTCCTCCTTCCCGAGGCACCTTTTCGTCTTCGCCGTTAGATCGAACTGCATCCAACGGCTGAGATCTGACTTATCAGTTTTCGCCTTTTTCCCCCTATACCAAGAAGTTTCTCTATATATACCCCCTCTTCTTTTCCATAAAACTCTTCTGCAAATCTGCGAAAAACTACTCTTCACTCGTAAGCAAGAATACTTCTCCTGTGATTTCCAAAGTTCCCTCAAACCAGGTACCCTTTCACTTCCTTCTTCCTCTTCTTTCGTATTATTCAAATGGCTTCCCCTTCTTTGATCAACCTGAGGAACGAGAGTGAATCCGAGGAGGGTTTCGAGGAATTTCCCTTGCGGCCTATCTCGGATTCGCCAGTTCCGAAGGCTTCTTCTTCCGGCCGTCAAAACCTTTCTTCTCCCCCTAAGCGATCTCGCAAGAAGACAATAAATAACGTTTTCTCTGCTACTAAAACCACCCAAACTCACACTGTTCTCCTTAGTTCGCTCATGGCAGTGGCGGGCTACTCTGTTATTATTCCTAGCCCCGATGATCGTCCTCATCGGGCCCCCGCCGGCTGCCACACATGGTTCTTAAAACATGTCACTGTAGGCTTAGTTCCTCCTATCCACCCCTTCCTTTTTGAGGTCGGTTCGGCATTTGGGGTGTGTCCCAACCAGTTGCACCCGAACTCCATAAGCTACATTGTAGCATTTTATATGGTGTGCAAGTGGATGGGTGTCAAACCGACCGTCGATCGATTTCGCTCTTGTTTTGTTTTAAAACACACTAACCCTTTCCACTTCTACTTGAGCCCTCGTAGTGGAGGAAAACGAGCTCGATTCTTATCCTCAGGAGATGATAAAATCAGCTCCTGGGAAAAATATCATTTTTTCGTTCGCTTGTCGTCGAATCGACCTATTCGATCAATCCCTTGGGCCGAGAGTTCGAACCGAACTGAATCTGTTCCGTCTAGGGATTTTGAACTTGCCTCCTTGGATAGGCTCTTCCGAAGGGGGTCTTTCGATATAGTTCGTCTGAGTTCCTGCGAACACTTGCTAGCTTTCTGGGGGTTTTACCCGAACAGTCAAGTTCCTCGCAAATTCGATCTAGGTTGCTAAAAAATTTCACTGTCTTTTTTTTTTTAAATTATCGAACTGTATTATAACCATATGTTATGTTGGGTCGCAGATAGAGCGATGAACAAATTTTTTGTCTTCGATGATGCAATCCCGAAGGCCCAAAAGACTGCTTTTTCCCTGGCTGATGAAGCAGTGAACGACAGGCAAGCCGCGGCCTTCCACGAGAAGGAGGAAAGACGCCTAAGCGAACTGGCACCTCAAACCAGCCCGGACTTGGGCGAGGGGGCAGTACCCCTGCTGTATCTCCTTCGGCTGCTGCCGTTGTCCGTGCCTCCGTATCGCCGCCAATTACCCATGCTGCGGATGCTATCGACCCTGCCGCAGAAATGACCGAAGAGGTGGCCGAGGCTGCAATTCCTCTTCGGCGAAAGAAAAAGGTGCCCTCTAGTTCGCAAAGGTCGGCCAAAAAACAGCGAACTGAGGGGAGCGCATCAGGCTGATGCGGGGCGAACTGAAGCAGAGCCCGTTCAGGAGGGGGCGATTGTTTCGGGCGACAAAGCTGCGGCGGAAGAGGAAGAGGATAAGGAGATGAAGGAGTTCAAGGTGAATTTGTCTCGATGTGACAAACTTCGCCAAGTACTTCGAATTCTTGGGTAAGAAGGCCTTCCGTCACCGAGATCGCCTAAGGGAGGCATTGGAGGAGAAGAAAACATTGGAGAGCGATCTGACTACTCATGCCGGCAAAGCCGAAAACCTATCTGCTAAGTTAGAAAAGCGGGAGATGGAGTTGGCGCTTGCTCGCTCGGAAGTGGCCAGAAGAGAAGAGCTGCTGCTGGCTAAGGAAAAATTCGCCATGGAAAAGCAGTCCGCTCTTTCGGATGCGCAGGCCGAAATTCAGAGGCTGGAAGAGGAGAACAGGGAGCTAAAGGTGGAACTCGAACAGGAAAAGAGTTCCCGAGTTGAATTCGGAAGAGCCATGTATTCCGAGGGCTTTTATCGGTTCGCTCGGAGCCCGGAGATGGAGTTGATATCGGAGTCTTTCCGAGAAAGGCTCGTAACTCGTCTCTGGGATTCTGTCATTTTCCTGTCGAAGGCAGCTCCTATGGTGTTGACATATTTTAAAGAGGTAATTCGGCTCTGCCAGGAGGAAGTCGGGAAAACGTTCCAGTTCGATGTGAACGTACTGGGCCGAAAAGTGCTGCAAACACATTCCATTCCTCCTGGTTGGTGCGGGAATCCGGATGAGGATGTTGATACGAACTGGTGGTCGGGCTGCTTAGAAGAAGCAGTAAAGGAAGTTCTTCCTGACAACCAGTTCGGTGATCCTGGTGCCAGTTCGTCTCTTCCAGCACCCGCCGAGCCCTCTTCTGGCCCGAACGTGGACCTGCCAGAGGATATGTTCGATCCTCTTCACCTAGCTCCGATCCAGCTAACTCTCGAGTCTTCGCCTTCTCCTGATCGCTCTTAGTCATTTCCTTTTGCCACACTTGTATTTTTTTTTTTGAAGTTTTGTACTTGTACTTTTTGATGAATTAATTGGAATGAAATAGTTCGCGTACTTCAGTGTCTTTTCTGTTCATTTAATATCAAAACTTCGAATAATTTTTTTCTAATTACTTAGCTACAAAATTTCAAGAGAATTTATTGAACTTACTTAATCAGCGAACTTCGAAGAGGTTTCTTCACTTCCCTTAAATCATTGAGTTCGATAGAACTTCTTCACTTTGCTTCAATCATTGAGTTCGATAGAACTTTTTCACTTTGTTTCAATCATTGAGTTCGATGGAACTTCTTCACTTTGCTTCGCTGGGATCTCTATAATTTGTTTAGTCAGCGAGTTCGGAGGGAACTCCTGCAACTCGCTTAGTCATTAAGTCCCGAAGGGACTTCTTCAATTTGCGCTTAATCAACGAGTTCCAAGGGAACTTTCTCAGTATGCTTAATCAGCAAGTTCCGAGGGAACTTCTTCAGTATGCTTAATCAGTGAGTTCCGAGGGAACTTTCTCAATATGCTTAATCAGCAAGTTCCGAGGGAGTTTCTTCAGTATGCTTAATCAGTGAGTTCCGAGGGAACTTTCTCAATATGCTTAATCAGCAAGTTCCGAGGGAGTTTCTTCAGTATGCTTAATCAGTGAGTTCCGAGGGAACTTTCTCAATATGCTTAATCAGTGAGTTCCGAGGGAACTTTATGTTCGCTCCACGATATGATTTTTAACAGATATGTAAATCAACACAGAAAGACTCAGGGATTTAACGTGGTTCGGTCAAATTGACCTACATCCACGGAGTATGAAAATATTTCTTATTCATAAAAGCAACAACAACTTAAAAGTAAAAAGCAACATACTGGGATTTGATACTTCAAGTATAAAATCTCTTCAAGTGGTTGATGTGCCAAGGTCTAGGCAGTTCCTTTCCTCATTCATCGGCGAGCTCATAAGATCCGCCTGGCAAAATTCTTGTAACAGTATACAATCCTTCCCAAATGGCATCTAATTTTCCGATCTCCAACAAGGCATCAGATTGCCTTAAAACCAAATCCCCTACTTGGAATTCTCTCTTTCGAACCTTCCTGTTGAAGGCCGCCTGAATACGTCTTTTGTATAATTCATGGCGAACTTTGGCTTCATCTCTGATTTCCTCCAGAAATAACAAATCTGTTCGGATCAATTCTTCATTTTGCTGGGGATCAAAGTTAGTGATTCGTAAAGCTTCTCCTTGAATTTCAGCTGGGACTACCGCTTCCATTCCAAATGCCAAACTGAAAGGAGTTTCTCCCGTAGTTGATCTGGATGCAGTTCGATATGCCCACAGGACTGATGGCAGTTCATCCACCCAGTTCGATTTTTCACATTCAAGTCGTTTCTTAAGCCCGTCTAAGATGATTCGATTAACCACTTCGACCTGCCCATTTGCCTGAGGATGAGCCACTGGAGTAAACACTTGTAAAATTTTCATTTCTTTACACCATCCCGTGATCTTTTTGCCTCGGAACTGAGCTCCATTATCTGATACCAAAATCCGGGGTAAGCCAAACCTGCAGCAAATATTCTTCCATACAAAATGGATCATATCGGACTTGGCTATCTTGACTAAGGGTTCTGCCTCGACCCATTTAGTAAAGTAGTCCACGGCCACCACCAAGAACTGTTTGTTTCCTCTGGTTTTGACGAGTGGACCAACAATGTCAATACCTCATCTAGCAAAAGGACAGGGCGAACATACTGTAAGCATGTCTGTTGCAGGAGTGTGAATTCTCCATCCATGTTTTTGACAGGAGTTGCACTTCCGAACTAACTCTTCAGCGTCACTCTTCATTGTGGGCCAATAAAAACCAGCTCGCGTGACCTTTCGTGCAAGTGCTCGAGCCCCCGCATGTTCGGCACATCCCCCTTCGTGCGCTTCCTTTAAGACCTTGATTCCCTCTTCGGGGGATAAACATCTTGCATCTGTTGGTAGAAAAGTTTTTCGATACAACACCCCATCAAGAATATAGTAGAATCGAGCTTGTTTCTCCAATTTCTCAAGGTCTTTTGCCAGTCCATCTCTTACTCCTCCTAAAAAATTCAAAAAAGGAGTTCTCCAGTCATGCTCGGCTAGGTCGACATTCATCACCTCGTTTTCCTTTCCTACTCCCATAACCGTAATACTTCTCTTCGATCAATCCTGTAACGAACTCCCAATCTTAGCTAAATAATCCACTTTCTGATTCTCGTTCTGAGGTATCTGTTCGATCTGAAGTTTTTCAAATCGTTTCTCCATCTCTCTTATTTTCTGTACGTAAGAAATCATACGATCTTCTTTAACTTCACATTGGTTTAAGAGTTGTTGTGTCACCAATTGTGAATCTGATTTAACTATCAGATCTCGAGCTCCAGCCTGTTCGGCTATTTTCAATCCCTGCAAAAAAGCTTCATATTCTGCCTCATTGTTAGACGCCTTAAATTGAAATTTTATGGCAAATTCTAACTCATCTTTCTCGGGGCTGATCAATAATATCCCTGCTCCTGCGCCCTGGCGAGACGACGATCCATCTACGAATACCTCCCATTCTTTCTTGTCTTGTAACCTGGTTGTTTCCTGAATAAAATCCGCCAATGCTTGACCTTTTATAGCTGTTCGCAGCTCATACTTCAAATCAAACTGTCCCAGTTCGACTGCCCACTTTACTAGTCTTCCTGATGCGTCTGGTTTTCCCAACACTACGCTCAGCGGGTGATTAGTTCGCACTGTGATCTCATAACCCAAGAAATATGGTCTCAGCCTTTCTTGCCGTAGTGACTAAGGCATAAGCGACTTTCTCCACCTCTGTGTAGCGGATTTCTGCCCCATGTAGAACCTTACTAACGAAGTATACTGGAAACTGGTCTCTACCTTCTTCACGGACGAGAACCGAACTGATCGATTCCTCTCCGATTGCCAAGTACACGACCATCACACTTCCTTTAACAGGCTGTTTCAACAAAGGGAGTGTGAGGAGAAACGTCTTCAAATCTTCAAATGCCTTTTGGCAGTTCGCATCCCAACTAAATCGATCATTCTTTCTCAAAATTTTGAAGAAAGGTAAACCCCTGTCCGCCAACCTGGATATAAATCTGCTCAAAGCAACAATGCGGCCAGTTAGTGTTTGTACCTCTTTGATGGTTCGAGGAGGCGTCATTCCTTGTATAGCTCGGACTTTGCTGGGGTTGACCTCTATTCCTCTGTTCGTCACCATATACCCCAGAAACTTCCCTGCTTTCACCCCGAATGAGCACTTGGCTGGGTTTAGTCGCATCCCGTGCTTTTGGATCGTCGCCATAGTTTCTCTCAAATCCTCGGCATGGGTGTTCGCCAGTATGCTTTTCACCAACATATCATCAACATATGCTTCCATGTTGCGCCCCAATTGGTGTTTAAACACTTCGTCCACCATTCGTTGGTAAGTAGCTCCCACATTTTTCAGACCGAACGGCATAACCGTATAGCAATATGTACCTGAAGAAGTAATAAATGCCACATTGGGTTTATCTTCTGGATGCAACATGATTTGGTGATACCCTTGTGCTTCGTCCATCATACTTAGCAGTTCGCATCCTGCAGTGGAATCAACTAGTTTATCGATTCGCGGGAGAGGATAGTGATCCTTGGGGCAAGCTTTATTCAAATCCCGGAAATCGATACACATTCGCCACTTGTTTCCTAGCTTCGAGACTAACACAACATTGGCCAACCATCGAGGATACTGGATTTCTTCGATATGCCCAATCTCTAGCAGCTTCTCGACCTCTTTTTTGATAATTTCATTTTGTTGGTCTCCGAAATGCCTCAGCTTCTGTTTAACTGGTCGAACATCAGGCTTGATGTTCAACCTATGAACTGCTACTTCCGGATTTATGCCCTTCATGTCTTCAGGTTTCCAAGCGAACAGGTCCACTTTATCTTGGAGAGCAGCTACGATTTCTCCTCTAACCTGTTCTGACAATTGACTCCCGAGACGAACTGAATGTCCTGGCAGCTCCGGGATTAATTCCACGCTCATCAGTTCACCCTCTTCAAATTCCACAGTCTTTGTTTCATCACCTTTTTTCAAACTTTTATCCCTTCCCTGATCAACATCGTCCCTCTGTTCGCTATGGCGTTTGCGAGACTCAGATTGTCGAACTGCGGCTACATAACAACGCCGGGCGGTTTGTTGATCGCCATGAACAACTCCTACTCCTACCACTCGCCCTTCCTCATTTTCAACAGGGAACTTCATCATCAAATGGGCAGGTGAAATGACAGCAGCATACGAACTCAGAGAAGGACGACCCAAGATCACATTGTATTGAGAGGGTGCATCCACTATAAGAAAAGTCATCGTCTTGTTCTGTCTCCATTCCCCGTCCCCTAGCACCATAGGTAGCTAGACTTTTTCGTACACTGTTACAGATTCTCCTGCAAAACCATAGAGTGAAGTTTCTACAGATTTTACCTCCACTGTTGATCTCATTTTCTTGAAGCAATCCATGAACATGATGTCCACTGAGCTTCCCGTATCCACAAATACCCTTTCAATGTTAAAGCCTCCTATCTCAGCTACGATCACCATAGCATCGAACTGGGGGCTTTGAATGGCCACACGGTCGCGAACTCCGAACTCGATCGCCACCTCTTCGAAGATTGAGTGAACTGTATTTTGTTCCTGCTTGACAGAATTAAGTCTCACCTTTCGAGCTCTGTTTGAATCTCCATCTGTTGGCCCGCCCATAATCATGTGAATAGTGGGCCTTTCTTCCCGTTCGGGTCTAGCTCGTGCTGGGGGAGGTGGAGGCGGAGGAAGTTCTTGCTGCTCTTGCCTTCTTTCCCGTCTCGGTTCTTCCTGATCATTCCTCTGTTCATGGTTCGATCGAGTTCGTCGGACGAAGCGAGCTAATTTGTTTTCCCTGATTAGTCTTTCCAATTCATCTCGCAAATGCAAACATTCGTCAGTTCCATGCCCATATTCATTATGAAATCGACACAATTTACCGTTACCGAAGGTAGATGGCTTCTTCGGATTAGGACTCCAGGTCGACGGCCATTTCAGTTGGGGCAGGTTCTATATCTCCATCAGTACCTGTCCGGGCGGCATAGTCATGGGCGTGTATTGTTCATGTCTCCGCCCTGTTCGATTCTCTCTCAAGGGGGGTGGAGCAAATCTTGCTCGCTGTTCCCCTCCATCTCTCTTTCGAGCTCCCTCCTGCTCCTGTTGCGGCCTACTCATTCGACTTGAACTTTCCCCTTTCTTCATTCGAACTGCTTCTTCCAAGTTGATGTATTTGGTAGACCTCTGTAACAAGTCATCAAAATTGCTGGGTGTCTTCTTAACCAGCGAAGTATGGAGATCACCTTCTTTCAATCCTTGAATGAAAGCACTAACGACCAAATCATTTGAAGCTTCAGGAGCTTCCAAAGTAGCAGCCGTAAACCTCTTGACATAGTTCCGCAAGGTCTCATCCCCTTTCTGTTTCACACCGAACAAGGTTTGAGTAGATCGCCTCTGTCTCCTCGAACTGGCGAACTGGTGCAGAAACAACTCCGACAGCTGTTCGAAGTTGTGAATCACCCCATCGGTCAACTGGCTGAACCATGTCTAAGCAGCCTTGGTGAGGGTAGTTGTGAATACCCTACATTTGATGTCATCTGAATACCGATGCAGCAAAGCGGTATTCTCGAACCTACATAGATGATCCCACGGATCAGTGGTACCATCATAATCAAAATTCACCGGCCGGAAAGAGGCTGACAGTTCGTCCTCCATGACCTCTTCAGAAAAAGGATTTCCCCTGGAATTCCGAGGAATCCGTCGAACAGTCTTCTGCACCTCTCTCAACTCCTTTCTGAGATCGTCCACCTTCTCGGACAGTTCAGCATGTACTCGTTTCTGGCCACGAGGGTGATCGGATTGACTTTCTTGCTCATCCATATGAGACTTGTCACCTTCTTCCTCTTTTCGGGCGTGAGTTTCGATATTGCCTTGCTGTGATTCTGCCCTTTGTTTGCCTAGAGCCCTCTGGACAGCCGCTTCTATCAAACTTGAAAGTTCCTCCGGTGTCAAAGTGACAGTGCCGGGAGGATTCGCCGGTACAGAATTATGGTCCTCGTCTTGTCGCACGGATTGTGCTCCCTCATTCACTCTCCTTCGAGATCCCCTGGTATTCACCATCTTCACAATTCCTCAACGTCTTAGATACTCAAAGTTATGAAAAAATGGATTCCCACAGACGGCGCCAATTGATTTGTCCTTGCTTCTATCTTCTCATTTTCCGGTGTCGATTGGAATTCTCGATGCCGATTGGAATTCTCCGATTTAAAAGGCCTGCAAAAACAAAGAAACACCGGGGGTTTTTTCCCGGTGAAGAGACTCCGACGCTCAAGTCAGTAATCTGGGAAAAAAACGTTGATATTGCTCTTTTTCTTAATAATTATTGTGTATGATATTGTGTGTGTGTGTGAAATAGGAAGATAAGGGTTATAAATACTCTCTGGAAAACGTGACAGTTAGGATTTCTCCGAAAAAAGTGGGAAGTGGGCGAGATACTCGCGATCATGGCGGTTGCTTCAAATTTGAATTAATTCGTTCTGGATTCAGTTCGGCATTTCAGCTTACAGTTCGACTGTTTAGCTTGCAAGTCTGATTAATTCGATCATGTTTTTCATAAAGTGCGAACTTCTTTGTTCGCCCAAAACGTTCTTCCTACTCCTCTGTTCTGTTCGCATTAATTAGCCTTCAAGTCGATTGGTTTCCCGGGGTAGTTCGAATGTGGTTAGTTCGACCACATCACCCTTATCAAAAGCGTTGTCTTTCTGTGAACTTGCGTTGTCTTTTAGCGCAATCCAACACAGAAAGACAACGCTTTTTGTAAAAACGGTTGTAAATTTCATAAAGACAACAGAAAGCGTTGTCTTTACTGTGTTGTCTTTCTGCATATTTCTTGTAGTGAATAGAAGAAGACTGAAGACTGAGAAGAAGAGAGAGAGCGCGCAAAAGAATAAGAAGAAAAGAGAACGCCACTACAGAAGAGAGCGCGAGAAGAGAGTGTAGAAAAGAGGGGGAAGACTACACAAAAGAAAAGAGAGCAAAGTGGGGAGCAAAAGAAGAAGAGAGAAAAGAGAAGTTCAAACACCCCACACCCCAAAGACACATAATCAGTCTCACAGTCGAGGCAGCAAGCTACAGCAGTTCAACCGGCAAAAGAAGTCTAAGATTGTTGCCACCAGTTGAAGAAGAAGAAGACAAACCTTTTTAAAGGTTGTCTTGGAGTGCTCAGTGCGAGGAGCAAGTCCTGTTGAGCTTTCCACTTTCTGAAGAAGAAAGTGAGGACTCTAAGCCTACTACCACCACTTTTTGGACCAACAAGTGGTATCAAAGCAGGTGGATAAATCATCCAACATGTATTATCTGATACCAAGGTATTAGAGCAGATTGGATGATATCAGAACACGTGTTTATTTATATTATATTTCATAAATATAATATAATTTTATTCTACTCGCTCTTTGTATTGAAATTCATGTTTGTAATTTATTTAAAAACTAAATGAATTTATTTAGTTTAGACACTTTGATTTATAGCTACTTATACTAGTCTGTTTCCCTCAGTCAAAATAGATATAGAAAGGAGGTGGAAATTAAGTTGTATCATTCTCTCTCTCTCTCAGATCAGATCAGATCAGATCATTCTCTCTCTAGCAATGGAAAACGTAGGAATGGACGCATGCAGTACCAATACGGTTTAATTCATGAATGGTACCTAAGGATCGAGGAGGAGAGAGGGATCAATGATTGATCGATTAATTTCAGCGATATATATATATATATATATATATATATATATATATATACTACCTCCGTCCCAAAATAAATGACGTTTTAGCCTTTTGCACATATATTAAGAAATGTGATAAAAAGTCCAATCTACCCCTATTTAAGTTTAATTAATGAGGTGCTTTTATCTCTTTAACACATTTAATTTGAGGTGAGTAAATAGGGGTATATTTGGTATATTGCATGTAAATATGCTTTGGAATACGAAAACGACAATTATTTTGGGACAAATTTTAGTTGCTAAAACGTCATTTATTTTGGGACGGAGGTAGTATATATGAGCAGCCTTTTAATAATAATAATAATAATAAACGTGTGACTCAAAGTCTAAATCCAATCTTATAACAATTCCAACATATAAAGTTACCTTATGATGACTAACTCATTCAAATAATCAACGCCAAGAATTATTAATTTCAACTAACTACTAGGCATTAAAGGTCAAAACTTTAGCCCTTTCTCTCAATATATATATATATATATAAATACTCAACTCCACCTTCAAATCATCACAAAAATGAGGAAACTTAGTATCATATTAGTTCTAATGCTTAGTATTCTCTTGTGCTTTCAACTATGCAAAAGCAGCAGGAGGTTGTTATTGCATGATCATGAAACGAAAACCTCGATACAGAAGGGTATTTTCGCCAATTCACTTCAAAAGGGTCCCGTCCCTCCCTCCGGTCCATCCGGCTGCACCAACATCCCCGGCGGTGGCGGCAACGGATGCCCACTCAAGGAAATGCACTTTTCCGGTCATGCATGGCCTCGTCGTCGTGGCTACGCCTCGTCTCCGCCCCTCTCCGGTGGGCTCGCCACTCAACAGAAATAAATATATATAGGTGATCATTTGAAGGCATAGATTAATATATATTCTATATGTATAATCATGCAATTCTTTTGGTTAAATTTTCTTTCATTTTTTGGTTTCATTATTTATTTAAAATACTCTCCATTTTGTACATATATATATATATGTACAAGACTTGCCAATATTATTCTATTCTTTCAAGATTTAATGTTAATTTGTAGCAAGACACCTTGGATTAATTAATTTATAAATTTACTCATCTATTTGTATATTAATTTTATAATATCTTCACATATATAGCAAATGTTACAGCCCGCCATTTGGAGGATATATTTAGGTTTAATTTATTATATCACAAATTAATTCAGCAGGAAATTTTAACAGGCGAGCTAATTAAGAAAATTAATCAAATAAGTTCACTTTCAACAATATTAATTAATAGAGTTGGTTCTTGTGAGACGGACTCACATGTGACGAGATTCAAATATGTCTTTTACGGATATAAATATATGTCTTTTATGGATATAAATATATGTTTTTCAGATATAAATATGTGTTTTATATAAGTATATTTTTTACAGGTATAAACATGATTTCTTTAAGTATACATGTCGTTTTCAGTTACAAGTATTTTTCTTTCTCCCACAAATATGTTTGTCGCACAGTGCGATAGTTCCACCTAAGTTTATATGATATTAATGTATAGTTATTTGCATTTCAACGAAAAAAAAAAACAAATATATGTTACCTCTTTATCAATTTTAATTGACATAAAAATTTTAAGCATTAACGAATAATATTATTGCTTCAAAATGATTGCTTTAAATTGAATTGAGTCAAGATTAAAGCTACTATACTTAGTGCTTGGAGGAGTTTCATACTTTCATTTCACTTTTGTAGATATTTCTAATTCTTGTTTAGTTAATTCCTTTAAATTATTAATATTATCTTGAAAAACGAAACATTATTTGTGGACGTATAATATATGTTTTTAGAATATATATATATATACCAATGCCCTTAATTTAGTACATTTGTTAATGGATCATTTTTCAAATATGTTGTTTTTAGTAATATTTACCTTTGATCATTGAAATTAATTATTAAACTTTTAATTTTTGATACATATATAATTTATCTATTCATTCATTTTGTAAAAAAAAAAAAAATTGATACATCGTAATATATGAGTATCACGAATATAATAATTATTATTATATTCAATTATATTATGATTAATCCAATTTACAAATCTTTGTTATAGTTACGTACACTCAAAGAATAAAAAGTTAGGCCAATATAGTGTGGAGTTAAATACACAATGACTAAGCATGCAACATGTAATTAAATATTTGCTTATCAACATAATTACGTATATAAGTTAATTAGTAATAATGTTGGGACCTCACCCACTAGGGTTGTAACTAGGAAAAACAATTCAAGAATACGTGCAAAAATATGAATTAAAATACAGTAATAAACCTTTGTGGTGTTTAATTAACACTGATTAACAAATATTATCAAAACAAAAATTACATAATATCCTAATTACAATTTAATAAGCATTGATGGTTATATAATTTGATTAATGCATATAATGATATAAAAATAGTCAAATCTATGAAATCTACCTTCTTAATATTGGCGTGTACAACTTAAGCTCTAACAAATTAAGGAAAAATAGGTTTTTTTTTGTCCTCTAACTGTTATTTTATTGACTTTTATTTTATTTAGTCATTTAATTTATTAAAATATCTGAATTTTATGTCTCACTGTTCTTTACTTAACATTCAATTTAATAATAATAATAGTAGTAGTAGTAGTAGTAGTAATAAAAATAATAATATCGATTTCTATTATATTTGTCACACTTATATATTAGTTTTAAATAATATGTAAACCTCTTTAAAAAAATATTTTCGTGATGAATTAATAATTTTATTTATTTATTAATGTATTATTGTAGTTATTATAAACCTTTGCAGTACGAAAATCAAATAGTATCTGTTATGTAACTTTAACCTGTTATTCCAGCTACCAATTAAAAATCATAAATTCAAACAATTATAAGATCAATATAAAAAAATGGGTTATATATATATATATATATTCACAAAAAATTAACGGATGAGGCCTATTAAATTTTTATTTATTTTATTTTATTAAAATTGATGTTTTGTATTTTATGATTTTATCCCTAATTAATTAATTAATATTATCTCATGGGCCTTATTTCTTTTAAGAATGGGCTAAATCCAAAGGTTTCTGTAAAGCTCATTCAAAAAGCCCATTTGGCCCATCCAATTAACGTACCAAAATTTAGGCAAAAATCCCTAATTCAATTAGGGCAAACAATCGATTGCAAAGTGCGCGAACGAGCTTGAACAAGGCAAGTTTTTATGATTTCTTTAGCCTGTGTTTCTTGTTTTTCAATTTCCGGCTGACGGAAGCTATTTTCCGGCGAAGTACGCCGGAAAATCGGACTACTTTTTGTTCTTTCTTCTCATGGTATGAAATTTGTTTCTTTGATCCACATATATTAGAAAATCGACAAACCCCTATATAAAAAAGGTTTCTTATTTATTTAGCTATCATCAATTTGATTAATGCATTACAGAGGAGGCTGCAATGACGGTAATTTGACGAAAATTTGATTCTTTATGCTGTGTTCAATTTTGATGGAGTATACTAAATAATCTTTGCGCCTTGAGTGCGCTCTAAGTTTTTTTTTTTTTTAATTTCTGCACATATCTTAATTCTGTTTGATGAACAGGGATTTAATCTGTGCCGAAGAAACTATGCTCTCAGGATTGAAGTTTATACCCCGTGATCATATTGATAAAGTAAGTTCATGGTAGAATTCCTTGTTCTGGGTTTTGTGTTTTTTGTTGCTTGTGTGCATTTGTGAAGTTCTTACTGGAGTTTGTGAGCATTGATCGGATCACGGTGTTGTTAGGTTTTTGCTTTTGTTGCTTGTGTGTGTATTTGCTCTTACACACCTGTTTTAATATCAAAGTTTGTTTAGATTTCCTTAAAAGGTATAGTATGTTAACAAGAAACTTCAGTTTTCTGTATGCTTACACCTGTTGCTGGGTTGTGTTTTAGGACAAAGATGAAACTTCAAATGATTCTCAAAAAGAGACGAGAAAATCGAGGCATAAAAAGGAAAAGCTTGGGAGGAAAAATAAACATTCCCATTATACTAGCTCTGATGATGACGACCTTGAAAAAATAAAAAGTGGGTCTCGAAAGAAAAAGAAGTGGTATGATTCATGTGACGATCTGTCTTCATTTTCTGAAGAAAGTGGTAGCCAGAGTGAATTAGAACATGATCGGAAGAGGCATAGGAGTCGGAAAACAGAAAAGAAAAGGCGTGATGATAGTTCGGACCGGCAAAGAAGTAGGTCAAAGAATAAGGGAAAGAGCTGGAGGAATGGTTATTCATCAAGAAGTAAATCTTTGAGTGGATCTGAGAGTGAAAGGTCTATTGAGAAAGGGAGTGAAGGAAGTAGTAGATGGAAGGACAGAGAAAAAAGGGGCATAAAAAATGAGAACATGGAAAATGAACTGAATGGTATGTCTTAATTTCAACTCTTATGTTATCTTTTCGAATATTTTGTGATCTTATTACTCTACTTTTTATGTAAAATCAGCTGACAGTAAAGCTCAATCACAAGATTACAACAACATTGGGCGGGTAGAAATGGGATTGGAATGGATGCTTCGTCCGGATGACAATAAGAATAAGATTTCTGATAAATCTTCACATGTTGAACCGGAGGAAGCTTCTGCTGAAGAGGTATGCTTACATAATACAAACTTTTGTGATGTGATTCTTTCAGCACTGAAAATACAACCATAAAACAAAGGAATGCTTTTGTTGATGTTGCATATCAAACCTATCTCTAATAGTAGTGTCAGGACCTACCAGGTTTCTTGATGGGTGCTTATCCTCATTATTTTTTGTAATTCATGCTTGAAAATGTTGATTATCCCCGGTTTTTAATCAATCACATATAAGACTAAAGATGGCAGTCTTATGGATCACACGACCTAACAGTTATGCTCTGTATTTTAAAGAGCCAATGGGTTTGTTAAATATTTTTAGTCATCGCTTTCTTAGTTACACCTATGAATGAGTTCAGTTTTGGGTCAGTACTCAAGTCTGTTGCCTGTAAGTATTTAACCACATCCTACTATATAACTCTAAAGGAGCACTTGAAAGTTCAATGCTAAGTTGTCTTCTGCAACAAGTAGTTCTGTCTTGTGTTAAAGTGAGAATATTTATCACAATCTTAAATGTATTCACTCTAATGCAAAAAATCTATTCTATGAAAATCTTGACTTGTGGTTCCTGTATTTGTGATTCTTATTTGGTGTCAAGGGTAGGTCCCTTTTTCTGTCAAGGATTTGAAGTTTTAACTTCTTGTTTAACTGTTTGGATCTTTGATTTGAGCTCATTGTTGAAAATTAATGTCTCTTAACTTCTTGATTTTCAGGCTTTAATTTCTTTTGGTTTGTAACTAAATATATTTTCATCTCACTAGGTAAAGAAGGATAATCCTAGAGAACTAAATCCATATTTGAAAAATAATGGGAGTGGTTATCCAGAAGAGTATGGTGGAACAGAGGCTAGGGATAAACAACTTTTATCCACTGCAGTTATTGGTGATGGAGGTGCTAGCTGGAGGCTTAAAGCTTTGAAACGAGCGCAGGAGCAAGCAGTTCGAGAGGGCCGGAAACTTCAGGAGGTATTTACACAGGGATCATTGATTTGACTGTTTATTTAATATAATTATATTCATAGTAGTACTTTCTTAATTAGGTGGTTGAAGAGCGTTGGGGTTCTATGGGTCATCTTGCAGCTTCTGTGGCTTCTCGTGATGTTGCACCAACTCATGCTCATCTTCATTCCATAAAACATAGGAGGAAGGGGTTGATGAAAGAAGAAGTGAGAACTTTAGATGAAGAAAATGACAACACTGAGAAGGTACTGGTTCCCACTTTTCAGTGCATCATTGGAGCTGTATACTTGCCATGACATCAAAATTTAAAACTCCCTCTACCATTGTTCTAGCTAGTATTGATTCTTAATATATTCACAAGTTTTGATTCAATGTTAATGCCCAGCTAGGTCAATGAACCCCCCCCCCCCCTCCCCAAACAAAAAAAAAGGTATTCATACTGAGTTCACATATTTTTTTATTAGGACGTTGATCAGAAAAGCAAAAAGGACAGTCGCCCACGGCATCCTAAAATGAAAGTGCCCAAAGTTCATGATTCTTTGTCTTGGGGGAAGCGGGGAAATAAAAAATTGTCAGCTGAAGATACTGCTCTTGTCTCTTCTGCGATATCTAGTTTGAATAAATTTTCTGATGATGGGAATTTTATGGGTCAATTTTTGAGTAAGGATGAGAAATGTAGTGATAACAGCAGTTTTTCGAAGTCTGAAGCAACACTAAAGCCTATACCAATTCAATTTGCATCTGGTGAAAATAAAGAAGATGCTGGAACATTGAAGCCGGACATGAGTGCAAACCAGTTGGCTGCCAAAGCCTTGCAACTTCGTATGAAAGGAAAGCACGAGGAAGCAGATAAGCTACTGGTAATAAATTATTCTCAGTGAAAATTTCTGCCATAAAATGCTCCTATTCCCTGCTGTGCACAAAGGAATTGAACTCCCTCTTCATATGCTCTTATCAAATTTTTTCGTTAATATGCTTTTGTAGAATTGAGTAATCATAAATTTGATTTAGCGATGAAGCCCATAGAGTAGGTTGAAGGTTGTGAGTGTCTTAGAAATTTTGCTGTTGATTTAAGTTAGCTCAATGATTTGATGACCATCTAAATTTCCTGCAATTAATTTGCTTTACTTAGTGAGATTAGGTCTTTATAGTTTTGAGGGGAAGATTAATTAGTTACTTGTTCATTTCATATTATGAATGTGGCTTATTTTTTTGTTGTTCCAATCTTTCTGTGATTTGATCTTGTGTTCCTCATTGTTAATTCAGAAGGAAGCTGAGAGTATCAAAGAAAGGCCGAGTGTTAGTATTGAGTCAAGCAGACAGAAAGTTGATGGGACCACAAGCAGGTTCTTTTGCATCTTATCCCCAAGTCATACTGTTATCAATAATTTTTTTGCCCTTTTAATCTGCATCATATCTCATTCTTTCTATTGGGTTATATGTTAGGTACATCATGCATGATGTGTCTGCAAGGCAAAAGAAGAAAGAGGATGATGCTGACTTGCATCTAGCTCAGAACATCATGCATAATCAACGTTATAGTGTATCAAATCAAGCAGACGAAGAATACGACTATGATGATGGTACTAGGAAAAAGACCCGGAAGAAAGGAGGAGGTGGCAATGACAAATCTGTGATAAGTAATTCGGCAAACCGCTTCTTAACTCAGCAGGACCGCTGCCAGTTTTGTTTTGATAATCCAACAAGACCCAAGCATCTAGTCATCGCCATTGCAAACTTTTCCTATCTATCGCTACCTCATCAGCAGCCTGTTGTTCCAGGCCACTGTTGCATTTTAACTTTGCAGGTGACTATGAACTGTCTTTTGATTTTGCTATTTCTCTTTCTAATTAGAAAAAAATTCCGTATTTGCTAATACGCTACCAGTCAACACAAGGATTCTCTAGTTGTGTTGTGGAATGTTTTGTTTAAGTTAAACTGTAGTTTCTTTATTTTGGCTTACATTTTGATTTACACCAACTTCTCTGAAGTTGTTTATACCATTGAAAACACATTGTATTTCCCGATTCTGCTTCAAATTAATCAGTAGTGCATGATTTCATGTTGAGTTGTTGACCACATTATGTTATTGCTGATGACCTCTTATCTGTATTCATTTCACCTCTACAGCATGAATCTTCCACAAGAACAGTCGACGATAATGTGTGGGATGAAATTCGGAACTTCAAGAAATGCTTGATTATGATGTTTGCGAAGCAAGAAAAAGACGTAGTGTTCTTTGAGACTGTAATGGAGTTGGCACGCCAAAAGCGACACTGTTTGGTCGAGTGCATCCCTTTGCCCCGGGATATTGCTAAACAGGCACCTGTTTACTTCAAGAAGGTGAGCTCATCCTGTTGTGAATGCACATTCTTATGCATGATTTTTCTTCATAAATTTCCAAACTATATATATACTTCCATTTTCTTTCTACTCCATATTTTATAGATTGAATAGCTTGAAGACTTGTTTGGCTGCAGGCAATCGATGAAGCTGAAGACGAATGGAGTCAGCACAACGCAAAGAAGCTCATCGACACAAGTGAAAAGGGCCTCCGGGGTTCAATCCCCAAGAATTTCCCATATTTCCACGTTGAATTCGGATTGAATAGGGGCTTTGTTCATGTAATAGACGACGAAAAAGAATTTAAAGGCAGTTTCGGGTTCAATGTGATTAGAGGTATGCTACGTTTGCCAGCTGAAGACATGCATCGACGTAGGAGGCAAGAGTCTGCGGAGACGCAAAAGCAAGCTGTCGCTAGTTTTGTACGGGACTGGGAGCCGTTCGATTGGACGAGGCAGCTTGGCTAAGCTGTAACCATTTTCTGCATTCGTTTTGTTCATGAATTTTGGGTGTACAATAGGTACTGTGTATCCTTATGTTCTCGTAATGTCCCCATTTCGTTATCAAATAAATAATATCATTCAACTTTAAGGAACTGAAAACAGTTCAAAGGATCAATTTTCAGAACAAAAGGGGAAGAAAAGGGACAATTTTCACGGTTTGAAATTAGGGTTAGTTAACTTCTATCAAGTTTGGACAGAAACTTGATGAAAGGTACCTGATGTGATATTTTTTGAAACATGGGGAAACAATACTGTTACTCGAGAAAATGGGGGTACGTCCCAAAGTGAAAAAGGGGAATAGTTTGGGTACAAAAAATGTAATTTGCCCATAAAACTAATTGAAAATTTAAAAAAATAAATAAATTAGGAATTCAGAATCCAAAAAAAATTAAGAAAAAAAATCACAACCATCACAATTAACTTAGCAACATATTTGTGTAATTTCATAGCAAAATTAGCAATAAATTGCTTGACTTCATAGCAAAACTACAGTGTCACACGTATAGCTAGTTTTAATCACAACTTAGGGACGAATTTGTATAATTTCATTGCAAAAGTAGCGACAAATTGCTTTGTTTTGTCGCTAGTTTAATTTTTTAGCCACAAATTTTTAAAATTTTCATAGCAAAGTTGGTAACAAACAGCCTAATTTGATCGCAAAATTACACTTTCGCTACAATTTAAAAAAATTCACTACAAAATTAGCGCAAATGAATACCTTTGTATCTAAATAACAACACACCACAAGTTGATTTTTTTTTTTTTAAATATTCATATAACTAAAACATGGCAAAATATTTTATGTAACTGGTGCATGAATCTAGGATCCATACACCCGGGTCGACCCGCCCCACATGCCTCTGACGCGCGTTTTCACGCGTCCCCACGCGCCTGGTGGATGCGTTCAAACCCACCAAGATTCGCTTCAGGCAGTCATACCCTCATGTTATGTTAGGGTTACCCTCATGTTATGTTAGTGTTACCTGTGTTACCCTCACGAGGGTAACACTAACATAACATGAAGGTAACTCTAACATAACATGAGGGTATGATTAACATTTTAGTTCAGTGGTTTTAAACTAAGGGTATGAAATCTGGAGATGGGGTCACATTAACATAACGCGAAGATAACTCTAACATAACACGAAGGTAACACTAATATAACGTGAAGGTAACGGCCAAAACACACGAAAAAAGTAAAGAGGCACGGGCTGGGCGAGCCAGCATGGCCCAGTTGCATGGACAGATCCGTGCAACTGGCGCACAGGAGAGTAACTCCTAAAACATTCACACACAAGCTGCAAAGTAAGATCTCAAATCTCAAATCGAAAGTTATTTGCAATAATAACTCAATTCAAATATTTTTGAGTAAATATTAGTAATATTTTCAACAATCTAATAAGTTCTAAATATTTTGTTCTTATAAAGAATGAATCTTCATTTTTTAATCAACAACCTGAAAAGAACGAAAATAGAGTAAAGCATCATAAAGGTTAGGCAATAAGGGCTCGTTTGGTTCGAAGGTTGGGTTTGGATTGGATTGTAATAATTTTGGGTTTTTTACTGTTCATGCAGTATAATTGGATGTCTGGTGTGGAAGTTTTTGGGATGGGTTTAGTTGTGTTATGTGTTTGGTATGTGTGTTTAAAAAGTGTAATGTTTATAAATTTGTGTTTGGTATATAGGTTGAGTTTGATATATTAGGACAAATGACCAAAAATACCCCTTAATTATAATAATTGTGATTTTTTTTCTTTTTTTTTCTTTTCTAAAATTTTGTATTGAATTTTTTAATATTTTTTATGACATGGCAGCCTAGGCACTAATTTTTGTGGGAAAAATTGGGGATTATGTTTGTACATCTAAGAAGACAAAAATTGTTATTTAGTTAATTTGTACAACTTTATTAATTATTAACTCATTTCTTAACTCACATTGCAACCTCGACAAGTTGTAAAAATAGTTTATATATCTTGCAAATTATTGCACAAACATAGGACATTTAGTTCATTTCATTCAATTCAAAGAAGGCAACATGATAACAAGTTAAAAAACATTCAATTTCCCTACAAAAAAACCAGTCAAATCAGAACAAGGCTGAATTCACTTAATTATCATCTTGATCAAAAGGTTGCCAAAAATATGATCGAAGAAGATGAAATTAAGCAAACTAATCTTAGCAAATTTGTGCAGCCTTGTGGATTAGAATCGAACGAGTACCTCTCGCGCGCACGAAACAACATCTACTCGACCATAATTTAAAAGAGTTATAACGAACAACATTACATTGTCATGATTCAAACTGTACATTTATTTCAAACATTCAACAAGATGGTTAGAGACAAGCAAAACAAGAACTGCAAACGGGGAAGATCTTGGCAAGTTGTACAGTATCTTTGCCACCAATGGCCAAGCCTTTCGATCAGCTGTTGATATGTACCCCCTCACTCGAAACACTATCTTCTCCAATGTGCGAGCATTTTTCAAAAGAGTTTGAATAGACCCGAACAGATCATTATCACGCAGAACCCAAGTAATATCAACTGTCTTAAGATGCATCAGATTTGTTTCTGAGTTGTTCTGTGCATCAAAAACAGGGAGAAATGGCTCTCGGTACACATCATCACTAAGCAAATTAAACTGCAATAAAATTACAATTACATACATAAATTTGATCACAATGTTGAACATCAACATGATCATGAGCATTGAGAAAACAACAATTTACTCACATATGCATCTTGATATGAAGATACAATACAAGTCTGGGCTTGATGAATAACCAACTTGCAAAGATTAGGGAAAATCTCAAGAAGACTAATCACACCAACATCATTATTTTCATATAGTTTAAAAAACTTGACATTTGGTACTAATCAACCATGCCATTCCACGCCTGACCATGTGGAACCATTTATAAAACAGTAATGCTTTATGGGAAGAGTAGGATCAGTTGGTACTACTTGTGTTTGGTATTCTCAAAGTACATCCAGCTTTGATACGATCCTAAAATTCTAAAGTTACTTTATGATTCTAGGGTTTCTTTCGTCATGACAAGTCTACCATTTCGCCGACGTGAAGAACCTAAAACTGAAGATGACCACTTGAAACGTCTAAAAAAGATTAAAATCAATTATAGTAAAAATGAAAAGTGAAAAGGGTTGCAGGAAACCCAATTCATTTTATAATCAAAAGAATGGAGTAGGCTTACCCTTTTCAGTTCTTATATATATTTCCCTGATTTCCTGATGATAGAGCATATCCGAGCATGTGTGTGCATATAACAAATTTACAGCAGTATTACCCTGCTCATAATGGAAGTAGGCAATAAGGGATAAACATAAAGAATGCAGAAATAGGAAGGACACAAAGAGTTTGAACTGAAGTATTCCTTCCAAATCATGTTCTTCAATAAAAGGTGAGAATTGACCATCAATGTCTGACTACGAATTTCATTCAAAGTAGGTTCATTTATTTGGTTCATTTTATGAAACAATTAAAGCATGTTAAACACTAAGTCATGATTTCAAACGGAAGTTGGAAAGGAGTTTTAGGGAGAAGAAGATGAAAGAACGACACACCTGTTTACACAAGCGATAGACTTGAGCTCCGATTTCGCCGACGCCGATTTCTCAGTAGATGGGTTTCTGCCCTAGGTGAAAAGTGGTAGAGATGAATGGGGACGTAGGCCTTTCAAAGAGGGGTTCTTTTTACAATCAATGATTTTGCTAGGTTGGGTCCCCTTCTCAAATCACTCAGCCTTGACCGCTGTTCATCTCCGGAGTCATTTCAATGGAGGTCGCGTCAGTCGGGAGGAGGAAAGGGTTTTGCAAGATTGTAGGGTGTTCGGCTCATATATATTGTGGCAGTCTTGTAATTACATGTAGGATGAAGGGCGAAAGGGACATTTTTTTGCAAACAGTAAGGACAATCTTGTAAAAACACATGGGTTACTGTTGGGGCTAAAATAAACCTCCAAAATTTGTTGGGATTGTAAACTTGTTCCTAATCCAACTTAATCCAATGGGCTAAACCCGGGCCCTTTATAAACCCGGGCTGTAAACAATTGTACCAAACGTAGGTTTAGGCTAGATATCAAACCTAGTCTAGCCTAAACCTATCTACCAAACGGGGCCTAAGATAAGATAATCTATCTATATATAAAAGGAGGACAATTGGCAAAATTTACAATTTTATCATTTTCCCTCCTAAAAATGTCAAATCAAGATTTTAGTTAATAAAAAAATTGTAAAAACTATTAGTATTTTCAAGGGAATTAATTATGTTATGTTGTAATATTTTCAATTAACTATTATATTATTATTATTATTATTATATTATTATTATTATTATTATTATTATTATTATTATTATTATTATTATTATTATTATTATTATTATTTATTATTATTATTATTATTATTATTATTATTATTAATTATTAGTATTATTATTATTTTATTATTATTATTATTATTATATTATTATTTATTATTATTATTATTATTATTCTTATTATTATTATTATTATTGTATTATTATTATTATTATTATATTATTATTATTATTATTATTTTATATTATTATTATTATTATTATTATTATTCTGATTATTATTATTATTATATATATTATTATTATTATTATTTTATTTATTATATATTATTATTATTATTCTTATTATTATTATTATTATTATATATATTATTATTATTATTATTATTATTATTATATTATTATTATTATTTTTATTATTATTATTATTATTATTATTATTATATTATTATTATTATTATTATTATATTATTCTTATTATTATTATTATTCTTATATTATTAGTATACTACTACTTATTATTCTATTATTACTAATATTATTATTATCTTTATTATTATTATTCTTATTATACTACATTACTACTATTACTACTATACTATTACTATTACTATTACTCTTACTATTACTATTACTATACTATTATATTTTATTTATTATTATTATATTATTTAGATAGATCTCATCATCATCATCATCATCATCATTATTTGTTGTTGTTGATAAATAATGTTTAATGTTGAACAATAATTTAATTCTTTTGTGTTAACTATCATTACTTAATGTCTAAAATTATTCACATTCTCATTTAAAATTAAAGAAATTTTAAGATATTTTTGTAACTTTCAAAAAATTGTTGTATATAAGTAAATATTTCAAAATTTATATTGTTGATTGATCAATTTTGACCAATTTCAAAAATCATTAGCTTATCAAATTATTTATTAAACTAAGAAAAATATTCAACAAAAAATAAAAACAAATAGAATGTAAGTTTTCAAAATATTAAATTTCTTTTTTTTTTTGTTAACTTTAATTACTTAATGTTTATAATGATTCATATTATCAGTTTTAAAGTTAAATATATTCTAAAATATTTTTTGTAATTATGAGAATGTTGTATATAAATAAATATTTCAAGACTTATATTGTTAATTTGTCACTTTTAACTAATTTCGAAAATCATTGACTTATTAAATTATCTATATCAAGCCATGAAAAAAATTCAATGAAAAAGAAAACAAATAGAATGTAAGCTTTCAAGTTGTTAATTTTTATTTTTTTTTGTTAACTAAAGTTACTTAATGTTTATAATTATTCATATTATCAATTTTAAAGTTAAAATAAATTTTAAGATAGTTTCTGTAATTATGATAAAGTTTGTATATAAACAAAGATTCAAAATTTATACTGTTAAATGGTCATTTTTAACTAACTTCATCATTGACTTATCAAATTATCTATTGAGCCAACGACCATAATTTTTTTTCAAAAAACAAATAAATAGAATATAAGCTTTCAATTTCGTTGTTTAGATTGTTTATAATTTTGTATTACAACCTTTTAATATTGTCAAATATAATGTAGAATAATATATATAATTTGTGTTATTAGAATTTAAAATAACACGTCCCAAGAAAACGAATGCACAGGGAAGTTTGAGAAACACACGAGAGATCGGACCAACCAAATTCTACTTTCTTCAACTAAAACTCTACTTTACCCAATAATTATTTTTAAATAATAAAATATAACTTTAAAAATTAATAAATATATGGTAAATATATTTATGTATCATGCAACATTTGGAATAATGAAAGATATATAAATAATTTTTAATATAGCTATCAGAATAAATAATAAACCACGTATCGCGCGGGTGAAATACTAGTTGAATTGATAAGACTAGAGAAGATAAATCAACACAATTATAAGAAAAATATCAATTTTAGTTCGGTAACTTAGACCTTGTCTAATTTTACGCACTAACTTTGTGTTTTCCAGTTTTGATCCCTTAACTTTCGATTTTCCCAATTTTAATCTTTTTTTATCGGAACAACCAAAATTGTGGACGTGATCGTTGAAAAATCTGACGTGGCAGCAAAATTCCGAAGCAATTTTGGTTATCCAAACCAAAAAGGATTGAAGTTGGAAATATTCTATAGTTAAAATACCAAATTTGAAAAAGACAAAGTTAGTGCAACAAAATTAGAAAGATATAGGTTATCGGACTAAAATCAATATTCTCCCAAAATTATATATTTCAAGCGGAGTCTCTCAATTTACTTCAGGAAACAAGAGGGCCTAGTTGACCATTTTTATTTTGTCTCCGACTTTAGTTCAACAAAAACAATAATTGAGAGCAAATTAAATATGACACAGATTATGAGAAGGAATTTTCACAAGCAGTTTGCAAACTCCAAGATTCTAAGCACAAACCAATGGGAAGCTAAATCCCAAAGCAGCAATTCAAAACCCACTACAGCAAGAACAATCAAGAACCCAGAGATTTACAGCCTACATCCACGGAGGAACAACACAGATATTATTGCTCACTGAATCAAAACGATTACCAAACAAATCTGCTGAACTTGCAGGTTCAAAAACTGACTCTCAGCCTTACTTTGGCACTATAGAACTTTCTCTCTGAAACTGAAAACTCTTCTACATCCTAACAATAAACTCTCATATTTATAGTGTACAATGCAATAACCCTAGCTAAAACGGATCTGTAACCACTTCAAGATTTGAATCTTAAAGTAGCAACTCGAGCCCCATCTTGATCCTTCCTGCAACTTCCAACGGTAACAAACTAACTCATGTCCAGGTGGCGAAGGAACTCCATCTAAGCAAATGCGACTTTATAACTTCCATTCACAACACAAAAGACAAAATCGAGCAAACGACTTTTAGCTTCCTATGCAAAATAAATCGCTTCCTAAGGACCCGGATGAAGTAGACCCCCCAATGAGAGAGAGAGAGAGAGAGAGAGCTACAAATAGAATGAAATGACTGCATATATATGGTGGAAGATGTTAATGTAAATGGAGATTGAGCAGAGCCATACTATCATGTTGAAGATACAATATATATATATATATATAGATTGGATTCTCAAATCAGTGCATGATATGAAGCATCTCTCATTCTGTGTAGATAAAGCCAATAATACAAGTCTATCTTCAACTTGCTTTCTCTGACTGGTATGAATTCAGTAATAGGTGGCCAAAAATGTTTCGAGTGAGTAAAAGTCTCATTAAAATTAACTCAAAAAGTGGGGATTACATTACAATAATATAAGAAATATCTGCAGTTAAAAAAAATTTAGAATAATGATGAGTGTTGAATTCAACAAACTGTTTCTCTGCTTTACTCTCTCTCTCTCTCTCTCTCTCTGGGTGAAGAGAGAGAGAGGGAGGGGCTCCGATGTTCCTTACTATCACAACTAGCATTAACACTAGAATCTGAAACTGGGATCAACATCCATTGCCCACGCAAATTTCGCCAAAAGAGACCTATTAAATATCTGCATGCATGAATTAATAAACCAGTCATTAACATCACCATCAATTCCACCAATAACTAAGACGAAAAGATTTGAGTAATGAATGAGCCTAACCTTCTCGATAGGAACTTCATGGCGTTTACACCATGCAACAGAGATCCTAGGATCAAGGTAGTTGATCTTTGACGTACCCAAAGCTACAGTTTTCAAATCTTCTTTCGTCTCCTTGTCTCGTTCCATCTTTTCAATCTTCACAGTCGTTTGAGCCATCTTTTTCTCTATTCTGCAAGATAATGATTTACCGTAAGCTGCACTGGACAAGCACTGTACGTATAGCCCACCCACTAAAAAGAGTATCACTTACGCGTCAGGATTCATATTCCTCTTTGGCTTCCCATCGGCACTCTTCAATAGGGGTTTCCCCTTTTTAGCCCTAGCTAAATCTGTCTTAAGTTCTTCCATAACAGCCTAAAACAAGTTTAAAAGGTAAGCATGCTATCAACAAAACAGAAGATTAGGCTTTCACTGGAAAGGCAGACTATCTTAACATGGAAAGAGAACCAAAACACATCATGATTCATGCTACTGCCTCAGCTACCAGAAATGTGACCTATGTGGTTTCATTAACAGTCCCGTGTATAAAGCAGGCTGAAAAGCCTTTTTCTTTTTTTTTCCAGCAAACCCAGACCTGACTTTTATCCGTTATTTTTCGGTAGTAGTGAGTAGATTGAAGACAATACCTTTAACTCATCAATCTTTTCATCCAAGCGTAACATCTGAGCACTGTGGGACTTTGAGACAGTACGTTGATGATTACAAATGATTGCAACCTATAAGAGAAATGCAGAACATTGGAGACTCAAACAAAATCAGAAAAGAGTAGATCATTAGAGATTCACAGCCTGTACCTCTTTGTTCGCATGCTGATAAATGACAATCTTTTCAGCAACATCTCCACCTTTTGTCTCCCTACTCAACTGCAGTAAAGAGATGGATACACATTGGCATGAAACTTTCATGAGAATAATTTGATATTTAACAGCAGTTAGGCTCTGGTTTCACTAAAATTAAATCAAGCAAACAATCTCAGTTAACATGCTGACATCAATGTCACGTATCGAATACTACACACTTGGTGCATGTTAATGATTAACAAGTCACTGACAGAGTGTTTTGTCTGATGTTATCAAAATAAGTTAAATCAGTCTAAAGGAGCTAGCTGGAAAATAAAAAACAGGATCAGGTAAGTATTCCAAGCTTGTATGAATTAGTTATCATAATTTACAAAGGAAAAAAGAATGAAAGAAACTCAATTACTACACCAAAAAAGTGAAATAGTAGCCACTCATTGGTATGTATAGATGTTACTACTATTTCTACAAAAAAAAAAAAACCATCTCACATTCCCCTCTCCAAGTGGAAAGAATCATAGAATGCCTTTGTTTAGATGTTCCAAAGATTCTCTTTTAGGGTGCTCAATTGTTTTTCTCGCTTCTAAGCAGAAAGAGATATATGTCAACTTAAAGCATTTATTCTGCTGTTTTTATTCTTTAGCATTTATCATAAGGATTTTCTCCTACTAATGAATCGGAGTGACTACCTATCAATGAGTTTATAGGATGAGGTTAATGATGGGATTATGAGCACAGACAATCCAACAGATGAAATAAGTGGATTACTAATGAACATACATTTCAAGGCAATGAATTCATGTTGCATCTTACCATCTCATCCAATGTAATAGATGCATTGTATGTACGGAAGACTTTAGCAGTGAGGCCAGGCATCAGTTCCTTTAAATGAGCATTTAGTTTACTAGTATCAAGTTTGTCAAATAGATCATCACCACCTTTTTTCCCTGGATATTACACAATCTACATGTAAAATTTCACCAACAACAAATTATAGTGACATAAATATAATAGTAGCAGATCATTCACTGACCACTTCGAAACTGTTGGATTGCCTTGAAGACAGGGATTTCAACCTCGACTTCATTTTGATACCTTATAGAGTCTTTACCGAGGAAGTCAAACTGCAAATAGAAACAAAACTATCATTTGTTGTTGACTTAAAAGTGCACTTACATTGAGATGACAAATAGTTTGAAATTCTGACTTTCTTTGAAAACCCCAACTTCATGGACTACATTAGATGAGATGAAGTTCATTCTATGCAGCCAAACTGGTGAATTTAATCAATAAGACTAGACGGCATGTGTAAATCTGAAATAGTAATATATATAAATGAAATTACTGTACCTTCAAGATATTAGGAGGTACTGGTTCGACATTTTCAACTTTTAAAGTGCAGCAACCAACTGTGTCAGCTTCATCATCATCCTATAACATGAAATATATTTTACAAAGCTGCATAAGATTCATCTAAAGCACGATGCAAGAAGAACAAAGTTTTGTAATACTTTAATCTAGCAAAGAACAGAAATCATGACATGGTCAAGAAAATTCAAAATTGATGCAGTTGCATCAAATACCTTCTCATTGCCAGCCCTAAGGGCCAGCTTGTCAATAAGATATGTTGCAACTGCTATCTGCTTCTTAGTAGGATCTTTACTTGAAAAATCCTTGGTATAAGCTGTTCGGATACCTTGTATATAATCCTTCATTAAACATGAGATGAAAATAATTAGTTCGTCAATCTTCCAAGCCAACTCAAAAGACTTGAAAGACTAATTGTAGTTAGAATCCATCTCAATAAACCTTTAAGAGCCTGGCTTTCTCATACTTCTCTTTATCACTTTGTCCTTTCAAAGCACTGCTGGCTGCCAGGAATACATATTTAAATTCCTTTGGATTAATGGGATCATTCCAGTAAGCCAACCATGTCACTGTGTTATCATGTCTTATTTCTTTCCAGCTGCCAGACAATGAATTCAAAATAATTACTTCTAAGATAATTTTACATTCAGAATTCTTCAAGTAAAAAGGACAAAAGGAGTAACAAGTGGAACCTTTGACCAGGGATAGGACACTCGGGAATTGGAGCATCCTTTCCAATATTGATAGTGATGTCACTTGGGCGTATTCGTTTCTTCAGCTTCCCCATCTAGATTGAAAATTGACAATCAACAATATTCAATCACTGGAAACCTAAACTCCCACCTTATCTGGTGACTGAACATACATGAAACCTTTGCTAACATAAACATTTTATAGTCAGAAGGATAGCACACCTTTGGGTGTTCCCCTCGGCCTCGGAACAATCCAGGTGGTTCAACTCTGAAGTTTCCAACCTGAAAATGGAATCACAATTAGCTCCGAGTGAGAAAACTAATCTTGTCAAAGGAAGTCAAAGCTGACCTGCTAATGTAATGAAACACTCTGACGCCCCGAAAAAAATGATAATTAAAATGCAGAAGCTTCATTTCATAGTGTTTATTCTAAAATTAATCAGCCAACTAAACTTTAATTTACAATGAATATCCATAGTTTTAAACATTAAGTATTTATGTAATAGCTGTGAAAACAATACAAAGATTATAATCCAACCAATAGCACAGCAAAAAGCTAAAAACTCATCAAGATGGTCCCATCCTCCAATTAACATGATTCATGGATCACTTCTACCAAAATTAAGTCATGGTTAGAACATTACACAATACCTGAAGAAAGAGAGCAAGTACAGTACATGAGCAAAAAATGGTCTCTTACACCAGCAGGGGATGGCACTATATCGAAAGTAAGAAGACACAGTGCCCTCATTTACGATGTTTCATCTTTCAGAATTGGTGATAGAGTGTCTCTCAAAAGCTTGAAGACCATATATGACATAAGTGGTAGGTAACAAAATCTTCTCTCTTTCCTTTTAATTATTCAATATTTAATGTAGGGGACAAGCACAGATCAAGATGAAAACCGCACCTTCTCTTTCACACCATCAACGATGGCCCACATATACTTTTCCTCCTGCTTCAGTTTCTCCTCTTTGAGAGCTTTCCTTTCCTAACCAATGAAAAAGGGAAAAGGAAAATAAGAAAGTGAAGAGAGCTGTATTCTTATGTATAAGTAATTTACATGTCGCCAGCGCACAGGGAGCCCTCGTTCACAAAATTTATCAGAAGAAGTAAGTATGTTTTCTTTGAATCGCCCTCTTTAGGTCGAAAAAAAATGGCTCATATTCTCAAGATTTTTTTAGCATTATAATATTGAAATGGAAAGCTGCTTTGTAAAGCAAAGTGAACAGGAACAAGAATTCCATGTTTCAAGACTAACGTTATGTTGCTTAAGTGCCAAGTTTCCAGCAATTGTTGTTTCTCAAACATTCAATATTTCACCACATATCACATCACATTCACTACATGCAAAAGACTGATAAGGGGCCAGAAACAAGCATAAATAACTTATTTCACATTATCCTATGGCTATTTCAGAAGCAGAAGCCCTAAACTCTGTTGTATCATAAGTAACAGGACTCAAGCACTCATTAACTTAAGAGTCTAAGACAGCAGTATAGTTATTAACTAATATCTTCACATTAAACTCACCTAAAGCCAAGAACAAAAAACTGTCCAAGAACCTAATATGTACTGCAGAACAGTTCCATCAGAAAACAAATAGCATCCAAGCATATTAAGAGTTTATAGCACATTAAACAAATTATTGAAAAAGAATGAAAAGTACATAAGATCAGCTAAATATAATCCCTACATCACACGAAGTCTTTGAAATCTAGAAGTAGCATGCATACCTCACTTGTCATCTGTTTCTTTTTTTCCTTTTCTTGTTGATGCCACTCATAAATTGGAGTAAAATCACAGTGTTCTAAGCTCTGAACAATGTGATTTTTTCCCAGTATCTTCCTCCAATCGGACATGAAGTTCTCTTTGAACTGAGATTTATTCATGTAATCAGTATCGAGCATCACTGCAAACATTGTTGCCACCTGCCAAAAGCAGAAGAAATTTTACATATGATTCCAAGTAACTCTAGAAAAAAGGATGTCAGTTAAATGTATACAAAAAAACTTGCAGGCATATGCAGCAAATGGTTGCATGTTGGGGGGGGGGGGGAGAGAGGCACCTCTTCCTGTTCTGGGGTCAAGTCAATAGGCTTGCCCTTATAGAGCATCCTAACCCCATGAGGCTTGTATGGGGGTGGAAAAATCACGCCATTGTGAACCAAGGTAGTCCACTTCTGCCCTTCACCAGAGCTTGGAAGAACCTTCGATGACTTGGAATACTTCGAGTTTTTTACAACCTTCTTTAGAGTTTTGTTCGTCTTCTTAGTCCATGTAGATGTAGTCTTAGTCATCTTTTTCACTGCCGCTGGTTTTTTGTCTAAAGGTTTCTTCATTCTCTGTGATATGGGAACATGATCTTCATCATCTTCTTCCTTCATTTCAGCTTTAACGGATGATTCTTTATTTTTACTGAGTATAGATGTGTCAGAAAGCTTTTGCCTTTTCAAATAAGATTCATCTGCAGATTTTACACTATCTGCAGGTCTCTTCTTTAAAATGGGTGAAGGTTTTCTTTCTGTTGAGGCAGAACCATTTTGTCCATATTTGGCCAATGGAGGTTTTCTCTCCCCAGAATTAGAAGATCTGTTGGCTGAATCCCCAGCATTAGACTTTACTGAAAACTTAGATGACAAAGGTAATTCATCATCTGAATCTTCCGATTTGGGGTGTTTTCCAAAAGTTGCAGCATTAGCCCCTTTCTTGTCATGGTTAGAATTGACCTTGCCAGCTGAAAACCTAACACTAAGTGGTTTCTCATCTTCAGAATCTTCTGAGTCCTCATTTGGTTCACCAGTGGCTTCAGCCAAAGGTTTCTCACCTTTAATCTTCCTTTTAACAAAGTGTGATGCATCTGATGTTGAAGTAGAAGGTTTTGAATTTACCATTGAAGGCTTAACTGCCAATCCTTTGGCAGAAGAATTAGATGATTGTGGACTTGTCAGAGGAGATTTAACAGGTGGAGTCCTGGAAGAAGGGACCATCTTGCTCTTTTCAACCATCGTGTTTTGACCGTTCCGAGGTCGTATATCTGGTCCTGGCCTCCCTAATTGTTGATCATGCTTTTGAGATAATGATCTCTTGGTTTCTGTATTTGATTGGTTTTGCTTTGCAGAAGAGCTACTCCGTTTGAAAACTAATGGCTCATCATCCTCATCCATATCATCCATTACCTTTTGCTCGTCAAATTTCTCAATAGCCATCAGGGGCTATAACCTACATATACACCAATGCTATCAGTAAGCAGTGATTCTCCTTTGCTTTCTTATGTAGATATCAATGATATAAAAGTAGACATTCAGGTCTACTTAAGAATAAAAGGTTTCATCGATTGTTTTTTTCCAAATCCAATAACAACCATTTCAATAGTAAAACCTTTTATCAAATTCAACAATCAAATATTAAATCTTTGAAACAAGAAGCTCAAGGTAAGCCAGAAGTAAAAAGAGACACTTTTTTTACTCTGTGAAAATCCATTGTCTTATCACACTCAAGAGAACTCAAGTATACAAGTCTAATTTCTACAGCTTTAATACATGGACATATTATAATAACAGAACCAACAATGTTGCGAAAATTGACCATATATTCAACATATGAGAAGAAAAATGATATTTGCATGCATCCACCAACAATGAAATACATGGAAATTTTTAAAATACCAATTAATACTGAGGTAGTCAACAGCTTAAAGAGAACTTAAAATGCATTGTTTTCAATATCGAAAACAAAAGCCCATAACTATGTATATATCTCTGTTATTAGAGATAAACCACCCAACCAACAAACAGGCATTATATTTGCAGGGTCAGATTTTGTGTTCATTTAAACTTCGAAAATTCATTGATACAAATCAATTAATTTAGGGTTTAATCATATCAGAATAAATAGATAAACACCATATAATACTTAAATTCTATATTCAGATCTACATATCAGCTAACAAATTAAGCTAATCAGGTAACCCTTACCAGAAATTCATCAAGAAACACAGCAAGAAATTCGGATTCTCGACCTTATAACCCAACAGTTCCCCTGGAAAGTCCATCAATAAACATGCAATACAATGAAAAAACGAAATCAGCTATTAGAAATAAAATAGTAGCATGTACGAGCTAGAACTTCCTGGTTTTCTTTCACATTACATGAAATATACAAGCACATAGAGCAACCTTTTCACGATTGTGAAATTCCACCAAGCTGAGAAATTCCAAAAAAAATTATCACGAATTCACGTTAATCTGCTCCATCGCGCCGAATAATAGAACTCGGGAGAAAAAAGCTACGCGACGCCTCGCTTCGATTCCTGAGCTCAAATTTTTTAGGGTTTCTTGAAATTAGGGAAAATGCACAATATCTGATTCAATTCGACGAAGAATGGAGATTGTTGTACGAATTCGATTTCGCCCAAATATGTGATTGAATTCGAAGAAGAATCAAAAATGTATGAGTTTCAGATTATCGGGTATGGAAGAGATAGAGTGAGAGATAGATGAGAAACGAGAAATGAAAATGGAAATGGTATTGAAACTAGGTCTAGTTCGGGTCATCGGTTTCGGGCCGGCCCAGCCCACTTGTGTCCTCGGGCATGCTAATTAATTTTTTAATTCTATGGATAATTGTAATTAATTTACACGATTTTATATTTTATGTAAATATATATATATGTATGTACGTGTACAATTAAAAAGATAATAAGCGTGTCACTATAATTAGAGTGAATATCCACATTTACCACAATATCTATAACACTTATTCTTTTCTAACACTCAATATAATAATACATATTTTTCTACCATAAAACATAAAATATTAGAGTGACACTTGTGTGCCCCATGGGCATGGTGCCCCCAAATTAATCATCATATGGTGTTAAATATATACTCTACAGGTATCATATATATACTCTTCAGGTATCACATGAATACTCTTATATACATATGATACCTGTAGGATATATTTATAACACCAATAAACATAACACCTATAGAGTATATATATAACACCTGAAGAGCATGCATATAACACCTAGATCCGTGCCCCTATGTGCCTCAGGGGCATATAAGTTTTTGCCAAAATATTATATTCAACTACCACAAACACTATTATACCTTTTGACATTTTCACAAACTTCCAAATTTCACAAACTTTCAAATTATATTTGCAACCAAAATTTTTCATCTTCCACACCATTTGATTTTTATACCCAAATCCTCTTTTAATCCTTTAATTAATCAGGCCCAACATGCTTCCGTAAAATAAATAACCCGTTGGAAATCATACCTTTCTTCGACCAGAACAGCATCGGGTGAGGTGGTTCGCAATGCCACCAGCTGGAAAATTACTGCCCTCAAACCAGTTTTACGAAAAGCTCCTCACTGTTCAACTTCACTCTTCTAGGAAGTTGGTCTGCAAGTTATCCAGCTCCTTCAGCAACTGCCCAGCACAACCTTGGTTCGTTTCCTACACCAGGTGTACAAGGTGATCCTTCCAACAGATAAACAAATCGAACGGAGACACGTTGAAGCAAAAGCCTCTCTTTTATTAAGAACTAAAATATATTTATTACATAATCTGTAATCTCCTTTTGGGAGGAGAATACAAGATCAGCCTCTCATAGAGATGGTTGTGACTCGTTTATACATAAACTAAAAACTGAAACTCAGAAAATTTTAACTATTACAAAGATGATATTGTTTTGAAGAAAACTATGGAGAATACTTGATATCCTTAGCTTCCTTCTGCTCACCAATTTATAAATGGAAATCCGGACTTGAAATTCGGATTTCAAACCTGCTTTAGCCAACTGTCCACCTTTTCTGAGTGGATCCACCACTGAGTGCGTGATTGCCAGCTTTTTCTTCTAGTGACTCATCCCATGTGAAATTGTCGGGGAATCTGTTTTTTCCTCCCGTGACTTTCTTGCATGCGATGTTGGTGGGGCGTGACTCAGCCCATCTTATCTCTGTCGGGGAATCTTAGAAATTCAGCCTTCGTGGTCCCCGCGGATAAGTCTTCTTTTGGGCAGGCCCTTTGTCCTTTTCTGTCCCTTTTTCTCGTCGGTCGAGTTTGGGTCGAAACCCTTTCCCAAACTCAGGTTCTTTCTGCTCCGGACACGCTTAGCAGACATGATCTATCCATCGGCCAATATGTGTCATGTTGCAGAATTTGCGGTAAGTCTCTTTGCTTGCCGGAATCTTGTTTTCCCAAAGGATCCTTCTTTTTGTCTCGAAAAGGTCCTTTGCAAAGCTCGTCGTTGTTCCTGTCATAGAGTTCAGCAGGAAAGATCTGTTCGCTGAACTATGCAAGAACTTGAATGGGTACTTGACTTTGTCCATTTCAGTTAGACAAACCCATAGTCCCCATGCTTGTCGGGTAGAAGCTTTATCCTCTGAAAATGCTCCTACAAGAATTGGAGTATCCTCCGGGGCTGCCGTCTTAATGGTTTTTAAGGCGTTCCCTGTCAGGTCTCCTCAGCTTGATGACATAAAAGGCTTCATGGAAACCTTTCTTGGCTGGTTCTGGAGTTGCACTAAGAAAATACAATTCTAGAATATCTCCTCTGGCCAAATGTGGGTTATTGGCCCAAGTCTCGTGTACTGCCGTCCCAATCCATTTCGAAAGTTTCAAAATTTCTGTGAATCTTGGTGAGACGGTATAGATTGAAGCCAGAGCTCCAAAATTATACCATTCTTGTACTTCGTTTGGATGACTTCCTAGTTTCATCCAAACTCTTGGGTACTTCCCAGAGATATCAATAATTGTTTTCTCTGGATGGATACCCTTCCTGGTAATCAGCTTCTCCCATTGCTTCTGGTAAACCTGCATAGGGGAAACTAAATTCTCGTTAGTTTGAACCTTAGTTTTGCCTGTCTGTGGCCTAAGATTCAACTCTCCCTCTTTAACCCCAGAGGTGCTGGGTTGACTTGAAGACTCGGGTTTTGACACCAGAGCTTCAACTTTTGTTCCAGTTGGTGCATCCTCAAAGAATGCATCATCTGCAGAACTCTCGGTTATGGTATTTGAATCCATAACAATTGGGTTAAAGGCCCGTTCTCTTGTTTCCTTCTTTTGCACCGTTGGAGATACAGCCTGAAGATAGGTACTTGTAGCACTTTGAACAATTGTTCATGTGCGTACTGGCATGCTCGTATTTGATTAGAGACGAATCTCTGATCAGCTTGTTGAAGTCGTCCAGCGACCTCTGCCTTGATACATAAAGCATCAAAACCTCGTTGTAGGCTCTCCAGGTTATCCCTGAGATACCTGACTCGTTTGAGGACCTCGTCTATGACGTGTTCTTCCATCTCGTGTTAGGAAATCTACAAGAACATTTTCATGAGATTTCACAATGACAATATCGTAATCATAATATTGACATTCAGCTTGCCATCTTTGTATCCTAGCTTTTTCTGGTTTAGATTCAATTTTATCTTTGAAGGTTGCTTTAATAACAACTCTTATGGCTCCAATGTGAATCCATGAGAGTGTATTTGCATCTTCTCTTTTGACTCTGATTTTGATCTCCTGTATCTCTCGGTATGGGATCAATTGCATCTCGATCAGATTACCAGTGAGTTCCATTGGAATGGCAAACTCTCCAGTAGTCACTCTGTGGATAATTTGGTATTTTCTACGAAAACCTATTTTATCCAACGCTTTTTCCATAGCTCCGATAGTGAAACCATCGTACATCTGGAGCTTTAAATCTTCCTTCATAATCCTCAGTAGAGTCTTATGAGACACCGTAGTGTGGGAGAGGTATCCTGACATATCCTCTCTCACCGTTGTTTGAAGAATTTCTTCTTCACTCTGATTCTGAGCTGGATTCACTTCCATCCTCAGAATAGATCTCTTCTTCGTAGATGCTTTCATCTGAGGGTAGATCCTCAAATTGATACACCTGTATGAGATCTTGATAGTAGACAGCTTCTTCAAGCTCGGGTGTTGCCTCGAACTGTCTAATACCTCGCTTCTCGTTTTTTGGGCAGTCTGTTGAGATATGCCCTCTTGCTCCACACGTCCAGCAATTACAATCTTTGAAACTTTCATTGGCTCTGGTGTGAGCACGTCTGAAAGTTCTCATTCATGGAGTTCTGCTGGTACTTCCTTGATCAAAACTTGTAAAAGTCCTTCTCCTGTTTGGCGTTGGTCTTTGCCCAGATTTGTAACTTCGGGCCTTTTGTTTTGACCAAACTCTTCTTGGTCTCCATGAAGACCGTCGATTGCCTCTCATGTTGTTGCTTCCACGGCGGTATGGATGGCTTCATTGTTTCTGCCTCTTGTGCCTCCGTGGTTGACCTCCAACAACTGTTGGAATGTCATTTTCTTCGCAACATAAGGGAACCATTTTATTGATTCCTCTTAATCTCTTGTAGTTCTTGTAGAGGGTCGCTTGATGACACCATTCGGATAACTTAGCTTTCAGGAAAGACATTCTCCTAGCTACTGTATCCAGGTCATCTGCCTGCTTGTATTCCCTGATCAGCATTTCTCTCCAGGGACTTCATATATTCGCAAAGAACAATTGCGAAGCTTCTTTGTCATCCACCTTGGACTTCCATCGATACTCGGTGAACAACTTGATGTATTCGTCAATATGACAAATATCATGCAACTCGAGGTTGTAGAGGGCTTGATTATATCTTTTTCTTTTTTCTTCTTCAATCCCCTCAAAGTAGCCTATGCCGATAAAATGGACTTTGAATAATTTGGCCATGTTATCGACAATATCTTTCAATGACTCACTAGTAGTGACATTGTTTTTCATCTCTGGTGCCGTCATATCCCACGTGATCTTTACGGATCCTTCTAGACTCATCTCGAGTAGTAAGATGAATCCTTCTTTCATAAGATCGAGGGTTCCTGCTGCAATCCTCATAGCCGATGCCCAATCATCAATAAGGATTTCTCGATTCTTAAAATCTGGGATATCCAGATTTAGCATCAACCCATACGGATGTATTGGGTCTAGCTGTGACTTTTCATAAGGCATGTTGATAAAATCCGGCCTTTTGGAACTGTGGTCGGGTTCCTATAACTCTTATAGGATATCCTCCTGTGGTGAAATTTCCCTCTGTGTGGCATTTGTTCGTCCCCATGATGTGATCCGGAACTTTCTGCTACATTGGGATTGACTGGTTGTCTCTGCTGTTGATCACGAGTAACCAAGGCAGATTCATCTCCTGCGTTCATCTTTAGATCTACAATCCCTAATCCTTTAAAAGATTCGGTTAGGTCATGTAAATCCTGCAGATTGATCCTCTCAAAGTCCATTACTTTTTTGTAACGGATTTTCCTCTGATGATGGCTATGAGCTTTTCATCATCGGTCATTGGTCGCACAACTTCAGTTGGTTTCCCATCTAGGTGTAGGTAGAGAACTGTCCCGAAATTTATACGTCTCCTTTCTCCAGATGAACTTGGTTAGTTCTCCAAATTCTTGACTCTCTTTTGAATATCATGAATGATTTCAAGAGTCTCTTGTTGGTTTTTCATCATCATTTCCATTTGGCTCTGGATCTGATGAACCTGTGTCAGGTATATGTTTATGGCGGTCGCCATAACTCTGCACCGTCTTCTGTATTTCTCTGAGATCTGAAGAAATCTTAGAGGTATCTGGAAGTATCTCCTTCCACTTCTGGTCCTCCATCAGTAATTATGGAACTGATGGTCATCCCTTTGGTTGTCGGTTAAATCTGTCTGTAACAGATTATTCACCCTTAGGAGTCCCATATAATACTCCACTCGTTTGGTACAATGCCTTAGCACTCCTGCGTTGGCACCTGCAAGCTGTTTTTGAGCATATTGATGGTTCCAATGCATCACCATTTGTACATGCTCTCGGTCTTTTGTCTTCAAAATTTGAAGATATTCCTTGTAAGGTCTACATCTTGGACATTCGTCCAGATCCATACTTTTCTCAAATGATTCTCCTCACCAAAGTTAATTATAGATAAAACATAATAAATATAAACTTAGTTCTTAAAAAAAATTCACAGATCTTTTTCCGAGGCGATATGTGGCGTTGTTACACCTATCAAGTCTGTCTGGAACAAATAAACAGATCAAAATCAAGACTGTCTTATTTTTGTAAAAAGTTCCAGTATACGACTAGCAAGGTTTCCAGCCTATATACCATCTTCGGATTCGAATCGGGTCTAATAATCATATGGGTTTTATTGGAAATTTTTGGAAAATATGTTTTGGAAATAGCAAAATAGGTTTGGATTTAGCAAAGTGTATTAATTGCAAAAATAAGTCATAAGGGTTTTTTAGTCTTTGCACAAAAATTTGTGGTAGAAAAGTATATGTTGTTATATTTTGTAGGTAAGAAAGTCAATATCTTATATTGAGTGTTAATTTAGTTAAGTGTTATAGTTTTTATGGTAATTTAGGGGTATACCTCCTATAATTATGTAATACCATATAATATTTCCTGGCCCATTAGGATTATAGAGTTGGGCCAACTATTTGCTATCCAATTGATCCAATTAGAAGATTTGAATTTTCTTGGCCCATTAGAAAGGATAAGTAGTTGGGCCTTTTCCTTTTCCTATCGATTTGAGATGATTCAAATTTGAGCTTAAATATGCACATTAGATCGTTTGACCATCAGTTCAAGGTTCAATCAATTGGACCAATTCATTTGATTTAGAAGAAACTTTAATGATTTTTTAAAATTTCGTCATATTATTTACTTTTCTTAAAAAATGTAGAGACGATGATAACGATACACAAAACTATTTTGTAGTAATGATAAAATAATGATGAATTCTACATCTATGTTAATAAAATTTACAACGTTATTCAAAACAGCACATAACTTATAGAACTGTATATATATCCTCATTATATGACTATCAAAGCAAACACTTGATAAAAACACTAAAGATAGGTTGAACCTACTTAATAATTAATCGGGTAAAATGCGTCAGTCCCCCCTTTGATTTGAAAATATTGTGTTGGACCTCCCTCTGTTAGAAGAATGACAACGTTTACACCTGTGATATGAAAGAATTTGTACGGAATTCCCTATTCCTTCAAACCACTTGCCCCTTGTGCGACTTGAGCTTGAATTTGCTCACTTTTGACTTGTAAATTGACTATAATACCATTTACATTGTATATAAGATGATAGTCATTGATTTCTTTCAATATATAATATATAATTCTCATTTTTCACTTCAAAATTTAAACTTTTTTTGATTAATTTTTTTTATTTATTATTTATTTTTTCTATCTTTGAATCTTGATATTTTTTTATGTGTAATATTTATTACGTATTTCAAAATTATTCTTTATACATTTTTGAATATTTTTTTGCAACCTTAATTTAAAACTGAAATTATGCTCAAAATATTTTCACTTGATTTTATTTTATTTTAAACTTAATATACATATATATAATATATTTCTCAATAAACCTTAAACATAATATAATCAATTTTGGAAAAAGTAAAATAAAATCAATTTAAAAGGTGGAAAAGGGTCGTTTGTGGAGGTTGATGGAGCACGAAAGAAAAGGTAGCGAGTGCAGCAGAAGCTGTTTCAACACTATTTTTTCTCCTACCATGCATGTTAAGGCGTTGCTCCATCGGCCCAATTATTGACAACTCTTCGACTATCTTTTCTTTTGATTATCTTTGTGTATTTTTGATAATTATCGTCTTTCCTTTTTTGCGGATTCCTTGTACTCTATTTTAAACCATATCAATGAATTTGTTTCTTGAGGCAAATACTCTTCCTCTTATCATGGTATCAGCCATCTTCTTGGTGTGAAACCCTCTCCAATTCTTCCTACTATTTTCCTTCCGCCATGGCTGAATCGGAGACACCCACCCTTCCCCTCTCCACCATGATTCACATGGTAAATATAAAACTCACCTCCTCTAACTATCTCTTGTGGCACGCTCAAATCGAGCCCCTTCTCACCAGCCAACAGTTTATGTCCTTGCTCGACGGTTCCTCCTCCACCCCAGAGGCCACCGTCCGGAATACTACCGGCAACTCCATTTCAAATCCAGCGTTCATTCAATGGCAAGCAACGGGATCAAACAGTCAAACTTTTTCTGGTATTGACTCTAACGGAGGAATCCATGGTTATTGTGATCGATTGCAAAACCTCCAAGGATGTCTGGGATGCACTATCGCGGGCTTACAGTCACAGTTCGAAAGCCCACGAACTTAGCCTGAAGGACGATTTGCTGTTTACCAAAAGAGAAGATAAGTCTGTTGTTAATTATGCGCGCCACTTCAAGGTGTTGTCCGATAAACTCACTGCTATTGGGAGGCCGATTGATGAATCGGATAAATCCCATTGGTTCCTTAGAGGTCTCAGGTCCCGAGTTTTCCAGTTTCACGGCGGTGCAGATGGCGCAAGATCCACTGCCGGATTTTACAACTCTCTTTGCCAGGGCACAAAGTCATAAGTTATTTCAAAAATCTCTTGACACCACTAATCATTCTTAGGTTGTTTCGCAGGCTGCTTTTACTGTAACAAATCGCGGACGAGGGCGAGGCTTCGGGCAATCACTGGTCGCAACTCTTCCTCCAATAGAGGTCGCGGTGGTAACAACAATTTGTCAAATGGTTCCGGTGGTTATCGTGGTCATCGAAATTTCACTACACGCTGTTTTTTCTGTCGTGAGATGGACCATGACACATTCGATTGCCCCAAACGCTTCGAGCATAACTACGATCGCTCTTGTCGCCCGACCAATACGACAAACCTTGCTGAAGCCTTCGCCGCCGGCTGTAATGTCTCACCTGCCACTCTATCTGATTGGTATTTAGACATAGGTGCATCGGCTCATATGTCTGCGGATCCCTCTCATCTTGACAGTGTCTCCTCCTACTCCGGTACCTATCATGTGACCGTCGGTAACGGTGAGAATTTATCAATCTCTCACATCGGTTCACTTTCTCTCTCGCATGATATTACTTTACGAAATGTTTTCGTTGTGCCTGGACTAACCAAGAATTTATTATTTGTGAGTCATCTGACTTGTGATTATCCCGTTCAAGTGGTTTTTACTGATTCACAGTTTCATATTCAGACTCGGGATACAGGACGGGTACTCGCAACAAAAACTCGTGATCAGGGGATTTACTTGCTGGACTCCCCAAGTCATGCTCTTGCCGCGGTGATCAAGAATAAAGGTTTACGAGCTTCTTTCGAGTTGTGGCACTCTAGGCTTGGGCATGTTGCCCCTACGGTTGTTTCAATGTTAAACAAACTTAGCTTCTTGTCTCTTACTGCTTTACTTCCTTTACCATCACTTTGCAAAACATGTCAATTAGCTAAGAATACTCGTTTACCGTTTGTTGCAAATGATAAACGTGCTGATGCTATTTTGGACTTAATTCATTGTGATTTATGGGGTCCGACACCGGTTGTAGCCAATGCTGGTTTTCGCTATTATGCAATTTTTATAGATGATCACAATCGGTTTTGTTGGTTTTATCCGTTGCATGCAAAGTCAGATTTTGTGGAAGTATTTTTGACTTTTCAAAAGTTTGTTGAGAATCAGTTCTCCAGAAAAATAAAGCAATTTTAGAGTGATGGGGGTACAGAATTTACCAATACCCGCCTGCGATAACACTTTTATCCTGTGGTATTCGACATCTTATGTCTTGCCCATACACTCCAGCTCAAAATGGTAGAGTAGAGTGAAAACATCGTCACATCACCGAGATGGGTCTTGCCTTACTTTTCCACTCCTCAGTTCCTCTTTCCTATTGGGTTGATGCTTTCAGCACGGCTGTGTATATAATAAATTGGTTACCTACTAGAGTCCTTTCGAATAAATCCTCGTTTGATATAATCTTCGGTCGGACTCCTGCCTATGATTGTCTTCATGTGTTTGGCTGCAGAGTATATCCATGTTTACGTGACTATACTAAGGCTAAGTTTGAACCTCGGAGTGTGCCATGCGTTTTTCTGGGATACAGCACAAATCATAAGGGCTTCCGATGTCTCGACACATCCTCTGGCCGCATGTATATCACTCGGCATGCCAGATTTGACGAACACCATTTTCCATTTGCTCGTTCCGGCCACTCTAAGCCCATTTCGGACCTCTTTATTTCGGAGTTCCTTGATGCATCTGACTCACGCTCACTCCATGTACCCTCTTCTAAGTCTGGCGAACCCCCTCACATGCCACCTCATAAGTCTCCGCCGTCGCCATATGTTCTTTACCCAGGTGATGTCTCTATTCCCACCGGTGTTGAATTTATTCCTCCGCCGTCACCCCAACAACATGACAATCCGCCGCCACCACCTGCTCCCATGCGCACTCATCCGATGTGAACCCGTGCTCAGTCGGGCATTTTCAAACCTCGCTATCCTGCAGATATTGCTCTTACTGAGTCCAGTCCTCTATATTCTGCTCTCACAGCCGTTATCGAACCAAAAGACATCAAGACTGCTCTAAAACACCCAGAATGGATTCAAGCCATGGACGAAGAAATGGACGCTCTTCGTCGCAATAAAACTTGGGATTTAGTTCCTCAGCCCGTAAATACAAACATTGTTGGTTCGAAATGGGTTTATCACACCAAATTTTTTGCCGATGGTTCAGTGGATCGCCACAAAGCCTGTCTTGTAGCTCAGGGTTTCAGCCAAGTTCCTGGTTTTGATTTTACCCACACATTCAATCCTGTGGTAAAAGCTTCCACGATCCGTATTATTTTATCTCTTGCAGTTATGCATTCATAGCCATTACACCAGCTCGATGTCAAAAATGATTTTCTCAATGGTTTTCTTGATAAGCTGATTTATATGGAGCAACCCCCTGGTTACAGTCGATCATCTACATCCTAATCATGTTTGCCATCTCCGAAAGGCGTTGTATGGACTTCGGCAGGCTCCCCTAGCCTAGTATCAGCGCTTTCGTGCTTTTCTTCTTCATCTTGGCTTCATTTGCAGTAAAGCTGACACTTCTCTCTTCGTTTTTCGACGCCAAGAGGTTCTTATCTATCTGCTCGTCTACGTTGACGATATCATTGTTACCAGCAACAATCCCTCCTCACTCAGTGCTTTGTTGACTCGATTAAGCAAGGAATTTACGATTAAAGATCTTGGTCACCTCGGCTATTTTCTAGGTTTGGAGGTCTCCTACCCTTCATCAGGATTATTTCTCAGCCAGTCCAAGTATGCTAGAGACATTCTTGTCCGTGCTGATTTGCTAGACTTAAAGCCCGTCTCTACACCGCTAGCGCCAGGAGCCTCTTTCACCTCTACAGGTGCCGATTTTTCAAATCCTACTCTATATCGCTCTCTTGTCAGCACCTTACAGTATTTGACCATCACTCGCCCAGACATTTCTTATTCCATCAATACTGTGAGTCAGTTTCAACAACGTCCCACTACTGAGCATATTCAAGCAGTCAAACGTATCCTCAGATAAGTGAAAGGTACCCTTGGCTATGGTTTATCTTTTTCTCCGGGCAAGCCAACACTTCTTGGGTACTCAGACGCCGACTGGGCACGCTGTTGGACACTAGGCATTCCACCTATGGCTACGCTATCTTCCTGGGACCGAATCTTATCTCCTGGAGTGCGAAGAAACAACCAACTGTGTCTCGGTCCAGTTGTGAGTCCGAGTACCGAGCTTTGGCTAACACATCAGCTGAACTTGTTTGGGTATGTAACATTCTTCGTGAACTTCATGCTTTATCGTCAGCGTCGATTCTACTAAGTGACAACAAGAGTGCCCTCTTTCTTGCTCAAAATCCAATCTCGCACAAGCGTGTGAAGCATATTGATATTGATTGTCATTTCGTCAGAGAGCTTGTTGAGGCCGGTCGCCTGAGTACTCGATTTGTTCCTTCTGCTCTTCAGCTCGCCGACATCTTCACTAAGAGCCTACCGCGTCCGCTGATTGAACTGTTTAGATCTAAGCTTCGCATCATCTCTAATCTCATGCTTCACTTGCGGAGGGTATTAGACATAATTAGTGTTTTTACATATCTTTATGTATTTTTGATAATTATCGTCTTTCCTTTTTTGCGGATTCCTTGTACTCTATTTTAGACCATATCAATGAATTTGTTTCTTGAGGCAAATACTCTTCCTCTTATCACTAAATATAGAACCAATTTTGCATTTTTCATGTATAATAAGTTTACAAGGCTAAATTTGCAGTCTCTCATTTTCTCGATTTGATAGAGCTTGTCGTCATACACTCAGCATCCTGATCGCTGCAATTGACGGACCAAGACTTTGGCTAATGATTTGATGGATAGAAGAGAAGGATAGCTAAGTTCATGGATGGCACAAGCTCATCAATGGAGGAGATCTTGTACTTGTTGAGGTTTGCAGGCATCTTTATGCTAATTTGGTTGACCTTCATGTTCATAGACATGGCTGCAAGCTTCTCTCTCTACTCTCTATCTACACTTATGTATCATCATTATTGCATCACCTATTTGATCAATATATAGAGAGAGATATAATAGGGGTGGTAAATTTTATAATCTGGGCTTAAATTCATAGATGATTTTGTCACACAAATAAGTAATTCAGAAGATATTGACAACAAAATGATTATACAGATTTTTATTTTATTTAAAATATGAATGTTTTAAATAATAATTTGTAATATTGGACCAAATCAAAATAAGTGCAATTCACACAATTTAAACTTAACTTATTAACTTTTCAGTTCTTACACTTTTACTCTGTTATCTTTTAAATATTTGGAAATTTAATCCAAATTCAGCTCGAATAGCCAAGTTAGCTAAATACTCACATGATTAGCGTGTGCACCCTCATTTTCAGGTTATTTTTGCTCAACAACTTATCTTTTCTCGCAATTTTGCCCAGTAACTTATCTGTTCTAGCAATTTTGTCCATTAATTTTTCGGGTTTTCTGTCCTTATAGGGTATCACATGCTAATCACATACGAATTAAGTTCAATTTAACATTTCGAACGAAACTTGAGTCAAATGTTCTATTTTTGAAAATATAAAAGTACAATCGTCGATTCGAAAAGATAAGGAGTAAAATAACTCGTACCAAAGAATTAATGGGAAAAGAAATTAGGGATGAAAAGGGGCAACAAAAAAAAGGTATGATAATTGATAAGGTCAATTTTGCCCCTGGTGTATTTCGTCTTCCTTTTTTCTGCCCCTTCAAAAGAATCTCGCCCAAATCTCTCTCTCCCTCTCCTCTCTCTCTCTCTCTCTCTCTCATCAACATAACATCTGTGGTGGGAGAGATTTCATTCCTGCGAAGTTAATCAAACCTGCATAATCTCTTATGTGAATTGTTTGAGGTTTGAAGCATTTGGGCAAAAGAAAATTGAGCAAAAATGGGGAATGTTTTTGTGAAGAAACCGAAGATCACGGAAGTTGATAAAGCCATTCTTTCCCTCAAAACTCAGAGGCGCAAGCTCGGTCAATATCAGCAGCAGGTATGTTTTCCTTCATAATTATCATTATCTAATTCATCTTGTTTGATTTATTAAATTTGGTGTTTTTTTGTAGAATTCATTGTAAGGTTTGAGTTCTTTTGTTGCTATGGAACATCATGATTGTCATTGTATCTGGAATTATTAAGCTCAGTTTTTTTTTTCAATGATATTTTTCTACTTCTATACTTTTGATTGGGCTATTCATTCGCTATTCGAGCTAATTTATTCATGTCGAAAGTGCATCTGAATTATCTTCTTTCTCAATGTGTTGAGGTTGTAGTCTATGGTATGCGTTTTTTAGGCTCTGTTTGGATGAAGTTTTGGTTTTTTTTTTTTACCATTGGATGTGATGATCAGTATAATTCCACTGTGACTTGTAGTGATCAGGTTTTTTGTTACTCGGCTCTGGAATTATAGCTCACATGCTTTCATCGTTCATTTCTGCGTATTGTTGGAGCACTGATATTGTAAAACATATTACTGGAACTAAAGGATGGTGGGATATGTCCTGCGTTGTTCATCTTAATAAGATTATCACAGTTCGTTGAAAACTATTGATATTATATACTGCCAATATCATGTTGTAATTGTCTCCCTAGGGAAGAAAGCTTTGTATGTGAATTCGTATTTACAAAGATTTCATTTTTCTTGAGGTGAGACACAGAGTTGATATCTAGATAAGACTTTTGAAAATCGGCAAATCACCAATGACTATCATACGAAGGTGCACGATTCTAGAGCAGCCGTATTACAGGCCCTAATGATTACCAGTCTTCCAGTGTGGGAAGAAAAGCAAAGATAGAAAGTCTTTGCTGTGGACATCTGATTGTATATTAATTGGGACACTCGTAGTTGGCTGTTCTCAATTTTTTTTCTTGTAACATGCTTCTCGTGTGAGATATCTCCATCTCAATGAGTTACACAATGCATCTCTATAGAGTAAAGAGCTATAATTGAAACAAAAATGGGGAACTGGAATATTATTGAGGAAATAGGGAGACCCGGGATCAACAATGCCTAGCCAAAGTGGCAGATTAGAATTGTTCATTCTAGTCTGCCCTCACCTTTATTAAGACCTTATTAATACTAGATATTCATTGCCTTAAGCACCCAGTAGAAAGGGTAAGTAACTATCACGTCCCAACAATGGAGCTAATTATTATTTGTTTTCTTTTTTCGAGTGTAAACATGGAAGGCAGGTGCTCGATTGCCTTTGAATTTCTCCAGTCTATCTGAATAGTTATGCAACTAAGCTATCATTAGTTCCCGTAACATTTGTATTGGTGATCAGGGCCTTGGCATTGGCGTTCAGGGTGCTTCTTCCCATTATGATATGATCATGATACTGTTGAAATTGTCCTAGGCTGCTTAATTTATTAATGCTTCTCAACCTGCCACTACATTATTTAGGTCTTTCTACACCGAATCCGATCACTGATGACATGACTTCTAATAAATGGTTAAACTGTGTTGAACAGTATTCTTCTTTGACTTTCACAGTTTCTATAGAAACTAATAATTTGTATAAATTTAGTGAAACAATTAAGTTTACTACAACTAAAATTTTGTTGTTTAAACTTTAAACCAATGTGACTCTCTCTAAAATCTTCAACTATTGAAATATGGTACTTAATCTTTTTCAAAGAAACCATACAAGGATTCTAAGCACAGATGCTAGCTCTTCTCCTTATCCATGTACATCTGAAGATTATTTCCATTATTTATCTAACATGAAGCACTATATTTTACTAATGCAATTCTTTCTGTGCATATTGTGGTTGTCTGGTTGTCAATTTGTGGTAGTTTTTATTATGATCATAATCTGCTGACTTTATCTGATATATTAGCATTTCTCTGATTCAATGCTTACAGCTAGAAGCTGTCATTGAAGCTGAGAAGCAAGCTGCAAAAGATTTACTCCGAGAAAAGAAGAAAGACAGGGCATTGTTAGCATTGAAGAAGAAGAAGGTTCAAGAAGACCTATTGAAGCAAGTTGATGTTTGGCTGATGAATGTAGAGCAGCAAGTAGGTTTATTTTGATCAAGTTCTCTTCATCGCTTTGTTTTCTTTTAAATATCTAAACTTGTTCCTTCTTGAAATTTCTCGTGATATTGTAATATCTATTACAAGGCGTGGTAGTTGAGATTTTATTCAGTTGGCAGATGTTGAGCTGACAAGCAAGCAAAAAGCAGTTTTTGAGAGTTTGAAGGCTGGAAATAGTGCTGTTAAAGCAATACAGAGTGAGATAAACCTTGATGATGTTCAAAAACTGATGGATGATACGGCTGAGGCAAAAGCTTATCAAGATGTGAGTATCCCATATTTGCTCCTCCATTTCAATTTCAATTGATAGTGACAAAATTACTGGCAGTATTAATTGTCATTAGTTCAAATATCCAAAATGAGAGGTTTATAATTAATGGGATCATAAATTAGCATGTACTAAATTTCGTTCTTTGCTTGTAATTTGCAATTTAGAATGAGCACACTATTTTTTCCATTTTAGTCATTTTCTCAAGTTTTTAACCAGATGTTTGTTCTGTAGCTTTTCACTCTCTTGACTTTTTGTTTTTGTTTTGGGTATAGGAAATTAATGCCGTTTTGGGAGAGAAGCTATCAGCTGAAGATGAAGAAGAAGTTTTAGCAGAATTTGAGAATCTAGAGGCTCAGGTCTGTATTTTTTCTTTTCCATGCCATTATGCCCATGGTTGCTTCATTATTCTGTTTGGAATTGAGATACTTATAGTTATGATACAAATCAATTTGTTGTGCTTTGTGTTAAATAATAGTTTCACGAGCTTGACAAGCATGAGAGTTGCATTTGCAGGTCATATAACGAGAACTTTACCACTTCATCTGTTAATCTTTCTTAAATCAAGTTTTCAACCTATTCATTCATTCATAGGATTTACACTTTACTTAAAAGGCATCATTAGTTGGCATTCTTTTAAACATTTAAATGACAAATTACACTTGACCGGTGGTGTGCTCACTTGATCACCAACATGATATTGAATAAAAGAAAGTAGGTGTCAACTAAAGGGTGTTCTGGGTTTACAGATTACCATTGATGATCTGCCCGAAGTTCCCGAACAAGAAGGGGAGCTCCATCTTCCTGATGTGCCAACAAAAGCACCAGCCATCTCAGAGACAAACAAAGATTCTTCTTCTGAAATTTCTTCACATAGAAAAGGTCTCTCTCTTTCTCTCTCTCACGAACATATGCAGAGTTCAGGCAGGGCAACTAAAAATACGTGTTTATATGAATGCAGTTATGGAGGAACCATTACCTGCTTGATCTTGAGGGAGTTGTGCTCAACATCATTCAAAAGTCGGTAATGAAGAATCATTCTTATGGGCCTTCTTTTTGCCACCAAATGTGATTGTGCATTGTTCGTCAAAGATTCCAGATCCACCAGAATTTTCTTCTGCTCATTGTGTACTATAGTTTCTTTTTATCATTTTCATCTCATCTGTGACCAGTTGTAAATCTTTCAAAATATATACATAAATGACCATTCTTGTTTTCTATCATTCAAAGGATGATTGTGATGCTTCTTAACATTCTGTCCTTGGATGAAATTGTTAGAATATGATCTTGTTTCCATGAGATTTCATCATGTTTTACTGTGAAGAAATGAAGAATGTAATTTACAATATCCCCGATTCATCGCGATATTTTGTTGTTTTAGTCGATTTTTTTTCTTCTAAATTATCAATTTAGTCATGATTAGACCAACAGAATGCAATTCTGGTCGATTTGTGAGTATATCAAAATTAACTCACAGTGAATTGATGTGGAAAACACATTGACCTATAAAGGATTTCACTATATTATACCAAATGAAGACTACATTCAATACATTTACATCAAAAAGTTGCAAAGCCCTCAAAATTTTTGGTTACAAGGCCATATCTTAATCAAGTTAAATTCCAAATGAAAACTAAGTTATTCATCTTCTCAAAGCCCTTCAAAGCCACAATCCAACTTGTTTTCACAAGTCGGACTTTGTTTCTAGGCTATGGGTTATAGATAAACCCGTCTCACAAACCTTAGACAAAATCAGAAAGGCATTCATGATTATATGTATACAAAAATTGTAGAATTATCCCAATAATCAACTGATCATTCAAAGCAAATTATGTCATCAAAAGCATCGAAGGCCCAAATCTGGCCATGCATGAATCCTGTTATTTTCAACGTAATAAGACAACTAATGCTCATCACTGCACTGTAACAATATCCTAAACACTTCTGCTTTGCTGAGTATGCCATCAAAATGACAAAAATCTTCATCTGCCAGCCACAAGTATACTTTGATCTGGATAATCGAAAAGCCATCAGATTTTCTGCCCTATAATCTACAAGCAATACGAGATTTAAGTTTTTCCAGGTAATAATATACTGACAGATTAATATAGGCTTGGGCGTCGATCAATCAAGATAGAAGAGAGTAACAATCTTTCGCATGTTCTTGGCTTCTTGACACGTTTCCATGAGCAATCTACTGTCATGAAAGGCGAAACATATAACCTGCTGTACTTGTGAGATGATGTCCATGTTACACAACCTGTGTTTACATAAAGAAGTTGCTTAAATCATCTTAACAAGTGATTGAACACTAGAAACATAATTCGCCTCATACAAAGACTTGAGCATTCAAAATATTTTGAGAAGCTTTGTCTTAAGCGTGCTCGTTTCATCATAAAAGGTTATGAGCAACAAATCCATGTTAAAGAAGTGCTACCTGCTAGCCTCTATCAATGGGAGATGATCATTGTAAGGCTTCTCTATTACATTTTTAACCTGTGAAACCGAGAACGAATGCATGTTAGGGTTAGGAGATGATCTCTACACAGCATCACCATAGTATTGATGAAGTAAAATTTACAGGTATATCTTATTGTGTCCACATTTCAAAAAAATCCTTCCACATATGTGGTAATCATAGATATTGAAGATTGAGTTCATAACAAAATATCTTTGGAATTCCAAGACCTAATAACTTCCTTCTGTGTTCGTGTGCCTAAGAGAATAAAGTTAGGAAGAGATTTGCATATCTTTAAATAGTATAATTTGTCACATCAATCTGCAGGATTGCAGGCCTCGATACTTAGTCAGCAGCCAATAAATACAGACCTCGTGATGCATGTGATTGTAAACATATCAATAGATTCTTGGATTGGGCTTTGATGCAAAGCGTAAGTCTAATCAATGAAGCACCTATTTTCAAAATACTTCACCATGAATAACATCAAATATTTTGGAAAAGTTCTAAGCAATATCCTTTCACTGCATTTTAGACTCTAATCTGAAACTTGATATCACCAAAAACAAATACTTGCATGAAGAGCCTTTCTACATAGTACATACATAATGAATCAAATGGCTAAAGAATTGTGATTACAAGTCGACTTCTGCAGTCCTTATGAGGTCTCATCAAATAATAGCATGTAATCCACCCACTCATAAAAACACCCATCCAGTCAAGAAATCAAAGCAAGTGTGCCAAATCGTAAAAAGTAATACCATAATAGCAGAAGTCAAGCAAAGAATCCCAAAAGAAAAAGAAAAGAAAAGAAATGGTAGTTAAAAATCACAGACCCCATCAAAATTAACATTAAAGAATTAACATTAAAGACAGTATGATACCCAATTCTTACTTTAGAAAGTAGTTCTTGACTCTCTGGAGGTTGCTTTTTCAAACTTTGTGGCAATATCACAGTCAGCAGCTCTGGTTTTTCAGCACGAAGGGCTCCTCTAATGACAGCAGCATTAGTCCCTGATGCGCCTGATGTGAAGATATGGTTTTTCTACAAAGATATTAATAGACATGCACAATAAGAATTATATAGGGCCATAGAGGTCAGAATACTTCAGCACATACTACATAAAATGGAACTCATATGATTCACTACAAAAAAAAGGTGGGAAGGAAATAAAAATTGAGGACATACAGTGATGACCAATGCATAGCTGAGAATCTCGATGAGTTCTTGGTGCATGAACCCCATGTTCCGTGTCCCAAAAAAGCCAATTGATCTGGGCCCTTGTTGTTGGATTGCTAATAACTCCTACGAAAGGCAACATAAATGACATTGATTGTTACATTTTATGCATACCGAGATAATCAACCAAGTGCAAATTAAATTCTGATCTTAGAATGTATGCAGGATGGCCATGCATGTTGCATGCTCTTCTGAGGCTTGAACTAAAACATGCTTAAAACACTCATATTTCCACACAGTTCAATTAAAGAAACTCTTACCTTGAATTAGACTTTCCATATAGAGAAACAATTATGAAAACAACCAACACAAATTCCAACTTGAGGATAAGGTAGTCCATTTGTAGCAAAGTTAGAGAGCTATGAATCTATGGTCATTCAGAAAATACATGTGACATATGACTGCAAGAACTTGTGTTTGAAGGAGAAGCTAGTGATTATTCATTACATATAAAGGGTCATGCTCATAACAAGTACCAGTAAACATGAAGTTGTGCAGCACAAATTTATAACCAGAAAGATGTATAGATTTAATATAGAGGACTGCCAGCATTTTTTGCGCTTATTAGCATGATTACGTGATTAGAATAGTATCGCATGCCCTTTTACAATTTTTTTTAATATATAACAACATAAGCAATTCATAGCAGAGGTTTGGAAAATTGCCAACAACAAAGATGAGTCAGTCATGAAAATGCTTAAAGCTCAAAAAGGCAGAAGCTCGGCGTGGTATTCATTCTCCCGGGAGAATCGGAATTCTTTCTTGAAGAAGAAAAGAAGAACTACTAGTCTAAAATGACCACAAACTAATGCATGACTCAGGTAAGAACTCAATGCTCTAAAACAATGCATTTTAAATATGGCAGTGGTGTTAAGATGGGCATTTGTAAAATGAAAACAGCATTACATTTATGAAATTGCTATACTAACATGGAAATGCCAACAGTTTTACATCTGAAGTTAATGAATACCTTGGATACCATAGAGTTAAACAAAATAAGTCGCATAATAATAGCCCAGCTAAAAACAGAAGTACATGCCAAAATTCATCCAAAAATTCAGATTTTAGTAAGGGCTTAAAAACCTGCAGGTAGTCCACATCTGGAGAGGGCTTATACTCGGATACCAACACTGCTCCAGATCCTTCAACAAGAGATTGGGCTTGAGTTGGGATTTGAGTTGAAACTTCTTCATCTGAACCTAACAATTGGATCTCAGTCTTGTCTCCATATCCTGTATCCTCCACGCTTTGTTGTGAACCTTTAAATCCAAAAAGCCACTATACCAGCACATAGAAAACAGAGGCCCCTGGTAGTAAATCATTAGTGAAAACCAACTGATGCGTGGAAACTATTTACTAAGACAACTTTGTAAGAACACTGCATTGTGAATAGCTTTTCTGCTCTGAATAGGTGAAAGTGTAGTACTTATTGCAGGCCATATGGCTAGACATAACGAGATACAAATTCTTTCGTCATTGTGTATTATGCAATCATTGAATAATGTAATTTTGTATTAAATTCGTTATTAGTGCTGCATAGCTCTAGATGAGACTAAAATATTTTTTATCCCAGTAAAGATCCTCGTTAAAACTAACCAAGTTTCAGTCAGATATCAGAACTAAGAAGATACATCATGCATAGAACCTTTTAAGTAACATTATTCAGATATGTAAACTTCAATGGCCAGAAGAGGACATAAATACAAATCAATAACTAATTCCATTAATGTCTACATTGTTTACATTCAACAGTATGACTAATCTAATTAATGTAAGTTTCTGAGAGAATTAACGAAGTTGGAGGTTGACTTAAGCAATTTCAAGTGTTTCATAAATAGGTTATCTATTTGCCACATAAGTTAAACAGTTATTCAGGCTTTTAGATTCATATGGGCTGCCATGCAGTTCATACAAGAGTTACTCCTGAAGTCTAGATTATGGAGTGATTCGACCTAAGAGATCAAGTAATCACAAATTATTAGCCTTTTTCAATATACTATCCCATGCAATGCACAATACCATAACAAGGAAAATTAATTTTAGGATGCATTTATCAGAAGGAAACTAATCTAAATTGAAACATGAACTTCACAAAGTCACATAAAAACAATAAATGACCATTAAGGCCAGACCCGAGAGAGCATTCCTAAACAAACACATACAACCAACTCTAGATATGGTAAACAGTCAAACAAGTTATATCACAAGATTAGCATTAACCAAAAACTAGAAATGTTTCCAAGGGCATCCACAAAAGAAAGAAAGAAAGAAAGAAAGAAAAGAACCGATATTTCTAAGTAAACTAATATCTTTTTCTATGAATGAGCAATTTTGCATACATTATGAACATAAACACAGAAGTGGCTGTCTTCTAAGGCTCAATGGGCCAAGAAGTAATGCTAGGTATCTAGTCTCAAAATGGTTTAACTGAAAGTTTTTCACAGCAGTTTTTTCTTAAATAGGTTTCCTATTGCCACATAAGTAAACAGAAGTTCATGTAATTAGATTCACATGGGTTTCCATACATTTCATACAGGAGTTACTCCTGAAGTTCAGCATCAGAATCAAGAGATCAAGTAACCACGAATCACCATCCTTTATATTACTCTATCCCATGAATATTCAATTGGCAGAATGTTCTATACCAGTACAAGGAAATCTAAGTTTCTTAGAATCCATTTCATGGAAAGAAGCTATCTAAATTAGAATATGAAATCCACAGTCTAATATTAAAGGACTCAAAACAATACAGGGAAAGTAAAACAAAAGGAAATACAAACTATGTACGTTGAATTCTAGAATACACATCTATTCAAGGAAAAATGTACATCAATAAAATAAAAATAACAACAAAACTCTTCCTTATTCCTTATACTACTACTGTGATTTCATTCAATAGAATATCTTCTCTCATTCATATCAAGTATCTCCTCTCACCTAGGTGAACCCCTAGTTTACTAACACTAGACAATCAACATAATTTGCAAAATTATCCTTTAGACATTAGAAACTTGACGAAAAGAAGCTCATTGATACGAGACAAGCCAAATTGCACCACCAGTATTCATGAATGCAGCTCCCAATATAGTCATCAGACGAATGATCCATAAATTTCCAATATTTTCACAAAATTTTCAATCGCCAAAGCCCAAGATCACAACATCAATCAATTCTTCATATAAGATATATCCAATTCTTGAACGAATTGTGAAATCTAAGCACAAGAACAAAATTAAAAAAAAATAATCAAGTGAAATATCCAAAGCTAAAATCTTTTCCCCCTTCCAACACAAACTTTCTCAAGACCCATTTTCCAAAATCACCCACAAACTAGAGAGAGAAATCACATAACCACACACCCTGTAAAAAAAACATACAAATTAAGGAAAAGGGACCAAAGAAATTGAAGAAAAAAATTACCTTTTTCCTCTGGGAAAAACAGGAGCAGGAAGAGGGAAACCTTCTGTAGCCACGCGAGGAAGAGAGAGAAAGGGAATGGCTAAAACCACTAGCACTAGCTGTAATGGGCAAAGCTGTGGAGAAGTGAAAGAGCTTGAAAGAATCGAAATGGGGCAGAGGCGTCAATGATGGTGTTGTCATCGCTCCTTTCTCTTTCTTCAAAACAATGCTTAATTGTTGCAAATCTCGTGATGAATTATGCCGTAATTGAGAGGATTAAGAATAAGAGTAGCAATGAAGGAAGAGCAAATGGTTTTCAATTGGTTGGCTCACAGTTGTTGAGAGAATCTGCTTCTGCCATCCTTTCTTGTAAAGCTCTTTTAAGAGAGAGAAAGGGGACGGGGGGAGAGAGAGAGAGGATATGATTATTATAGGGGAAAGGGAGGATCCTTTACATCATTTCTTCCTTTTTTACCCTTTATTCTTTTTGTTGTTTTTTAATTAAATAAAATAATAAAGTTTTGACTTTTTGTATTTAAAAATCAAATGAATAATAATTTTAAATTAATTATTCTCATTCTCGTATATAATAAAGCTCAAATAGTCAAATAGATGAAACAATACATAAATGTTTCGAGTTAGTCTCCTTTGCAACTGGATGCACATACAATTTGGGTCGGGTCCGAGTCGACCTGAATCCGCGCACTTTTATTTATTTTAATTTTTTTTGAATTTTATTTTTTCGCTTCAGATTGTTACCTTTATGTGATATGCTTGTGACCTTTGTGTTATATAAGTGTAACCTTTATGTATAAATGTAATGACCTTTATATACTCTAACTTAGAAAAAAATGAATAATTTTAGCAAAATTTGTACATATTTACGTTTATGTAATATTAGCTGCACATATATTCATCCTTAAAATGCATTGAGTTTTGATTCAAATTTTTTTTAAAGTTATGGATTATAAAGGTCATAATATTTGTACATAAAGGTCACACGAATTGTACATAAAGGTTACAACAATACAACATAAAGGTCTTAATCTGAAGCGAAAAAACCTGAAAATCTTCATTTTTTCCTAAGTTACTGAACATAAAGATCATAACATTTATATATAAAGGTCACACTTATATAACGTAAATGTCACATCCTTACAACATAAAGGTAACAGCCTGAAGCGAAAAAAAAAAAAAAAAATCCAGGTGCACGGATCCGGGTCGGGTCGCCCCAATTGCACCAATCCAGATCGAGCTCAGGTACCGACGACTCAGCCACATGTCCGTGCACCTGGTGCACAGCAGCATTTGCCAAATGTTTCATTTTAAATACAAATTTGATTGAAAATTGGGATTATATATATTTGGTGGAAATTTAGATTGATTTACAGATATTATTAATTTCTTTATATTTATTTTTTATTTATAATTTATCTTTCAGGATTTTAGGTTATATTAGTATAAATAAAAGTTCTTTATTATTTTAGATGGTTGATTTTTTATGAAATAAAAAAACGAGTTTACTCTAATATTTTTGTGCACCAATATTTCTTACATGAAATCAACGGAGTTCACATGTTAGTTTTCAATATTCTTAGAATCAACTGATTGTAAATTTTTTTGTGCATCGGTATTTCTTTTACATGAAATCAGCGGAGTTCTCATCTCGTAACTTTTCAGTATTCTTAGAATCAACCGACTGTAATACTAACATAACGTGAGAGTTATTACCTTCATGTTATGTTAATGTTACTTTCATGTTATGTTAGTGTTACCTTCATGTTATATTAGTGTTACCTTTGTGTTATTTTAGTTCAGTAATTTTAAACTAATGGTATGAAATATAGAGATGAGATCACACTAACATAACGCGAAGGTAACCCTAACATAACACGAAGGTAACACTACAATAAGGTGAAGGTAACAATCAAAACATGCGAAAAAAGTAAAGAGACGTAGCCCCCGCGCGGCCCAGTTGCATGGATCTCAGATCCGTGCAACTGGTGCACAGGAGAGTAACTATATATATATATACATATATGTTCTCTAACTATTTGGCATATATCTATTGTGCATAGCAGATGATCAAAATCCATATTTTAAAAATGATCAACACTTATCACTTAGCAAACTGAATTTTAGAACAACATTTGTATAGATTCAATTCCAGTTAAATCAAAGATAGAAAGAGCCACAAGAATTGTACCAAGAATGGAACTTATGAAGATGAAAATCATTACAACAGTTGTCTGCAAAGGCCACATATATAGTATTCTCCAAGCATTATACATAAATTATATGTCCCACCTCTTCTTTACGCGGAACATTAGGGCCGATGATTTTACATCATCTTGAGGAACTTGGAGCATGAACTGCACTTTCATCTTCAGAGGGGCCGTCTTCGCTTTCCCATCTTCGTCTCCAACCTGTTCCAACATCAGTTTCAGAATCCAACATTTGTATGAAAAAGTTTCTCTTTGTACCAGTTTAAATCATTTGCAGAAAAAACTATGTACTTGAAAGAAATCCATAAAGCATCACAAGGAGGGGTTTGGGAAGGCAAAGGTGGCCACGTTTAGAGACGTGAGAGAAATTACGCAAGCAAAATAATTACAATATTGTTAACATCTTTATCTAGTGATTGATGATAATGAGAAAAAAGGTTACGAAACTGACCCAGAGAGATGCCCAACCAAGTCGCACTGCAGAATCATAGCCAGCTTTGAACTTGTAGTCTTTCCCAACTGTGTGTTTGTAGACTGCACTCCAATTGTCCGTGTCAAATTGGTACAAGTAGCTGACCACAAAAACCACACAAATAATAGTCATTGCATGGTAGTCTTTCAAACAAATGGTGCTTAACAATGGCACTTATCTTATAATTTTCTGAATAAAGATGGTTCAACAATGTTTAACAGCAAAAAACACATCCACCATATGGTGGCAATGGTTGTGTTAATTAATGGAAAAGGAGGATTTTGCAATGTCAATCACATATACACATCTGAATACAGAAACTAAAATGCAGGATACGAAGTTGCATCAAACTTGTAAGTTAATTTTGGATGATTTATGCTCTAAGAAGTTGGTGAATTTTGTTTAGATTAGATGTTGCACATGGATCAAGTCTTTCAATAAGTTACGTTCAACATGTTCAATATCTAAAATTTGTTTTTTTCCCATTGGATGTTTGGACAGTGATCGACGAGGCAGTTTACTTGTTTGGTCCAACCCATCCTACCATAACCATCATGAATAGCAATTACTAGCGTAGCTATTGGCAGGCCATAGTAACAACAAGATAAATCAGAGCTTGGTATGTTCAGATTCAGTTCCAGAGCTGTCTCCCCATTGAAACGAACTCTGTTCGAGCTATTTTGAGCTAGTGAGTTATATTAGTATACCACAAATAAGTATATACAGAGGAAGATCTTTCTTTGTGTTATATAAGTAAAACACTCTCCCTAATCTTCCAAGAAGATACATGGATTCTTAGGGATGCATTTAGTGTAAACCACAGCTCCATGAAGACATATCCTGAAAGGCTTTTCTATGACTTCAAGAGCAGCAATAGCTTTCTGTTACATATCTTAAGACTATTATACTTTGAGAGAGAGAGAGAGAGAGAGAGAGAGAGAGAGAGAGAGAGAGAGAGAGCACCTCAACTTGTCAGAGGGGCTGAATCTCCGCTTAAATGCACATGATATTGCATTTGAAGGCAGGGATATTTTCGGAATGAAAGTCATTTGCTCATCCTACATGTAAGATATCCACAAATAACTGGTGAGCAAACTACTTCTTTCAATTACAAGAGGATCACAAATGTTTCAGAGATGACAATTCAGATATCAAAAGATTAGATATCTTCAAGCTGTCGTATTCAATTGCTAGGGTGAAGAGTGAAAAAGAAAATTCTCATTATGACTACCAGTCATATGGACAGAGAGCAAAATCATGAAAATAAGTAGGATATAAACAATCAAACAAATAGAACTAACTTTGATCTCAAATAAGACGATCGGGGTGGGGAGTGTAAAGTTGAACCATTCTAAAAAAATAAGTCCAAAAGAAACTACCTTGAACGCATATCTTAAATCCAAAATTTCGTCACTGTATTGAGCAGTGCACACTCCATTCAAAGCATAACTTTTAAGAATTCCACTCACTGCTACAGCCCTCTTCTGTTCCTCTTCTTCCTCGTCTCTCTCCTCCAATGAAATCTCACCAAGAGGAAATTTCAAAGTTGCTTTTGGCTGCATCACGAAACAACTAATTATTTTCATTTCCAAGTGTGAATATATCTCATGTCACTATACAATTAACGAGTGATAGAGTTTCAATGAAGATGCACATTTTCCAAATAACGAAAATTTCAAAGAATCGAAAGGCAAACAATTCTTACCATCCCAACAGATGGAACTGCAGACGAAAGTTCAAACTTGTAGTTGGGGCTTGCAAGATCTGCAACCATTGCAACCTCTCCTTGCTGAGCCTAAAAATTATTCGAGTGGTGTGAGAAAACAAGTAGAGATCAAATAACTCTCACAAACAAAAGTAAAATAGAAACTTCATTAACTACATATTGTTTCTCCTCATATCACAATATGCCTAGAAGACTGCAAAACGGAAACTTTTTCGATTATTTGCTCATCACTTCTCCATGACTATGAACTTATCTCATCAGAGAGTCACCTAACAATAACATTTGAAGAAAAATCTGCACAAATTCTAGCAATTTTAATAGACAACACAAAACATCGATTTCATCGACAGAAAAAAAAAAAAAAAGATAAAATCAAAAGGGCTAATTCAGCTGCATCAGAACTCAAAAATTCACCAAAGTCACCACTAAACATCAAATCACTGAATCAATATTTCATTCTTGTTTTCAAATTACAGAAAACAATAATAAACAAACAAAAACCAAACACATCGAATTGAAAACGCAAGCAGGACGAAAACAATACCTTGACTTGATGAGAAGCTCTGAATTGAAATCCAGGCACGAGCTCAAAGGAGGTCTTGAGCAGAGCATCGTTCTCCTCGACATCGTAGTGCAACGAAAGAAACCTGGAATTGAACGAAATTTGGGGCTCCGACACCTCGCCCTTGCTGTTGTTGTAAAAGGAGAGCCTGAGTTTGGCCAAATTGTCCAACAATTTGCAAGACACCTTGTGAAGGAAAACGGAGCTGTCGCTGTCGTACTCCGATGTAACGCGGAGCTTCGGCCGGCCCAATTGGAAGAATCCGCCTCCTTCAGCTGCGGCGGGGGTGACCGGAGGGGCGACGGCGACGGCGACCGGCTGAGGATCGGATATCGATTCCGCCATTTTAGTAGCTATTTTTCTTACTCTTTAGCGGAAATATTATAGAAACTAAATGTGGGGTTTGGGATTTTTGGGCGGGGATTTACATGACAATTTATTATTTATTTAACACTTTTATTTTTATTTTTTCTATTTTGGATTTTATTATATAAATATTTAAGAAATGGATTTTTATTTAAAATGATGATTTTAAATTTTAATATACCGATATGTTTTCTCCATTATAAAGTGGATTTTTTTTTTTATGTTTAATTTTTTTAATATAATATTTAGTTCTAAATTAGGGTTGTTTTTAATTTATTTATCCAGCTATTTTTGTTGATATTATGTTGAGTTGTATTATCTTACATTTTTTTACTTTTTGACTGATCACTTTATTTATTGTATTATATGACGTTATAGTCATTAGTACAATCGAAATTATTGGATCTTATAATCAACAGGTGAAATTAAGTTATGTTCAGTAAATGATAAAAGAATTTATTAAATATATAGTATTTATCTTTTTATTTTAAGAATTTGATTATTATCTCACCTTCTAAAGTTAAATAGTTAAATGATTTTTAGTTAAAAGGGAGATAAACTATATATATAAAATAAACCTCTTCTTGAAATGATCACCTCTTTTCATTAAAAATTCACTAAAATCAATTCTTTAAGTGATGCCAAAATTGACCTACCACCAAAATTCTATAACTCATTTTATGATTGCAATTTAGGTTTTCGATTTGGCTAAACCATGTCGGTATAAACCTGAAAGTCCAAGCATCACTATCAAATAAATTAAACAACTTAAAAGATTATTTATATTTCCAAAGGGTTAATTACATTTTTTTAGACAAAGTATTTACCTATTCCGTCCGGGGAGAATAGGTCATTCGTCAGGGAGATTCTAAAATGTCCTTTTTTTCACTTTGTGTATCCCCATGTTTGCGAGTATCCAATGCTACAAAAGTTCTCACTTTTTGTTTCCTTCTGTCAAGTTCCGTCTAAGATCGATGAAAATTAACGAACCCTAATTTTATCTGTAAAAATTGACCGTTTTTCTCCCCTTTTCACTCTGAAAAAAATCCAGCACACCCTAACTTCTTTATTCTTCTTCATCGTACCCAAACTACAACATTGTACTCCCGAAAATGGGGCATCCATAGTACACCATTGTCATGACCGGACACATGAATCAAGGAAATTGCAATTTTGATCTCATATTTATTCTTGTGAATTTAGGTGGTAAATTTTATTCTTATAACTTTGAAAATTGTGACATTTCCAGATATAATTGATGGCCAAATATAAGATCAATTATTGTTTGATTGAATATTGATCAATTTGGGAATTAAAATTTGGTCATATATATAACTTTGGCATTTCAATCTATTAAAACAATTTATAGTTTTTTCCATAAAATTTTCTTGTATTTATTAACTAGTACTATTAGATTATATTTGGTATTTTAGATTAATTATTAATTTTCAGATTTTATTTTGGCATTCCTATATTTTATTTAAATGATAGTCTATCAATAGCTAGATTTATTAAATAAATTTCAAATTATGTTTTGCAATTTTAATTTATGTAAGGAATTTAAAATTATTGTTTTGGAATATAAATATTTCACCTCTATAAGAAAACTCAAATATTTAAATTACTTTAATGAATGCATTTTTTTACTTTGTTAATTTAATGTATTTTATTTTCTTAACTAGTTTTAGATTAAATGAAAATGTTATTGCCACGTGTGAAAATATGATCCAAACATATGCCACATGTGAGGAATTCATTTCATTTTAGTGAGTTAGGCCCCAAAGCCCAAAATTCCACAAGCACTTGAAATTCGGGATATCCAAAATTGTCGGCCCAAAATGTTAATGTCCTAAATTGTCATACCGCTCAAGTTATTAAATAAATTATATATTGAATATTAAACTACAAACCGTCATAACCTATATTATTTTATCAGATTTAAAAGTTAAGTTCCTCGAAAGTAATTAAAAGACTTAACAATTGCAGTTTTCCTCATGAATCCACGGTACAATAATAAAAAATTTTATCATACAAATTACCTTACTTATCGGATTGAAAAGTTAAATCCCTAAAATTATAATTGCGAGACCAAAATTACAGTTTTCCTCGTAAATTCACAGTACGATAATAACCTTTTTTATCATACAGATCACCTCATGACAAATGCCGTGTATCAAAAAAGTCGAAGAATAGGTTTGAATTTTTACTAAACCCTAAACTCTTAGGTCAACCCAAAGCAAATAAAGGAATTAATATGCATGATGAATCCATGAAATGACAATAGGTAATAAAGTGACAAGTATATATATCATGGTTTGGCTTGTTGACCTACAAAGTAAACGTGAAAATCAGTTTGATAAATTATGATAAAATTATTCGATAACCTAAAGTAGCTAGGGTTAGATATGTCTTTTTACTGCAACAATATGACCAACCATGTAATTGCCACTACCAATTTTCTGCTATAAATAACACATCACCTTTTGCATCCAATTTCAAGTTCCATAGCTATATTGTTTCAGATATTCGAAGAATTAAATTCACCAAAAAATATATATTGAAAAATAAGGCTAATGGCACTATTAAGTGTGTCACACTTGGCTTTCATATTTGGCCTTCTTGGTAAGAATAATTATCATTTAGTTTTGCACTTATGTTATAGAAAAAAAAAAGTTTTATAACTACATTAATTAATTAATTCTCAGCTCTTATTATTTTCTTGCAATTTGGACAGGTAATATCGTGTCATTCTTGGTATTCTTGGCACCAATGTAAGAATCATATTTAATAAATTCAATAAATTTAGATGATTTGTGTTTATATATGTATATATGATATTGTTTGCAAATGTTTTTCAATAAATACAGGCCAACTTTTTACACAATTTGCAAGAAAAAATCATCAGAAGGGTTTCAATCTTTGCCATACTCAGTTGCATTCTTCAGTGCTTCATTGTTATTATACTATGCCTTTCTTAAGACCAATGCATATATGATCGTGATCATCAATGGTATCGGATGTGTTATTGAAACGATTTACCTCGTGATCTATGTGATATATGCACCCAAGAAGGCAAAGGTGCGTTCGTGTCTATTCAATCCTCGTTTTTCTCTGTTCTTGGAAAGTTAAGGAAGAGATCTGCGAAACGAACCATGTCATGCATCTTTATGTTAGTTAATAATTTAATCTTTGGTTATTTTTCAGATATTCACTATGAGTTTGATTATCCTATTCAACGTTGGAGGTTTAGGAGTGATCATGATAGTGTCTTTGTTAGCTGTTAATGGCTCCAAAAGGGTCACTTTGGTGGGATGGATTTGTGTTGTTTTTAACCTAGCTGTATTTGTTGCTCCATTTAGCATCATGGTAAGGTTTTCCTTTTCTTTTTTGGTTTGATAAAATAATCATATGGATTATATATTTATTCATCATCATATGTTTGGGGCAGAGACAAGTGGTGCGAACGAAAAGCGTAGAGTTTATGCCGTTCACTCTGTCACTCTTCCTCACCCTTTGTGCGATGATGTGGTTTTTATATGGATTCTTCGTTAAAGACTACTACATTGCAGTAAGTTTTAATTTCTAATTTATAAAATTGTAAATCTTGGTCATTTGCCCTAATTGTGCATGATCGATCCAGTTGCCAAATATCTTCGGATTTGTATCTGGGATAGCACAGATGGTCTTGTACTTCATCTACAAGAAGACGAACAAGGATGATAGGACGAACATCGAGCTCGAGCCAAACAAAGATATTGAAAAGAATCTGAACCTTGAAGAGAACAAAAACACGGATGTTGGTAATGTATCTAAATGAATTGGAAGATGGAACCCATTAGTTATTTCAATACTAAATAAAGTTCCATGTCTACTAGTTATCCTTAATTTTCCCCCCTCATATACTTAATTAGGGAACTATATATTAATTTAAATTAGAGGTTGTGATTTAGGTTTCCATGCCATTGCTAGATTATGTAAATTTGTACTAATATTTATATAATGTTATGGCTACATATTGGTATCTATATGTAGATTTTGCATATGAAGTTTTTATTTTCTTGTTTTTGAATTTGCATGTCACAATGCCTCATATATTTAATATCTTTAAAAAAACATGATCATATTTGCTTTAGTTGAATATTTAACCAATTAATCTCTTCAAATAAAAAAAAAACACACAAATTTAGTTACACCTTACAAGTTAAATCACAGATCAACATTTCATGAATCAGATAAAGAAAGCATTAATACCATTTTTCCTGCCATAATATCATGAAATATAAATGTCAGACACTTATACATACATTTAACAACACCAAAAATTAATTATTTTGCTTAATCCAAAATCAAAATTATATTTTCCGGACACATCATCATTTGATCACTAATCAATATTGATCTAGTGATTCAATTTGTAAGATATAATTGAAGTTGTGAATTTTTTTTTAAATCCCCAAAGTTTGATTAATGTTCCTCCAAAACTTGTGTTTTTAGTGTCATTTGGTGATTTAATTTTGAGAAATTTGATATTGATGAGAGTTTTGAGTAATAATAATTAGTGTCCAAAAGTAACATTACATTAATAACCATTGATGAATATTTACTTTTGGGCAAAAACTTGGGTGCACCCGGGGTACGGATCATAGATCCGTGCCCCCAACCTGACCCGGCGCGTGGGCCATCTCCATGCGCGCCCACGCGCCCCCACGCACGTCTGCAGCTATGCTGATGTGCGCTTGCGCACACCAGATTCCATTCAGTGATAGGTATTATACACATACTCTTAAGGTATTACGTGTATACTCTTAAGGTATGACACATTTTTAAGGTATGACACATTTATCTTTAAGGTATTGAGTTTAAAACATAAGGTATTACATATGCACCTTTGAGGTATTACATATTTGAGTATAAGGTATTGCATACTCACCTTTAAGGTATTACTGCTTTTGAGTATAAGGTATTACATATTCAGCTTCAAGGTATTACTGTTTAAACTTTAAGGTATTACATATTTATCCTTAAAGTATTACATAAAATATATTTCAGGTATTACATAAATATGTTTAAGGTATTACATTTTTATCTATATGGTATTACACATTCATACTCACATTTAAGGTATTTGATACTCAATTTTCAGGTATTACATAAATATCTTTAAGGTAATACCTGAATATCTTTAAGGTATTACACGTATGCTTATGTGGTATTACACAACCTTTCAAGTATTTATGGTATGATGATTTTGTTAATATTCTGCAAATCAACTCAAATATATAATGATTTTGTTAATATTCTACAAATCAACACAAATATATGCCGATTTTGTTCAATATCGTCAACAATACCCAAGTTTTTTCACAATTTTAATATCTTTCAAATCTACCAAATCATGCAAATTTCACGAGCCAATCGTAATCCACCGCTAGGAAATATGTGAAAATTAAGAAGAAGAAGAAGAAGACCGCTAGGAAATTTGGAAGAAGAAGAAGAAGAAGAAGAGCGCTAGGAAAGCTAGGAAATCTGGAAGATGGAGAGATGGAGAAGAAGAAGAAGAAGAAGAAGAAGAAGACCGCTAGGAAATCTGGAAGATGAAGAAGAAGAAGAAGGAGGCTAGGAAATGAAAGCAGCAGAAGAAAATGGAGGAGAAGAAGAATAAGAGAAGAAAAATTAGGGCACACAAATATATATATATGTAAACATATGGATCTTGGAGCGGGTTGGGGGCACGGATCTAGGATCCGTGCCCCGGGGCACCCAAGTCCTTCTCTTAGTTTTGTTGTAACATGGAAATATCTTTTAATTAGAAGATTCTTTATTTGGTTGGTAACTCTCATTAATTTTAACCATCTTTACTTGTAAACATTCCGTTTTATCAGTTATTAAATTTTGTTCCTTTGTAACCAAGGTAAATGATTTTTGTCCAACTTTACCCTTCTAACGTTTGGAGTGTAATATAATAACATAGATTACACTAATGATAGTACGAGGTTGTAATTATGGTGTTAATTAAGTGAAATAATAATACAAACTATATATATTAATTATGATATACGTTACGTTAATAGTGGTACATGTGTGTAAAAAATGTGACAATTGATGAAAGATCATTAATATTGTTAGTGCCCAAAAATATATTTTGTTAAAATTATGAAAGTTTGGACATGTGGAAGACAAATTAAAATGTTCTAAAATGTGAAAACCTCAACTATGATATAGGTCCTAATTATAAATGACAATTTATAAGTTGAAACGCAAATTCAATTTATATATATACATATATATATATATATATATTTGGAAGTGAAACTTCAATGCTATTATCATGTATGGTCATATATATGAGCCCTTTTGTTTTTATTTACAATTTTTTGCCTTCTATGGTTTCACCATACTATAAACATTTGATGATGACACGTTTCGATATATATATGCACACACATTGAAAAGACACATGATAAATAGATACAAAAAATATTAAATATATGAATGAGAATCATATTTTTTATGAAATTGGTACATGAATTATATTTTGTGAAAAATGAATACATTTTCAAAGTTTCAAATGGTACTAAAAGAAATTTATTACTCGATTAAAACAAATAAAAAGGGAGTTCATTTAATCTTCATTTGCACTAATTAATATATTATATATCATTCCACCTATAATATATATATATATATATATATATCTCAAAGGGTAAAGGCGTAAAGCTATTCACACACTTCTTATTTTTTTATGTAAACACACCTGAATATGGTTGACGATATTTAGTTTTTATTAGTATAAATGTTTTAAATTATATAACAATAAATGAATATTTTCTAAAATAACATTATACTTAATAAATTTACAGATATAGAATTAATCGAGTACTTTTTAAAAAGTATTGTATTCTCTATTTCAAATAGGATTGATTAATGCGGGGAAAAATGCATGCACGGTTTTTTCTACTTTTTTATAATTTTAATTAAATCTGTTCAAATTAAATATATAATTAATTACTACATAAACTAATTACTTTTTTGTTTCTAAAATTCAAAGCATGGGGTGACTTTTCCATGGGATTAAAATAATATGAATTCCAAATTACAGGAATTATAAATATATAAATCATTTATAAGGAAAAATTGAGAGAAAGGTGCAGGGACTTGAAGAATTAATTACTAATATGAAAGTATGTATAGTATAAGAAATTATTTATTTTATTACTTATTTAGACAAGAAGAATTTATTTGCATGTATGGAACAAGAAATTTGTGTTTAAACAATATATAATATTACACATATGTGCAGATTAATTGTATAGTTTGGCATATATATATATATATATATATATATTTATATATATATAATATTGTGTATATATATACTTTATTCATGATATTACCCAAATGTTGCACTTATATACAATAATTAGGTATATGTTTGAAATGTGTTACGTGTATAGTTAAATTTGTCTAACTCCATAATAGATCATTTGAATATAAAAAATTTAATCTATTAAGAAGTGAGTTGTTTAGTTCTATTCAAATAAAATTTATATGTACTTTTAATCATATTTACCGGAATTTTAAAATTTGCTATCAAAATTTTACATAATGATGATCATTAAATGTTTTTAAAATTTACTAGACATTAAATTATTTACTTTGATGTATATTGATTGATCGAATCAAGCTGATCACAATATATTGATTCAGATATTCTTGGTTGTTATTTAATTTAATTAAATATACATCTCATTAAAATCTTTTAATTAAATTAAATATACATCACATTAAAATCTTTTAATAGTAAATGCATTTAAAGATATCTACATACGTGTGTGTGTGTATATATATATATATATATATAATTTGTGTATGTGGAATTCCATTACATTGCATCAAATTTGTGTACTATATGAAAATGGTAATGATATAAATAAATTATAATTTCTTGACCACGAGTCAATGAACTTATTTAATTCCCAAGAAAACAACAAGCTACTAGGAATAAAAACATTAATAATAAAACTTTAAATTTTTTCTCTGTATAAACCTACTAGATATATAATATGATAACCATGAAGGATTATTCAATTTCTCGTGCTCTCCATCTTCGAATTCATTTCTTCACCGGGTCGATAACCTTTGCAAGGTTCAAATTCTTTTCAATGTCATTTTTGGAGTCAGCTAGATCGATAACCTCTACAAGGTTCAAATTCTTTTCAATATCCTTTTTAGGGTCTGAAACACACTCCTCGAGCTTGAAGTTCATTTCAACGCCTTTCTTTCCGTCCTTGTAGATGAAGTACAAGATCATTTGAGCAATCCCAAATAAGAATCCTAAGATGTTTGGCAACTGGACCGAACATGCAAGAGGACAATGAAACACGTTAAAATTATGTTGTCGTCTTCAAAACAATGTTGAAAAACTCATAGGATTTAGTCGATTTTCACATGACTTACTGCAATGTAGTAGTCCCTAACGAAGAATCCATAGAAGAACCAACTTGTAGCACAAAGCGTGAGAAAGAATGATAGTGTGAAGGGCATGAACTCTACACTCTTTGTTCGAATAACTTGTCTCTACAAAACAAATTAAGATAATATTTATGCATTCAAAAAAAAAAAAACATCAATAAAATACTATATTTATAAAAATGATATTTAGATAGAAAAAGTTAATTACCATGATGCTTAAAGGTGCTGCAAATACAGCAATGTTGAAAATGGCACAAATCCATCCCACTAAAGAAACCCTTCTTTCACCTTTAAAAGCTAGTAGAGAAACCATCATCACCAACCCTAATCCTCCAAGATTAACTAGGAGAATTATTCTCGTTGTTGTAATCTGAAAAGTTAATACTTAATCTCAATCGAGAGCATTATAGTAAAAAAATAAAATAAAGGGACGAATTGAAAGATGCACAAAGTTTTTTTTTTGGAAAGGTATAATTATAAGTACATTGTAAATTTTGCATATATTTCGTACCCTTGTCTTTTTGGATGCATACATTACGAAGATAATGAGGTAAATCGTCTCAATAACACATCCGATTCCATTGATGCTGATAATCATGTAAGCGTTCTTCTTTAGATAGGCGTAGTATAGCAACAACGAAGCACTCAGAAACGCGACCAAATAAGGTATCGATTGAAACCCTTCCGACGATTTCTTCTTGCAAATTGTGTAGAAAGTTGGCCTAGTGTAATAACATGAACAACAAAACAACATTAGTTAGGAAGAATATATATTTCATGTAAAATGTTTCATTTCATTTGCATGAAATTAGAAAGTCTGATTGATTTTCTACAGAAAATAAAAACTTACAATGGCGCCAGAAATACGAGGAAAGATATTATATTACCTGAAAACACATTACAAATAAAATATATAAGATTAATAGATTGATGAAGGAAATTAAATAAGCAAACAACTACTCATTTGTTTTTTGAAATAAGCAATAAAACAATATAATTAATATATATGTAAATCAATTCTTACCCAAAAGGCCAAAAATGAAGGCCAGTTCTTCAGCACTTAAAAATGCCATTAAATTATTAAATTAAGGTATCTAGCTTAAATGAAGCCCTTAATTAACCTTCTGTAGTAAAGTACTTAAAGAAAGCTAGAATTAGGGACTTGAGTTTTTTCTACATAATTTGCAATCTTATTTATAGTTGAAGAAAACAAGTAGTTGCGTAGTGGCAATCTAGAGCTGGATGCTTGGCCCATAATGACAGTGAAAAAACACTTGGATCAGCTGTTAATTAATATTCATGGTGATCCAATGTATTACTAATTCCGGCAAAAACATAGACGGGATCATCTCATGGATCACATTTTCTGGTGGAACGTATATATGCAGTCCACTCAATTATTTTACCTTCCTGTTAACTTAAAGTAGACATCTGAATCTTCTGAACGGGTCTCCATTTTAAAAATCGTTATCCGTAAAACGGTGTTACAGGAAAATATCTTATTGGTAATTAAAAAAATGATGAAAATGAAAATGAAAGAAAATCAACGATTTTAATTTATTGACAATATGCATGGTAGGTTAATTAACTGAACCAGACATTAATCAACTTTGCTCATTTAATTTCTTGACATTAACCTAAATTTCAAAGCTCAATATAATCTCAAGACCTAACTCTGAATTTGGCATAGTTTTTTGTGATTTATAAACTTACCAAGAATTTCATCTCACTTGCCAAACACTATTAACCACTTGATTCCTAATGTCGGCAGTACTTTCAAATACACAAAATAATTATTTTTCATATTAACCCTTTCCTTTGTACAAAATTTGTTGAGTATTTTATGTATTTATTTTATCATAAAAACCTTCATGCATCGGATGTACGAATCAGGGATCCATGCAATTCGAGTCGGGACATTTTCACACATCTATACACCCTCCATGTGTCTGTATGTCTGCTCTCATACTCTTATTCCGCGTGTGTAATCTCCATGTTATTTTAAGCGTAACATTTATATTATGTTAATGTAACATTTAGCATGTGATGTTAATTTAACATTTATGTAATAATATTACAAATATATAAGATATTTTAAATCTTTATGTTATAATAGTATAATTTTTATGTTATAACAATTTAACTTTCATGTTATAATAATATAATATTAATGTCTTTTTAAGTTAAAATACTACGTAAATGTTAACAAGTATAACATAAAGGTATATAGTTGTGCTACATATATAAATCTATATATATATATATAAGCAGAATATTCTGCCAAAAACAACTGCAATAAATGTCTCATTTATTAAATATTCCCATTTTAAGAATCATTAATAACTTTCATTTTATATTTATTAACAAATAAATAAGTAAATATTAATATTTAAGACATTTAATTTTATATTTGTTGTATAGAAATTCAAAAGAAAAATAATTAGATAAATCTATCTATATATTTCTATACTATAATAATAGAGGAAAAGTTTGAGATATTTATAGAAATACAATTTTCCCAACAAAACGTGTCACTTCAATAATCTTTTTTTATTTTTTATTATTTAATCATTCCATTTATAATATAAATATTATATTAGTTTATTCTTATTTTATTAATATTAATTAAGTTAATTTTTATTAAATAATTTCTTAACTACCAACAAAGGTATTGTCCAAACAATAATTTTAATAATAAACATTAATTTGTTGAGGGATGATTGATATTATATTTAATATAAATATAATTAATAAATAAGTGTAATACTATTAAAGATGCGTGTATATACATATATGTATATATAATATGTATTAAGTGTGAAATTTTATATCATCCTAAATATTTTTTAAATTAATATTTGTAAGTGTCATGTCAACAAATTTTTTTATTGCATTTTTTACTATTTAATTCATTTGATTTAATAATATAAATATTATATTAGTTTATTCTCATTTTATTGATCTTAATTAAATTAATTTGTATTGAATAATTTCTTAAATACAAACAATAGATATCCAAAAAATAATTTGAATAATAACTATCAATTTGCATAGGAATAATTTATATCATATTAACAAATAAATATAACACTATTGAAGATGTATGTATATATATAGTTTGTATTTAGTCTGAATAATATGTCATCCTAAATATCTTTTAAATTATAAATATTTCATAATCGAATAAAATTTTCACCTTTTACTTTTCACTTAGGACTTCGTATATTTTTATATGAGAGTGCACGTTTTGAATTTAGATGGCTCAACTAATTATTTAAATTATATGCTTAGTTCTAATTATATTGTCATCATCTTGATCACTACTACATTTCGATTTTGTCTTGAGCTTAAATTGTAATGATCAATGTCGTGCTATATCAATTAATTTATGTGATACTTATATAATGAAATAATTATTTGTCATCTTCGATGTTAAGCGATATTAATTAAAAATATTATTCTAATTCAATTTGTTTTAAAATAAAAGGTTGAAAATATATAATTGACAGTGCTTGCTTACATTAAGTTTCTATATAAAATTTCTAATTTTATTGTTTGTTGTTTCTATATATACATACTCACACACATGTGTTTAATTTAAATAATTGAATTTGATTTTAATTCCTAATTTTTTTTAGTTTTTTTAGTATATTTGATTTAAGTGACTTACGATATTAGTTTGTAACACAAATGATAAAAAAATGTTTCAACTAGAATCATTGTGCATAAAAAAGGTTTATAAAAACTTACAAACTTTGCATGTTAAATTTCCAATCTTGATTTGAAGATTATGATTGATACTTTGTTTTTAGTATTAATCATAGATAAATATTATATTGTCTTCTATATACTAAAAATATTAATTATATTATATTATCAAATAATTAATATTTGCCAACGTTATATCACAGAACGCACATCGTGCGGGTACGAGTACTAGTTTGTATTCTAATAGAAAATGTATGAGTAATATCACTTGAAGGTTATGATGTTTAATTTGTACATTAAATGATATACTCAATATAGCATAAAAGTTTAATAATTATAACATAAAGGGAAAAACTCATTTTTGGTCCCGTTGAAAGGTCACTGTCCGATTTTGGTCCTGTTAAAATCCGAAAATCAAAATTAGTCAACTCAAGTCAAATTCTGTCCAATTTCAGTACTTTCAACACCGGAAAAACGATTTTCCGATAACTTTTTGGCAAGTGCATTGATTAGAAATTTCCGACAGCCTCATGCTGATGTGGAATTATTGAGCCCATGTGGCATTTCTTTTACATTAAAATATAACACAACTAATGTCACATCATTATTGATACAAATTAAATAAATTTAAAACAAGAAATCAACAAATTAAAACAACAAATCCCCAAATCACCCAACAAATCCCAAAATCACCAAATCAACGGCAAATCGAGGGAAGAAGAAAATCAAATTTAATCGCAAATCCTAAAATCATTAAATCCTAAAATCTTATTCCTTGAGCTCATTTGCAAGCTCTTGAACTCTGCGAACTCCGGTGGAAACAGGCCATCCAAGCGTGAAAGCTCTTCGAAAATCGGGGCTTCAGATGGAATGTGTGGATGAGATGTGGAAACTCTTCGAAAATCGAATAGCTCTTCGTATTCAAATGAGATGTAGTTGATGAATGTGTGGATGGGGCGGCGGAGGTGGGCGGTGGCAGAGAGGGGCTGGGTGGGGAGCCATGGCTATGCTTGCTGGCGGAGATGTGGTGGGTAATATATTGGGGTTTCAGATGGAATGTTTGGACTCACATTTCATTTTTCTTTTAATTTTGTTGATATATTTTATCATTTTTCTAATGCATTTAGATGATGTGGTGGGTGACGTGGATTTTAGAAAGAAAATAAATACAAAAATAAATGCCACATGTGAAATAAAATATCACATAAGCGCAAGTCATTGAAAATCTCAGAATTGGGGGCGAGTGCCGGAAAGTTGCCGGAAAATCGTTTTTCTGGTGGTGAAATGACCGAAATTGGGTAGAATTTGACTTAATTGGACTAATTTTGATTTTAGGATTTTAACGGGACTAAAATCGGATAGTGGCCTTTCAACGGGACCAAAAAAAGAGTTTTTCCCTAACATAAAGGTATAGCTATACTACATGAAGTTTTACGCTAATAGAAAAGTATTAGATTATGATATTTGTACATTAAGATTATACAATTATAATATAAAAGTTATATTAATATAACATAAAAGATACTGCATGAATTTAAAAAACAAAAACAAACAAAATAAAATTGAAGTGGATCAGACCGGCTCGCAACCAATTACACTATGCAACTGGTGTACACAATTGTAACTCTTAAATTTATATATTTTATTGATTAAGGTGAGTATAAAAGAATGTTATTGATCCATATAGATTCTAGTTTTAGCTGCAATTTTAGTTTCATATTTGAGATTAATATGGACATAGAGTTAAAGGGTGTTTATTTTTGCCACTACTAATATTTCATCGATAACTAAATCTATATTTATATATATATATATATATATATATATATAAAGAAGACCTTCAATAAAAATATCATAACTAATTTTCCCTCCTAAATTTACATACTATAATTAGAAAGAAGTTAGTTATAAGAATTAAAAAAATCAAAAAATAAAAAGATTTATACTTTTAAGAGGTTGGGCTATATCTCTATTGATAGATTATGTAGGTTATTTTTGTCTTTTTTTTATATTTTATATAAATTACAATCTTTAAATTAAATCATTTTTTTATTTAATTTTTTGTTATAATCTATGATATATCAAGTTTATCATTTTTGTATCTAGAATTTAATTGTTCCTTTTATTTTGTATTCACAATTTTGATAAGGGTATAAGTGAATGAGTGTATACTTAATGCATATTAAATAAAAAATCATTATTTCAAATTAAATGATTTATTCATTTAGAATTTATGTTTAATATATGATTGATCAGTTTTATCAATTTTATTATAATTTGTTTATTGTAAATTAAAATTTTTTATTTTAATTTTAATGAGACCATGAGACAATTTTAAGGATGTAGGTTTTTTAACAAATCATAATTTCAAATTAAATAGTTTTTTCATTTAAAATTTGTTGTTAATGCATGATATATCAGATTTATCATTTTTTATGAATTCTAATTTGTTAATTTACATGCATCGTAAAAAATAACAATGTATAAATTTGATGTTTAAAATTTTGTGCATAATTATATTTAACACAATTAGAAATACAAAAACAAATGACTAAATTAAACAAAGATTAGGAAATAAAAAAAATTAAATACAAAATTTTAGACTTTTGGAGAAATTAATTATAATGAAAAATATTTTTATATAATTGTTTGATTTATTTGTCAATTTAAGTAAGTTCAATATTTAGTTATCTACGTTATTTGAATATATATAACAATATATTTAAGTATTTATATATTTTCTTTAATTAACTATAAATAATTATGTTATTGGTTTGGCTGAAAATTTTAAAGAAATTTAAAATTGTGAACGTCAGGGAATATGCAGCTTTGTCAATAAAATTAATCACTTATTAAACATGCATCAAAAAATACAATAATATATTTATCATGACACTTATGTCTATATTATAAATTGCAACATGCATAACATATCTTTAGGAGTTAAAATATTTTTTTAATATCAATTATCGTTTAACATCCATAACACAATAAATGTTTCTCATTACTAAATTATTTTTTTTTTACAAAATTGATTAGTATATAAAATTGGTGTCATTTTTTAACAACTTCATATTTTAAATATAGATTTTATAATTCATTGTTCAACAAAAATATAAATTTATATATTATTATTTGCATTTTAAAAACATAATAATATTTAAAATGAGAAACAGTAGAGATAAAATGTATAAATTCTTATTGATATATAATTTAGGTTATGATAATACTATCACATTATATTATTAAAAAATTAAAATTAATAAATTAAATTACAAACCGTGCATCGCACAGGTATAATTCTATTTACTCTATAAATTAATTAGTATGAATGAACACAAAGATTTCACTTAGCTAATTAACATGAGATTCTAATCAATGGAAGAATTTGAGCCCCCAATATAGAGTCTAGAGATAAGCCTTATGGGCCTTAGTGGGCCCATAACAAAAGATCCAAGCAATGACTACCACATTAAGAACGGCCCAATTAAGCCCAATTCGACAAAATCGTTTCAGATATTTTAATTGAAATATTTCAATTAAGAGAAGGTCTCCCATGAGTCGGTTGCACGGATCCTACAACACCGACCCGACCTGCGCCCACATAAATATATATATATATATATTTTTAATTCATCAATTTTGAACCCTAATTAATGCGCTTCCTCCTCTTGGAAAAAGCGAATTCGCTTCTCCCAGCTCAAGATCACCTTCTTCAATCTTCGTGATTTCGTCTCTAAGCTGGGCATAATCTTCTGCATATATTCTTAATCTTCTCCATGTATATATATCAGTAAATCGCAGAACAGATATGGATAACACAGGTAACGATTCAAAAAAATTGTGAAAAAAAATTATGTTTCTGTTCTTCTTAATGTGTTCCTAGTTTTAATAATCTGTTTATTATGTTCTCTCACAGGCAAACAACTACCCGATATGCAAATTGTGGACATATCTACTGAAGAAGATGAATTTGAAAATGCAGTTTCGACTCAAAATCCTGGAAGTAATGAAAGTAAGTAATCTTTCTTAGTAATGGTACCCTTAATAATGCATTAAGGTTTCTCTAATAACACGTAGAAGTATGTTTAATAACAAAATAATTGTTCATGGAAAATATCTGAACTTTCATAATGGTATGCTTGATAATACATAAAAGTAGACTTAATAATAAACAAAGGTCACTTTAACATGACATCACTGAACTAATTGATTACTTCAAACTCTTTGGTAATGGTATGCTTAATAATGCATGAAGGTATACTTAATATTGCATGAAGGTATGTTTAATAACACAGAGGTATAATCTGAACTGAAACATAAATGTATGTTTAATAATACATAAAGGTCATCTTAATAAATAATAAAGGTAGACCTATTAACATATAAAAGTCATTTTAATTTTCGTCCACTCAACACAGATGAATTGGATGATATCACTGGCTCTCTAATTGGATTGACAAGGGCAACGATTGATGACATGTATAAAATGTACTGCAAACATGCAAGATTTATGGGATTTAGTGTTCGTAAGTCCACCAGTAGATTTTCTATAGCATCAGAACAACCTATTGAGACTGGAAAACTTTTTGTCTGTTCTTGTGCTGGAATGAAAACATCGAAATGTACAAAAGTGAAGAGGAGAAACACTGGACAATCAAGAACAGATTGTAAAGCACTAATGCGGGTTAAAATGAATGACGATGGTATATATGAAGTTGTTAACCACGTATTAGAGCACAATCATACATTTACAAGGCCTGAATGGAATCATTTACACCGATCTGAGAGGGCAATCACGAATGAAAAGGGTAAGGCGATTGAAGATATGATATCTTCAGGAATGAGTGCAGTAAACTCTTTTCGATATATGGTTCAGAATGCAGGAGGAGAAGAGATTGTAGGACACACAAAGAAAGATCATTTTAATTATGTGAATCGAATGAAAATGAAGATAATTGAAGGTGGTGATGCTCAAACGGTTATAGATATGGTTCAGAAAGAGCAGGATGATAGTGAAGATTTTTACTACAAAGTTAGATTGGATGATGAGGGAAGACTAAACAATGTGTTTTGGAGAGATTCAATGATGAAGGAAGATTATAGAATATATGGGGATGTTGTCATATTTGATACAACCTACAGGACAAATAGGTAAAACCTGATTTGTGCTCCATTCGTTGGAATCAATAACCATTGGAGGAATGTAATGTTCGGATGTGCATTCTTAACTGATGAAAAAACAGAATCATTTCAGTGGCTGTTTGAAGTATTTAAGAGATCAATGGGAGGAAAATGTCCAGTAACTTTGTTCACTGATCAAGATCTTGCAATTTCAAATGCAATTGAAAAGGTAGTGTTCTTTAATTTTAAAGGTATCATAAACAGTATATAAAGGTATTGTTATGTGCATTAAAGGTATCATTATTTAAACTGACAAATATTATAAATTTTATACAGGTTTTCCCCACAACTAAACATCGATTGTGTCTCTGGCACCTTCAACAGAATGCAATCAGCAGGTTTGCACAACTGAAAAGCAATTCTTTATTTAAGGATACGTTCAACAAATGTTTATCGGGGTGTGTTGACGAAATTGAGTTTGAGCAATGTTGGCAGAGTATGATATCAACTTATGGATTGGAAAATCACCCTTGGTTTGTTCGATTGTACAAAATAAAAGAAAAATGGTGTACTGCCTTGAGCAAGGATTTTTTTTCAGCTGGGGTCCGCTCATCTCAACGAAGTGAAAGCACTAACAATGCAATTTCATTCCATGTGAAGAAGACAACCAGTTTAACTGAGTTTTACAAAGCTTTCAAGGAAACCATTAAAAATTGGAGGAGTCAAGAGCAACATGATGAATTTCAATCTTCAAGGTGTATGCCTGAATCAATTCTACCAATGGTTGGACTATTAAAGCATGTAGCTGAGGTATATACCCTACCACTATTTAGGAATTTTGAAGATGAATTTATCAAGTGTGTGTCAGCTAATTCTGTGATTGTTGGAATACAAGACAACACCATGATATATGATGTATCATCTTTTGCTGAAAATGGACATACCAATCGTGTGGTCTTCGACGGTAATATGAAACTGATTTTATGCACATGCAAAAGATTTGAAGAATGTGGTATGATGTGTTACCATTCATTGAGGATACTTCACATTAATTCAGTTCAAAGCATTCCAGATCAATATATACAAAAACGATGGACAAAACAGGCAAAATCAGAGATCTGGGATAGTTTCAGGGCTACTACTACGACTAGTGGTACACAAAAAGCTCGTGATTCTGTTGTTTGGAGGCATGAAATGGCTAGAAAATATTACAATCTGCTCTTGAAATGTGAAGACAGTGAAAATGCAAGAAGAATACTTGAAGATGGTTTTGACAGAGATTCCTCAAGCATAAATCAGATCTCCTCAACACATTCAGCAACAGATCAGTCTTGTTCAATTTCTTCTAACATTGTACAGGATCCAGCTCGATCAGTCACAAAGGGACGACGACAGAGAATTAAGGGTCACTTTCAAAAAAAAACCAAAGAGAAGGAGAAGACAACATCAAAGGAGTTTGGTTCTAAAACACCAAATGTTCGTCTGTTTTAGTATACCAGCAAAACATTGTTAATAGCTCACATTTTAATTTTGTTACTCATTTCATAGACCTACCTTTTGATAGTAATAGACCTACTTTTGTGTTATAATAGACCTACTTTTGTGTTATAATAGACCTACCCTGTTTGTTAGTTAATCTACCTTTACATATTTAAAACAATTGGTGCTGATAAACATACCTTTACAATCTATTAGACCTACTTTTTACATAAAATAAACCTAATTTCGTGTTATAATAGACCTACCACTTAAAATTAATGGTCATTTGTCTGCTCATAAGCATACTTTTGTATTCAAATAGACCTACTTTTGTGTTATAATAAACCTACCATTTGTTAGTTAATCTACCTCTACATATTTATAACATTTTGTACTAATAAACATACCTTTACAATCTATTAGACCTACTTTTTACATAAAATAAACCTACTTTTGTGTTATAATAGACCTACCGTTTGTTAGTTAATCTACCTTTACATATATAAACTTTTTGTACTAATAAACATACTTTGCAAACTATTAGACCTACCTCTATATAATATTAGATCTACCTTTTACATGAAATATACATACTTTGTGTTATAATAGACCTACTGTTTTATTATAACCTACCTCTACATAAAAGTAGACCTACCTTTTACATAAAATAAACCTACTTTTGTGTTATAATAGACCTACCATTTTCCACTTAAAATTAATGGCCATCAGACTGCACATAAGCATACATTTTTGTTATAACAGACCTACCTTTACACAATATAAGCCTACCATACTGTTTTGTAAAATTATAATTAGCCATACATACACATGTCAGCAAAAAGACAGAAATGAATTGAACATAAAAAGTACTAAAATATTGTCATAATCACCAGAAAACAGTCATACAACCATACCAACATTAGTTCAAAAACTATTACTTTACCGATCATGTCATATATCATGAAAATCAGTAAAAAATAAGTCAGAAAACAACCATATATCATGACAATGTGCATACACCATTCAAAATTAAAAAAAAAACATAATATCATTCTTTCCCTCCATGCCTTGTTTTCCTTGAATATGTCGTAACATCCTGCAAGATTGTTTTATGTTTCTTCTTCCCAACACCTTGAACTCTCTTCTCCTTTAGATTCTCTTTCAATTCAGGTTTTCCTTGATAAAAAGCATACACCTTTTCTGTCATAACTTTCCTCAGCTCGTTGATATCAGAAAGAACAAGATTAGCACATACAGCAGCTCGGAGTCCACGACGTATAGAAGCCTTCAAAAGAAAATTAAAGTTATTCCCAATAATAAAGTTGAATTTTAACATAATATATGAAACCATAATACCTTCGTCAAGTCAGGACTTGAATATGGAACACCGTCAAAGTTTTTGACATGGTGCATCACATATACCCCACAGTCAAGATCTTTAATTGTAGAAGTCCACTTAAACATCACCACTTCAAATTCATATTTAGAAATCTCTTTTGCTTTAGCATGTTTTTTCATTGAAAGGTACTTTATCAAATGATCTTTCTGCAAATAAACACACAGCATAATATGAAATTTAATAGAAAAAAGCATTGATAAAGACAACATAATATACATACCAATTCGTTTTATTAGACCTACCATTTTCTACTGATAAATATACCTCTGTACTTGAATAGACATACCGTAAAACTTACCAGAATTATCGCACTCCGGAAAAACACATTTTCAGAATCTTCATACTTGCGGTTGTCTAAATATTGAACTTTATTTTCAATGAAGTTTAAGGCCATTACAGCATAGTGCCCTTCCAAGCAGAATGGAACAAAAACCTACATAAAACACAGAGAGATACAATTATATTAAAAAATCATAATATCATACGTTTGTCTTCAAAATCACACATACACGTACCATCTCAGCATTCATCAAAGTACTTGTACTATTTGATGCCATCCATGAATCCCAACATCCTTTCATCTCTTTTTCATTCTCTTTAACATTCAACCCAACCGTAATATTTGCCAAATTTCTCTACTCACAAAAGAATGAACATTGATGAGCTAATACATCTTTACAATAAAAAACATTATATTACACTAAAAACTTACACTGTGTTCCAAGCCAAAGACAAACCGGCTTCGTCTTCCATTACAACTTTCATGATTCACAATCAAACTCCAGCAAGTGAGAACAGACTGAAAAATTTCAACTTTTGGACACAATGACATCATGTCCTCCCTATTAACATAGTTAAAATATCCTTTTCTGAACAATTCTTCTCTGTTAGAAAAAAAAAACATGTTAAGCAGATGTGATTCATGACATTGACATAAAAAAAGAAACAAGAAAATATAATTAATCAACTACTTACTGGTCAGACGCCTCTCCATCACCCTTAAAAAGACAGTAATCAACCACCTCTTTCTGCATCTGATTTAAATTGTCCAAATACTTGTTTGAATTGATCATAAAATCTGAAACATATCCAACATCCTGAGAAATTGTCCAAAACGGTTCTACATCCTTTTCGTCACCAATTACCTCCTCAAGCACTTCTTCCTCAGCCAAATTTGATGGACCAGCTAGATCCTCAGCACTAAAAAGCTCAAATGAAGGCATCTCTGAAGCAAGCTTCTTCATGGCCAAAAAATTAGCCACAACACTGTCAATATAACTGTGCAGTGCTGCATCAGAAAAGAAGGCTTGAGAGTCTGAAACTTCAGGAGGAGTATTAGAGATTTTTTCCTCTATGTTCTTTTTCACACCAAGTAACCTCTCCATATGATAATTCGTCACTACAGAAATGTCTCTTCTAAACAGCAAAAATGATTTATGAGTAGCCTGCACAAAAATATAAATAACAAATTAATAAAACACAAATGAATGTCTAATGAAACACATGTAGTATAATAAAACATAAAAGTATGCTTAATACAACAGAAAGGTATGTCTAATAAGAGGAAAGGTATGCTTAATTGAACATAAAGGTATGCTTAATTGAACATATAGATAACCCTAATACAACAGAAAGGTATGTCTAATAAGAGGAAAGGTATGCTTAATTGAACATAAAGGTATGCTTAATTGAACATATAGATAACCCTAATACAACAGAAAGGTATGTCTAATAAGAGGAAAGGTATGCTTAATTGAACATAAAGGTATGCTTAATTGAACATATAGATAACCCTAATACAACAGAAAGGTATGTCTAATAAGAGGAAAGGTATGCTTAATTGAACATAAAGGTATGCTTAATTGAACATATAGATAACCCTAATACAACAGAAAGGTATGTCTAATAAGAGGAAAGGTATGCTTAATTGAACATAAAGGTATGCTTAATTGAACATAAAGGTATGCTTAATTGAATAGGTAACCCTAATAAAATATCAAGATACACCTAATAGAATAGAAAAGGTATGCCTAAATACGAGTAAAGGTATGCTTGATCCAACATAAAGGTATGCTTAATTGAACATATTGATAACCCTAATACAACAGAAAGGTATGCCTAATAAGAGGAAAAGTATGTTTAATCCAACATAAAGGTATGCTTAATTGAACACATAGATAACCCTAAAATAAAAATCTAGACAAACATAATACAAATACAAAGGTATGTTTACTGAATTATAAAGGTATGTTTTATTGAACTTACATCCTTAGCCATTTTTTCAATATCATCATCGTCGAGCTCTCCGTCAGGTAAAACAAACTTAATAAATCTACCAGATTCCTTCCCCTTCACATCACCATCACCAGCACCAGCACCATCAGCAGCAGCAGCAGCAGCCTCAAAATCATCATCAACAGATGTTTTCCCCTTGTCATCCCCCTTAATTCGGCCATTCCTAGACAACGGATACACATTGAGTAACAATTCTCCATCACCGTAAGGCCCAGCAATTGCCTCTTCATCACATCTTTTATCTATCTTCTCGTTCGTCCAATGCTGAATCAATGGCAAGCTACGAGGCTCATCTATCCCTTGCCATTTCATCCTATGCAAATATGCCAATTGCAATACTAGGACGCAGCAATTCAGAACTTTTGTCTTCCCCATGTGATAGTTAGTAACAATTAACCTCACAAATTCTATCCATCACATAACCACACCAATCAAATTTACAAATGTTTTGTACATCAACCAAGGACTTCAATATGCCCAAAGGCACCAACCGATTAGAACAAGGATCAAAAAACACAGACATCACATACAAAACAAACAGCCTTTTAAAATCGTCCCCACCATCAACAAGATCAGTAGTTAAAACATCATACAAAACCCTACGAGGAGACCTAGCTTCAATATCATAAGTATCCTTAAACCTAGTCAAAATTTCATCCACATCACCCTTCCCAAATTTCACAACACTATTTTCCCCACGTGGAATCATAAACATATCAAACACATCATCACCATTAACAGTAAAACTACGATTCCTATCTAAATTTAACATTCTGCTGCCACCATTAAATCGACTAACTAACCACGTAACCATCATGAGATTCAACCTACTCAAACGCATACGCAGTAAGCCACCAAAACCGATACTTTCAACATCAGCCCTTTGTCTATCATTCAATGCATCAACAAGTTCAACAACACCACTCAATTTGCAAGTAGTAATAATCAAACTGCAAAATAAAAAAGGAAAAACTCAATCAGTAACTAACTACAAATCAAAACAGAACAGACATTTTAAAAATAGGCATACCTTTAACACAAGATAAACAGACCTTTACACTACATTAAACATACCTTTCACAACTTACCTTTAATGTATAGATATTATTCATACCTTGATCATATAATACAGATACCTTTAACATATGATAGACAAACCAAAAAAACACTATACATCCTAATTAAAAAATTCAGAAAATCAACTGCATGACAACAAACAACATGCAAAACCATAACGAAACACAAAAAATACCTATCCTTCTTCACACAGACAGTGTCAAAAGCCCTTTTAGATCTCTTCCTCACGATCTGCTCCTCAGGAACTACCACAATATCTCTCTTCGGTGCCATCTAACAACATGCAGAGATTAAAAACACAACTATTAAACCAAAAATCCAGAAAAAACACAAATATAGAACTAACAAACACTTCGCATAACACAGAATCAAAAGTACAAAATAAAACTAGGGTTTTCAGAAACTCTTCAACCAGATCTCGTTAAAAATAGTGAAATAACAACAACAAAACAACAAAACATAAAAAAAAACAACGAAAATCGCAAGAGATACAAACCCGAACACTGTAGCGCTTCGGAAAATCTCCACAACAACTTCGCCAAAAACCTCAACGAAAAACTGACAAAGACTCTACAGTATAATATGAAAAAGAAGCAAAAAAAAATGAAGAACGTCGCCGGAAAAGGAGGAAACACGTTGAGAAAGTGGAGGGACACAAAATCGCGCAGGAGCCGTTTGAAGAGAGAAAAAGAAAATGGGTGCGAAAAAAAAAAACAAAAACCTATTTATATTATTCAAAATGGGTCGGGTTTGGGCGCGGGTCGGGTCAGGTGCATGGATCTTAGATCCATGCACCTGACTCATACAAGTTTTTGCCTTCAATTAATATGATATGGATAGTGCATGTGTAATCATATACTCCCTCCGTCCCGCTCTATTTTGCCTACTTTACATTTTTGTTTGTCCCATCTTATTTTGTCAACTCAAAAATGGCAAAGAAAAATTTACTTCCTTACCCCTCAATTTCTTTCATTTTACAACTTTTACACTCAAAAAACACATATTAATTACAAAATTGTCACTCAAAAATATTAAAATAACACATCACATCAAAGTCAAACAGTTTTTTCTTAGGTTTCGTGCCGGTCAAAGTAGACAATATAACCTGGGACGGAGGTAGTATAAAAAAGAAAAAAAGTTTCAAAGATTAATTCTAAAATAAAGTTGTATATTTTCCTATTTAGAGAGAGAGAGAGAGAGGGATTTTGGCCATGTGTTCACCGTCAATGGGCTCGATCATTCAACATATCCATATTCCTCTGTGAGTGACTGTATATATATATATATATATAGAGAGAGAGAGAGAGAGAGAGAGAGAGAGAGGAGTCGCCATTGCTAAAGACTCCGAGGTATTCTCGCGTTGATTCTCCAGCTCACTCACAACACTCGTCTCCTTCATCAGCGGAAATCTTGAATACGATTTGACTTGATCCGCTCTGATAAACTCCTAATTCATGGATCAGGACCAGGCTTCAGAAGCCCTACCCCAATCTACATCATCGAGCCCCAAGAAGCTCAACGCCAAGGCACCTGAATTTGTCCCCAGATCCTCCGCCGCCACCGCGCCGCCGCCGCCTCCTCAGCGCGTTTACGCGAGGCCGCCGTCGTTCGTACCCCCCTTGCCTCCGGCTTACTATGGATACGATAACTATTACCAGCAAAATGCAGTGCCCTTTTACGGATATAATGTCAGTCCGGTGAGTCCCGTGGAGTTGGGGGCGGATCGCAGCAATGGCGGCTCTGCCGCTGTACCTGCGGCTTCGCCAAAAAGTGGATTGCCAGATGCTCATCTTAAGATTCTCAATCAAGTGGGTTTATTTTTCGTTTTGATGCTTATTTATTGATCTTTTTGCTCTGATATGATTGCTGGTTTTACTGTGCTGAGATAAGTAGATGGATGTTAGTTGCCAAAAGCCACTACTGTGTGTGCTTATTCGGCTCATTCTCCGATGGCGGTCGTTTCGAGTTAAATGGGGTTACAATAGTATACTTTTGCGTAATTCAGTGTTCGATTAGTCTAGTTGATGATTAATTCTCTGTTGTCAATCTATGGTGCTTCTTGCAAATCATCTTTAGGGAGTTATAATAAGAATACAAAGTTTCAGTCAACAACATCACCGCATTGACAATTAGTTCATGTGTACTTTCCTCGAGTAAAAACACTCAAGAAGAACACTCTCAGTTTTTTTATTTTGCCTAGATGTTAGTATCCTTGGAGAGTTTTAAAGTTGATGATTGTATGTCTTTCCACGATGTCCTCTTTAGTCGGAGGCATGGGTTCCTGGATCACTCTAGCGATACTTATCTGATGATCTTTTGTAGTGTGGATGGAAACATTGACTGGAAGGGAATTGGTGTGATTTATCAATCAAGACGTGTCCATGTTTTGTTCTGTCTTTTTTTTCCTTCTGTATCGTCATTTGTGTAGATTGCTCTTGGGGCAATAGTATCACATTCACACATTTGTACAACTTTTTTTCTACCTTTTATAGAGTTTATTTACTTATTAACTGTTGTTTCATGCTCTTGATAAATGAGACTGAGTTTTAGACTCTTGGGATGTCTGATGGTTCTGAACTTAAAGTTTATAAGTTTCAATAAGATTGGAAAATGAAAAAAAGAGCTTCAAATCTGTGAATATTATGTGCTTATTCGTTTTTCTGGTAGACACTGAAATCAAACTGCACTGCAGTTGTGCATTTGTGAAGTAGACAGTGGGAAGAATTTCTTCCTGATGCTGTATTGCTCAGAATCTTGCAGTGTTGGAAAGGCTGAAATATGCAAAGTATCATAGTACGAATATGGATATTCCAAATTACAACTGTATATAATGAGAAAGTAGTCATTATATCTAATCTTGTAATGTAGGAGGGAGTTAGTAGAATCAGTGGTGTGTCTCTCATATTAATGAGTAATTACGTCTCTTCTTTAATTGAATTAAGAATAAATGTGACATGTTGATAATTTCTTTTGTCAAACAACATGGTCTCACATCTGATCATCCCTCTCAAACACGTGTTAATCTCATGTATACCATCTATGCAGCTTTATTTACCCATAATATGAACATGATTACATATTTGGTAACTTGGAAATCATTGTATGCTGCAGGTGGAGTTTTATTTCAGTGATATAAATCTGGCTACAACTGATCAGCTATTTAGATATATGAGCAAAGATCCTGAAGGATACGGTGAGATTTTGAATCTATATATTTTCTTGTTTTCCATTCAAAAATACAATCCTTATCTGCCACCTCAGAAAACAAAAGGGAATTTTGTGATCATAATTTTAGGTGGCAGTTATTTATGAATGACTCTTTATATTTTTACTTGATCTGAACAAAGCTGTGCTATATTGAATATTGGGTTTAATGGTATTTGGGTATTTAGTTTTCATTAGACATACCTGTAAGGGATGTACAAAAATAATTTTATGATTTGAGTACTGAAGGGTTGGACAAACGGGTATCGATGGGCACTATCATGTTTCTTATGGCCTTTCTTTTCTGTTTGAACTGATGATTGTGGTGTGAAAAGGAGAAGAGTGAAGGGTGGGATTTGAATTTAGTCACCTGCTGATTAAAATGTTAATGTCTAAATGGTGGTTGGGATCTAGAGTTAGTGGTGCCAGACAAAAGTGTTTTTACCTTCCTCACTGGTTATTCTTATAAAAGATACTTCAGCTATCATCATGACCGAGTGTAAAATATAAATAGATTATTAAATTAATAAAAGCCTTTGATTTGGGAAAGCTGAACGGTAAAAAGTAGTTGACAACAATAATGACATTTAAGAGCTTTCTCCATTTTATGTTTTTCTCGGTACTGTATAAAACACGTCAATGATTCTGCACTACTCTGTAATGCAGTGCCACTTTCTGTTGTTGCATCATTCAAGAAAATCAAAAGTGCTATTAGTAGTAGCACACAGCTTGTCACCATCCTGCAGAGCTCAAAAAAACTTGTAATTTCTCTCTACTACACTTTTTAGAAATTTACACCGTATACCTCTTTTTCGACCACTTTACATTTTGCTTTTACTAATGTTATTTCCTTTGTTAATTTCCCCAGTTGGTTAGTGAAGATGGCAAAAAGGTTAAACGTCAATCCCCTTTGAGTGAGTCCGATATGGAAGAGTTGCAGGTAGGTTATACATTACTTGCCTATATCCTTTATTATCTCAAAGCAACCCTGTGGTGCCTATCCTTGTTTTACTATTATAGGATAGTAAAAAAGTTTTACACAAAGCAACCCTGTGTTACGCTGGTAATAGTTCCTCAAATCTGATCTCTTGGGTTTGGTTGGTTTCTTCTGGCTACAGTCTCGTATAGTCATCGCTGAAAATTTACCTGAGGATCATTCACACCAGAACCTCATGAAGATTTTCTCATCCGTAGGGAGGTACATGTTGCTCAGCTCTTGTATAGCAGAATGGAATTTTGATATTTTTAAGTTTCTTTCTCAAGTTGAATATGGCTTTCTCATTCACTTTCAAATCATTCTATCAGTGTGAAGTCAATCCGTACCTGCCCACCTCAAAATTCCAATAATGGTGCATCATCTGCATCTAAAACAGGAAAAGGTGAAGCAATGCACCTCAGTGGCAAGGTATATTTTTGACGAGCAAGTTTTTGCCTGTGGCAGTTAAGCTAGCTAAAGCTCAGCATACGATTTTAGTGATCTAATTATTTTTCCTCCACACAAAGAGTTATTTGTTTTTCTAATGGCTTATGGAAGCTATCATGGTAAGTTTAGAGTTCATGGATGTGCTCAGTATGTTTAGATTATCAAGATCTGGTGCTTTTTGATTGTCCCTCAATATCACCTGCGCCGTCACAGTAGAGTATTCTTTTGGCATGGATCCTGATAAATATATTAATTTTAAATACACTCTTGGAGTGACATAAACCATAACTCTTCATCAACATTAACAAATCCCAACGTGTGACATAAGGGATCTCTACGGTATGAATGAAAATTGAGTGGATTTTTGAAGATCGATATCACATTATCTGCCAGTTTTTTTCTGGAATGTGAATTTTTTGGACTGTTTCCTGGTAAAGAACATGCCATCTGTAGCTTATTGATACATAAAGTCAATATCTTTTAAAACCTGGCCAATCCTGCCGAAACTATGTGCATTGACCTTGTTGCATATTTATCTTGTTCTAATGGTGTGCTACACTGGAAAAATATATAAAGGATAGGGAAATATTAGGTGGTTAGACAGTAAAACAAAGTGGAATGTTCTTTGTTAAGTGTGGGGTAAGAAATTGTACAAAAGCTCTCTTTACATGTGCACCCTGGAGAAACTCAACTTACTAAAATTGCATATGGAGTTCAACATGATTATATGCAATATATTGCAACGTATTTAGATTTATGAACTGTTGCATGCATGTGTATTTTTGGCTATTTTTTGTATCAAGATTATGTACCAAGTTCTTATCCATGACTTGTTACTATCCCATGATTAATGAATAAAACTTTGTTTCTTATTTGAAATATTCCTATATATGTGTGTGGTGTGTGTATAAACTCTTGTTTCTTATATGTGCAAGTGCAACAGTGCAAGTTGAATTAGTTTGAATGCAATCGCTACTTAACTTTTAGTCATTGATTGCTATCTGTTCTACGCTTGTCATCAGTTGATAGTGAAGCCTTTATTTGTTCTCATTCTTTGCAAGATGAAACATTAACCAGTCCAATTGATTTTTTCATGTAGTTTCATGCTTACGTGGAGTATGAATCCATTGAACTTGCAGACAAAGCGGTATTTTCTTTTCTCCATTTGTATCATTTAATTTCTCCAACCTCTCAACCTCCACATTTTTGGTCTCGTTTGTTTTGTCTTCTTCACAACTTGATATACTTGTTGGATCCTGGTTAGGTTGTTGAACTAACAGATGAGGGCAATTGGAGGAATGGTCTAAAAGTTCGTTTGCTACTCAAACCTGCAGTAAGTACTACTTTCGGTTATTTTGAAAATCATTATCAATGTTTTAGCAAATAAACTTTTGACTGTGAAGTGTGAATATGCATTAAATGTCAAATACCAGTAACTAGTTCCATATTTATGTAATAAATTATCTTGGGTCAAAAGAACTAGAACTATGTTTTACAAGGATTAGATGTTTGATTAATTATCTATGACAGAGTCATCCTAGATTTTAAAAATACAAATCTTTCGTTGCGAATTTGCACGTCTTCTCTTATCTGCACATGATATTTTGACTTGATTATTAAAGAAAAATGTATGGAAAATGGGAAAAACAACAATTTGGTTAAAGCTAGTGTTTGTATGAATTATATTTTTAAATTTGATTTATCTACTATGCTCCAATGCAGGTAAAATCTACACAATCAAGAGCGAAGAAAGTCGGCAATGAAGGTCATCCTATTGGCACTAGCATGAAAGATGAGAGTACTACCTCTGAGATGCAGTGTTTCAAGGAGAATCACTTGGAAGATTCACTTCCCCAATCTGATTCCCAGTTTCACGAGCATCAGGTAAGTTCATTTCCGGTTCTTGTTAAAAAACTTAGTTTGTTCTCAATATTGAAGCTTGCATTTCATTCAACTATGTTCTTTAGTGCGAAGACAATGGAAGCAGCAACACACAGAGGAGGGGGCGCAATTACAGTGGGAACGGGAAGAGCAAGGGGAAAGGAAAGGGTCAGGGACGAGGACGGACGAATGGAGGAAGCAACTCAGAGTATCACCATCAACCCACAGAAGTTTGCGCCAGTAGTGAGAAGCTCACAGTAACCAAAACGCATCCGGTCCCTCGTATGCCAGATGGCACCAGGGGATTCTCCATGGGTCGAGGAAAGCCTGTAGCTGTCAAAACCGCTTGAGTCGTAAGTCGTACAATGATTCGTGTTGATCTTGAGATACATATATATATATATATATATATATATAGCTTTGATGTTGAGTGATTTGAGAAAATTTGAGTGATGGAATTTGAACAAGCTCTCAGCCTCTGGAGTCTACTGTTATTGCACCCTTCTTTCTCACTGTAGATAAGTGAAAATGTCACCACCAGATTCCCATTATATATTACATATACATATATGATATATATAACATTGAGTGGAAAACAAAAAAAGTTGCAAATCTTAATTTGTCTCATGTTGTTTTAGCTATGTCACATAAGTATTGTTTCTTTGCATTGATGTTCCCTATTCTATGTACATGTGTGTGTGTGTGTGTGTTGTGTCTTATTTAGTGGATTAGCAAATGGTACAGTGCAAATTTAGTGACATATTTGGTGCCAACATATATAATTTTGATTCATTTAAAAAGCATGCCATTGTTTCACTCCATAACACCTTTTTCTTCAAAATATGAATTGTAAAAACAGGCTTTATGAATTATAAAGTTAATAGATAATCATCAAAGAATTATTCTTTCCTACTTGCCTCATCAAACTGAAGATAACCCACAAGTGGATTCTTTTTTAAACCAATTTTACTAAATAAATTTTATTGCATGATTTCCTACCTGTGGATTAGTCAATAATGTCTCTTGGGATTATTTTTTATCTTACTTTCCAATTTCCATCCTCATGTGACATTTTTTATAATGTCTCGTGAATTTAAATTTGATAAAATAAGTGAACTCACACTTCAATTAAAAGTTCCATCTCACAAAATTATATTTTAAACATAAAGATAAGTTGTTACATTAATGCAGCCAAGTAATGTAGTTGATTATTTATCAGTTGATGATATTAGTGTTAGGTAATGACTTGCTTTCAACAGTTTTTCCTTTTTTTTCCCATTGTTTTTAATAAAATGAATCTTAGACAGATGGGAGTTTCTAAGAATTTTAAAGAATTTAAAACCATTGCTTTGTTTTAATTGCACAGAAAAACAATTGATTTTGTTGGTTGTCATTTTCATTTTGTGGGACTTTTTTTGGTGTTCTTTTCCATTATTAAAACTACTGAAGGTGGATTGGGTAAACAAGAAAAGCATAATTTTGACGACTTTTATGCCTAACAAAAACAAGTAATTAAAGAATATAACATTAAATAACCCTCTTATAAACTTACTTAATTTATCAATAATCTTTTTAAATGATTACAAAGCAGAAAATCTTGATTTTGGTGTTTTTGAAATGATAGTTTCATTATTCAAATAGCAACTAGTGATATATGACTTCCACCACCAACACATTTTATTGACAACGCAAGGATCAGTTGGGCACTCTTAATCAACTTATTTTGACCAAATCAACATTAATATATATATATATATATATCTATTACCTATATAAGAGTATGAATATTTCTTACAAAATATGGATTGCCTAATATATCCTTATTAAATATTTTATTTAAGATTATAATAGTAATTTATAGTTTTCATATTTAAATAATCTTACATTAAAATACTATACTTATATCATATAAAATTCTATTATAAGTAGGACTCTAATTTACTTAGATTTTTTCTGTATTTAATTTAATTTAATATAGATTGTATATCCTTATTAAAAATTATTATTTAAGGTTAATAGTGATATAATATTTTTGAATTAAATAATTCATCCTCCACATTACATATATATACACACACACATTACATATATATATATATATATACACACACATTACACACATATAATATTAAAAAAGAAGAAGAATAAGTATGCAAGTTATCCCTTGTTTTTTCATAAATATATCTTATAAAATGAATATTTAATTTCTTATTAGTTAGTACTGATGATATTGTTAAAAAAGGTTTTATATTTTTTTTTCGTGTTAATTATGTCTTATTCAATGAAAGAAAATGTTTACTGAGATAAACAAGTCAACAGTCCCTATCCTCCCACGTCTATAATGTTTCTTTTATCTCTTGTTTGAAGTGTAACCTAATAATATTTAATTGCCATTAGAACTTACATAATGTTTGAACTTGTAATCTTAGTTGAATTGAGTATGAATATATTATTATGTTTGGTATGTAATTTATCTAAAATGATCAATCAACTCCACAATGTATGTTGAATCCAATATCACATATATCATTTATTTTAACAAGTGAGTCGTACTTGAGACCGTCTCACAGTCGCAAATCATGTTTCATGAGACGAGTCGGGCCACAACACACATTTAACAACTCACATATAAAATAGTGGAAATGACTTTAATTTATAGTTATAAAAAGGACCCGTCCTACAAAAACTCACCGTAAGACCGCTTACGCAAGTTTAATTTGTGTATTTTGATTTGCAAGAGTATCGCACATGCAGTCGCATGTGGAGGATGAATTATTTAAATCAAAAATATTATAATACAATTAACTTTAAATAATAATTTTTATAAGGATACATAATCTATATTAAATTAAATTAAATTAAAAAAAATGTATAGTAAATTAGAGTCCTACTCATAATAGAACTCTATATGATTTTGCTTTAGAATTTTTTTGTAAAATTATTTAAATATGAAAATCATAAATTACTGTTATAACCTTAAATAAAATCTTTAATAAGGATATATTAGTAAGAAATATTAATACTTTTATATAGGTAATAGATATATGTGATTATTGAAATGAAGTAAAAAAGTTGCGTGTAGTGTGCATCTATCTCTTCTACACTAAATCATAACATAATACTCCCAAAAAAAGAAAAGAATAGTCTCTCAATGAAATGCCCACCAAACCCACTATATAAACCAAGAATTCATTCTTGAAATAATGATCAAGAGAGAGAGAGAGATAGAGGAGAGAGAATGGAAGGGCTGATTCCAATGGTGTACAAGTCATTGAAGAAGAGCAAGACTCGTCAGAAATATGAATGTCTATCTTCTGGTACAGCACTAACACAAAAACATGAGACACAGAGTTACAACATAGCAGACTTCTACATAAAAGATGATGATCGTGGTCGTGTTCACGAGGCGGGCGGTCGTGGGGCCCACCACCGGCGTTACAACTCGGTGGTGGTCGACAACGGCCGTGCCGGAGGTTTTGATGGTGATGCTAAGCCAAAGCAACTTGTGAGGTTTAGGAGCCACAGGATGTTTTCTTGTGTTACTGGTACTGCATGATTTTTTACATATATTTTCTGCAATATTTCATGACTCTCTTTTTGGATGGTTTTAGTTTATGTAAATATTAGGAATGTTGTTATGGGAAATGAGTGGTAATTATATGTGGCCACAAGAATCTTCTCCTTCTTATATATTATATCATGCAAATGCAAATTGTAAAGTTTTAATAAAACTTTTGATCTATATGAATTTTAGCATAAATTTTTGTGCTTTCATAGACTTGTTCAACTGCATGGAATATTTTTGAGCTCAAGCTTTTCTTCTTCTTCTTCTTCATAATTAATAAACAAAAGCAAGAGTTTTATGTTTTAGTTAAAAGCATAGGGTTGTGACCAGATCAATTTTTTTTTTTTTTTTTATTGATTCAATATGAGAAGAATTCGAACATCAAGCTTCAAATTCAAAAAAATTGAACGGGAAATATCAATTGTAGTCCTGTAAGTTAAGTCATTCCCAATTTTGGTGCATCCAGTTTAAACTTTCATATTTTAGATTAGTCATTTAATTATCAATTTTTTTTCCAATTTTAATCCTTTTTGGTTGGAACAACCAAATTTGCTAGCATGGTCAACGGAAAATCTGATATGGCAGTCTGAAGAACTAAAATTGGAAAAAATCGATAGTAAAAGGATTAAAATTGAAAAACTTAAACTTGACTTACCAAAACCGACAATGAGTTAACTTACAGGACTAAAATTGATATTTACCCAAAATTCAAATATGATCAATACCTATGTATCAATACCAATGTATCTTATAATACAATTCATATATAATTAATTACTATTTTATTATACTTTATATATAAAAAAATTATATATAATTTATGAATTGTTGAATGCTACATAATATTTACTTATATGTATAGTAATTTTTTTTGCCATTGAATAAGATTTTGTGAAGGAAAAAGAATACGAATATTCTTTATGGAACTATTGTACCAAATTTAGATGCCCTTTCCCTCAAATCGTTACTACATCTTTCGATTGTTCAATAAATTCTACATAATCTCAGTACTAATTCAAGAAATATTTTTGATGGCATATGAGCTTTTTGACCTTTTGCGTTGTAGAAAATAAAATATAGCCACTCATTAATAAAAAAATAAATAAAAACATGTTATTGAGAGTTGCAAAAGCTCAAGAAAATTGCCTAAATGAGAGTATCAAATTATGCCATACGTATCAATTTGGGAACTAAACTATAATTTGTATATCAAAATGGTTACCAAGGTTTCATTGGCAGTCAATGTCCTCTTATGTGGCAATCAGACATCCACATGGACTGCCACATCATTTCTCACTCATCAAAAACTGTATCCCACTCATCAAAGATTTGTTTGGCAGAATAGAAGAAGACATGCTTTCATTTTCAGATGTAGTTAACTTCAATGTAATGAAAACAAACAGCTGCCAACCATCTCTCTTAGCTGTTTTTTTTAGATATAATTCATGAAATCAAGAAAGAGAGTGCAGCATGCTAATAATTAAGTTCATTCTTGAGAAAGAAAAGAAGCCCATAAAAGAGAAAAGGAGGGATGGATAATTACCTGCTTTCTCTTGTTATAGTCGTGGTAGTTGCTCAAGCAGCCATGGTCGATGGCACCGTACATTTGAAAAGTCATCTCCTTTGCAGCCAATGTGGAGCGTGTGATACGGATAAATGTCCTTCGAGTGATGCATATCCACACATGACTGCATTTGACGATACTCTCATTGCTGGTGCCTTGCAGTCCGACTATGTGAGTTCAAAGGACAGAGGTGTGTACTCGGTTCCAGATATTAAAGGAGGAGAATCGAACAAAACCAATTCATATTTTGGCTGGGAATCCACCTCCGGTTCAGCTTCTGGCCATCACAGGTAATGGAAAATTGATTTACTCAAAATTAACTGTAAACCACGAACATTCAGTGAATGGGAACAAGCTTGGTTAGCAACATAAGTGGCCAAGTTAACACTAGAGCTCGTTTAATAAATGAACAAAGCTTGATCACCTGTGTGTACATTTATCAACAACTATGAATGAATATGATAAGCTAGATTAAACTTCTAATAGGTTGTGTTTGAATTGATGGATTTGAAATACGAGATTTGAAATGAATGGATTTCAAACCCACTCAAATCATAGAAGATTCAAAAATCCACCTATATTACTCAAAAATTAGTTCAAAATGAAAGAGATGGATTTCAAATCCATTTCAATCCAAACACCACCAATGAATTTAATACTATGAATTTCAAATCCTTCATCCCTCCATCCAAACACAACTTTAGGGATTTCATAAATAGCTTTTGGCCATAACAGGTGATGGCAGATTATTTAGTTAGTACCACGCAGACACACACTCTACAAATATACACAATTACACATGTAGTTACACACTGACAGTGAGCTCATATAGACTTTATTTTGGAAAACCAGATTCAGGAACTACATGGACAAATGCTCTGATGAGACCTATCTTACAGTTGACAAACATGGTACAGTGAAACTTCAAGCATTGAAAAAACTGAGTAATTTGGCAGATGCAGATTGGAAATCAATCAATCCACCCAAGAAGCAGAACCATAGAGAATTCAGATTCTGGGTCTCTCGTAGTACAGGAAAATGTCTTACTGTGTTTAAGGGAAAGACAGAGAAGCATACAGTTGGGGTTGCTGATTGTAAATTTGATGGTGGCAATCCGTTCCAGCTATTCGCCTTCCGTTTCCATTACCATAAAGCTTTCTGCTGTTGCGGAAAGTACAATGAGTGATTGCTTGGTATATCTCAGGTCTTTCACTGGCCTTTGCAGCTTAAGCACAGATCAGATAAATAATTGTCAAAGAATATCTGCAGTAATTAGGTTGCTGCCACTTCGATAAAGAAATAAATTTGAGAGATAAGTAAAGATGGACTCTAGCATCAACTTCTAACATTCCTCAATCATCTTCGTTTTTGTTTTTTTTCTCTCTCTTCTTCTTCTGGGAAGCAAAAACAATTACTTTCTAATATAAGCAGTTACTATCCAACAGAAGAGAACATCAGACATGTTGTACTAGTGATTCGATGTGGATATTCATATAATATAAGTATGACTGACAGGCATGATAGGTGAAACTGTATGTACTGCTCATACAAATATAGATTTATGTGCAGCAGGTTCAACCAAGTCACAGTTGTGTAATGTACCCTGATTAAAAAAACTTAAACTTCAGATGACATAAAAGCATGAATCTCCTACCCAAATAAGCTACCATTTATTAAATACACAGACAACTTTAAGGAGGCAATGTTCACTAAAACAAATATAGAACCTTTTTTTTTTTGATAAATTAATAATATACATGAAGTCACTATCGCCTGAATCGAGTTTTCAATTGCCATTTAGAAAGATACTGATACAGCTTAGAACTATGCAAAAGAGAGAATCTTCACAGAGTCCTGTCCACAGATTTCAAGAAGGCGAGATCTCCATGACTAGCCAGATAGAATGCCCTGAACCCAGCAGTCTAATTATAATCCATGCATTTAGGCACAAGGCAATTGACCAGATGTGTTGCAGCAATTTATACATATTGAACTGTTCAAAGATCATTCAAACAGCTATGTACCTGGAGCCTTACCACAGGAAGTTCAGTAAAGATGATAGCTTCTCCACAGCATGTATGCTTAAATATCACTACATGTTTTCAAATATTGATATAAACAAAACTCAGAACCATGTAACAAATTATAAGGTTTTGAGCATATTTCTGCTGGATAAACATTGCAGATAGTAAATATCTCTATGCTACAAGATTTTTAGATGTTCATTTCTGATTTAAACAGTAGGTATTGCCTCTTCCGTGCTGTTTATTCCGCTTAGACATGGGGGTTTGGCCGCTCCAAAATAAAAGAATGCCATTATCTTGGACAACTCATCAGCTGTTCGGATTGCTGAAAACAAAATAATGAAAGATTAAAGTCAATGAAAGGTTAGCTTCTCATGGTGAATAGCTTAAAATACAGTAAGGAACTTCACCTTTCTCACGGTATAAGATTTTCCCTGCTTTAGTAAAAATGAGCTCTGGGAAAACAGAAACTTGTAGAGCAGAGACCAAATCAAGCTCGCAGTTAGCATCTATTGCAACACACTGTTTACCAGTGCCCGTCAGTAGAGTATCAGATTGAAGATGAGGACGTAGATACAGATCAAACGAAGAAGCTTCACTTACTCTTGGTGATGGTAGCCTGCAGTTCCATATAATATGCACAGCTTTCTCTAATTCATCCCGAACCTTTTCATTTACCTTCGGTCTGAAGAAATTCAAATATATGTTAACATAAAAATAGTTACAGACAAAACATACTAAGGTTTTCAGGTTACTAAGTAAAAATTATCATCGTAACAGCATGCGAAGTTAACTAAGATACAATCTTTGATTGAAACAAAAAAAAAAAGATCCAAAGAAGATAATGATTTCAAAATCACCTCTTATAACGGTTATGAACAAGAACAACTAAAGGGCTGAAGTCCTTATAGATAGCCTCCTCCCATTCCGAAGTAGTTATGTTTTTGATCGGACGAATATAATCATCATCCTGCCATTCTATTTCATTTTCACTATCATAATTCTCATCATCATCTTTTTTGACATTCTTTATGCTGATCTTGTCGAAGAACTGGCCCAAATTGAAACCCCACCCATCAGCATCCTCGGGCCAATCTGGATCCTCCTCCTCAACAACAAGGGGGTATTCAGCTAAAAGCTTTTGCATCTTCTTCCTCTTCTCAACGAGGTCTATCTCTTCTTCTTCTTCGGGAATTCTACTCATCACTTCCCTAATCTTCCGCCTCCACTCCTTTCTCTCCTCTCCATCCATAACAAACGATTCCTCACTTCCACCCTTCCCCTCACTCCTACTGGATTCTTCTTCATCATCATCATCCCCTTCACCTAGCTTTAGCAATTCTTCTACTTTCGAAACATTCACCCGACCCCCTCTACAGCTACCACCCTGTGTCACATTTCAGAAACTATGTAGACCATGAAGGCACTGAATTTAAGCAAACACAAATCAATCTTTAAATATTATTTACCAATAGAGGCATCCTTATGTTTTTTGCTTGAGAGAGGTGCAAAGGCCTCACATTGGACGAATGTACAACGCCGCAATGATTCTTTCGCAGCACCATAGAAGCCCCAGGAAAAGGGTTGTATCTTATCACACATTTCTCATTGACATTTGTGAAATAAAATTGCAGTATTGAAGTATGCTGAAGTAGCTCCATTCCCAGCAAAGCCATTCTAGATTGAATAACCTCAGTGGTTTTACCAAACAATCTGAAATTTCAGGAAAGACCCTATCATCCAAAATCTTAACTCAACAGCTAACATGAAGCATTCAATAATTAAGCAAAACTGTTAAACAGCCTATCAAACATATATTACCAAAATATAATAAAATTGGAAAAACTTGAGAACATTTTCAAATGCTTACAGCTAAGAGAGTTTCTACTTTCAATCGGTCATATCTTACACTTGAGTTTGAGAATTCAACAGAGAATTATATTGGGAAGGCGAGAGTATTCGGAGGTTCAAAGCTCGCAGTCAATTGCCGGTTCTTCCGACACAGCAGCAACTAAATGAGCCGCCGGAAAACTACCTGAACTCGCCGGAAAAGTATATGCACTTAACAGATAACGAATTGATAATAATTGCCTTTACTTTATTTATACTAGAATTATATCCGTGCGATGCACGATTTGTAATTTAATTTATTAATAATATAATATGATAGTATTATCGTAACATAAATTATATATCAATAAGAATTTAGACATTTTATCTCTACTGTTTCTTATTTTAAATATTATTATATTTTTAAAATGCAAACAATAATATATAACTTTATGTTTTTGTTGAACAATGAATTATAAAATCTATATTTAAAATATGAAGTTGTTAAAAATGACACCAATTTTATATACTGATCAATTTTGTAAAAAAAAAAAATAAATTTAGTAATGAGAAACATTTATTGTGTTATGGATGTTAAACGATAATTGATATTAAAAAACATTTTAACTCCTAAAGATATGTTATGCATGTTGCAGTTTATAATATAGACATAAGTGTCATGATAAATATATTATTGTATCTTTTGATGCATGCTTAATAAGTGATTAATTTAGTTTTGACAAAACTGTATATTCCCTTACGTTCACAATTATAAATTTCTTTGAAATTTTCGTCTAACCAATAACTTAATTATTTATAGTTAATTAAAGAAAAGATATAAATACTTTAATATATTGATATATATGTTCAAATAACGTAGATAACTGAATACTGAACCCACTTAAATTGACAAATAAACCAAACAATTATATAAAAATGTTTTTCATTATAATTAATTTCTCCAAAAGTCTAAAACTTTGTATTTTAAAATTTATTTTTTTATTTCCTAATCTTTGTTTAATTTAGTCATTTGTTTGTGTATTTCTAATTGTGTTAAATATAATTATGCACAAAATTTAAATATCAAATTTATACATTGTTATTTTTTACGATGCAATGTAAATTAACAAATTAGAATTCTTAAAAAATGATAAATCTAATATCATGCATTAACAACAAATTTTAGATGAAGAAACTATTTAATTTGAAATTATGATTTGTTAAAAAATCTACGTCCCTAAAATTGTCTTATGGTCTCATTAAAATTAAAATTAAAAATTAAAAATTACAACAAACAAATTATAATAAAAAACGATAAAACTGATCAATCATATATTAAACATAAATTCTAAATGAAAAATCATTTAATTTGAAATCATGATTTCTTATTTAATATGCATTAAGTATACATGCATTCACTTATACCCCACTTGTTATCAAAATTGTGAATACAAAATTAAAGGAACAATTAAATTCTAGATGCAAAAATAATAAATTTGATATATCATAGATTATAACAAAAATTTAATAAAAAATGATTTAATTTAAAGAATGTGATTTATATAAATATAAAAAAGACAAAAATAATCTACATAGTCTATCCATAGATTATAGCCCAACCTAATGGACCCTACAATCCTTAAAAGTATAAATCTTTTTATTTTTGGTTTTTTTAATTATTGTAACTAAATTCTTTCAAATTATAGTATGTGAATTTAGAAGAGAAAATTAGTTATGCTATTTTTATTGAAGGTCTTCTTTATATATATATATATATATATATAGATTATTTATTCTGTCCTTTTAAACTGTTAATTTTCTTTTTTCTTATTCTAATTATTCCTTTTTTTTTTCTCTTTTTTCTTTTGCATTTTATGTTTTTTTTTTTCAAATTTCAAGTTGAACTTTATAATTAGTTATATTTTATATTCAAAAAAAATTAACCGTACAGTGCATGTGTACGACTAAGATTTGTTCAAAAATATAAAAATAACTTTTCTTTAAAAATTATACATGTAAACATATATAATGGATACCAATGATTTCTACATCTATAAATTTGGATTGATCAATTAATTAATTTAGTTGAAAAACACAATCAATTATTCTCTTCTAAGAATACATGTTATTATATAATTAATTGATTAATGTTATGTGTTCAATTTATGGGTAATAAGAATACGTTTTACGAAAACCATCAATGAGACAGGTCATCTCACATGAGATTTTGTGAAGAGGTTATGTACAAGGAAAACTTAACAAGGAAAAGAAGGTGATGAAAACATCAGAATCCTCCTACACAAGTACAAAAAACTCGATAAAGGGTTGAACTATCCCCACCCCGTATATTACTAAACACACCATAATTTAAAATTAAAGATAAAAGAAAAAGGTAAAAGACAAAAATACCCTTATTAATAAAATAATTAAATATTTTGAAAAAGGCTATTTACACCTCGACTTTTGCTTTTGAACCACCACTTTTTGCTATTTCGAAACTCCTTTTACTATTTCCAAACTAAATCTTAAATAAATTCAATTTATATCAATATTCATCTAATCTATATAATTTCGAAGATCCAAACCCCGAGAAAATGGTATATAGGCTGGAAACTATCGGCCTACCCTTTTATTATCTCCTTGAGATACCAGGGTAAACTGGTTGTATCACAACGCCACGTATCGTTCGGGACTCGATCTTTAAAAATGGTATATTCACCGATTACCGATAGAAATCCAAGGTGGATGATAAAGAGGCTTCGTAATTATTCTTTGCGAAGATACCAAGTCCCTGGAGAGAAATGTTGATCAGGGAATACAAAGGTGCGGATGACCTAGATACAGTGGCCAGAAGAATGTCTTTCTTAAAGGCTAAGTTATTTGAATGATGTCATCAAGCAACAATGTACAAGAACTACAAGAGACTGTGAGGAATCAATAAAATGGTTCACTTATGTTGCGAAGAAAATGACATCCCAACAGTCGTTGGAGGTCAGCCACAGAGGCATAAAAGGCAGAAACAAAGAAGTCATCCATACCACCGTGGAAGCAACAACAAGAGGAGCGGTCGTTGGTCTTCATGGAGACCAAGAAGAGTGTGGTCAAAACAAAAGGCCCGGAGTTACAAATCGGGGCCAAGACCAGCACCAAACAGGAGTAAAGCTTTTTCATTAGACTCAAATCAAGGAAGCTTCAGCAGAACCACAGGAAGGAGAACTTTCAGACGGGCTCACACCAGAGCTAATGACAGTTTTAAAGATTGTAATTGCTGGACATGTGGAGCAAGAGGGCATATTTCAACAGATTGCCCAGAAAATAAAAAACGAGGAATTAGACAATTCAAGGCGACACCCGAACTCGAGGAAGTTGTCTACTATCAAGATCTTATACAGGTGTATCAATTTAAAGATTTACCCTCAGATGAAAGCATCTATGAAGAAGAGATCTATTCTGAAGATGGAAGTGAATCCAGCTCAGAATCAGAGTGAAGAAGAAATTCTTCAATCAACGGTGAGAGAGGATATGTCAGGATTTCTCTCCCACACTACGGTGTCTCATAAGACTCTACTGAGGATTATGAAAGAAGATCCAAAGCTTCAGATGTAAGATGGTTTTACCATCGGAGTTATGGAAAATGCGTTGGATAAGATTGGTTTTCACAGCAGAAAACACCAAATTATCCACAGAGTGACTACCGGAGAATTTACCATCCCAATGGAATTCACTGGTAACTTGATCGAGATGCAATTGGTCCCTTACCAAGAGATACAGGAGATCAAAAGCAGAGTCAAAAGAGAAGTTGCAAATACACTCTCATGGATTCACATCGGAGCCATAAGAGTTGTTATTAAAGCAACATTCAAAGAAGGAATAGATTCGCCGCTCAATCTTGCAATTTGTGACAAGCGAATCTCAAATCTCAAGGATTCATGTCTTGGGGCAGTTACAAGAAATTTGTATGCAGGGAAATTGGCATTCAATGTCTACCCTAGAATTGCATATAACCTGGGAGATCGAGATTTCAACCGAGTCTTAACCCTTCATCAAGATTTCAAACGAAACGATTTGATGAAAAAAGGGAACAGATCCTACTCGATCACATACAAGATTTCCTATGCTCTTTCGAATACACATCACTCAGATGTATTCTTGAGAAAGTAATTCATCGAAGTTCCAAGGATCTTTGAGGACTCCGCCAGGGTAGTTCTACCGGAACCCATAAAATCTCCAATTATAAAGGAGATCGATATGAGGATCCAAGATAAACCCGTCTTCAACAAGAGCCAAAGTCTCAGAATTGAGTCAAGGAGGATGTCTTTCCAACAAGACAGGCTAATAAGCAATAGCCGTTGGGAAGAGATAAGACCGAGCACAACCCAGCGAATCCCAGATATTTTCAAAATGCAATGAGAGCTGAAGTGACCGGAAGGATGGAGAGGAGTTGAAGTAGTATTCGACATTACTCAACGGGACAATATATTCCCTTGTAATGTCTTATATTACCTCTAACAACCGATAGTCGGAAAATTTCAAGGAAACCTAAAGATGGGTGAAATTGAATTGACTATCAGGGGAGTTGCAGGAAGGATCCCAGATTAGCTGATACTTGGGATCGAGTTTCTCGAGGATCATAAACCTTGGGAAAGATTACAAGATGGAATGGAGTTCACAGTGGTAAATAAAAGATACAGAATCAGATGACCACTAGTCCATTCTCCATATACATTTCTATCGGAATGACATATGAGGAATACAAGGCAGAATATTTCTCCGCCTATATCGATTCAAGTGCCAGAATATGTACTGCAAAGAAGGAGGTTTTCTCTAAGAAAATTGGAGAAGATCTACCAGCTATCGCAGGAAGAGATTTCTCTAAAAGGATTCTTATCCTTAATTTAGGAATCAAGCAAGCGGAAATCATGATCGGAGGTGCAAGCGGTACCCCATGGTACAAAGTTAAGACACCACCAATCTACTTCCATGATACAGGCGCAGATGTGTTGCTAGGTAACAATTTCCTACAAACATTCAAGCACTTTACACAGGAAAATGAGACAAGAAGACTTATCTTCACAACCTTATGTGATCATAAGATTATTGTCCAAAGACTACGAGAGACATTCTACAGAAAAATGCCTATCACTTTTCGCAGCAAGCGTGGTGATGAAGCCAAACTTCGAAATCCAAAAATGGCGGATAAAAAGAGATTTGGCGACGCACTATTATCCTATTGACAATATGGTCCAAAGTCAAAAGGTACCAAGGCATGGGATAATATCATGTATTCATTCAGAGTACAAGGAGAAGAACACGTACCTCCAGAAGCAATTTCAGAATTATGGAAGAGCCTATTGGAGAAATCATCGAGTGAGATTTCCATTGATGAACAGATTTCACTCGAAGATATCAAGAAGAAGATCCAATGGAATTACAATGAAAATCCTTTGGCATGGTGGAACAAGAACGAGCTCAAAGCATCCTTAAAGGTTAAACACGGAAAGGAACACGAGTTCGTAAGATACAAGCCAATCCTTATGAACCGAGAGGATCGTGAGGACATGTAAAAGATACTTAAGGAACATCTGGACCTTAAGTTAATCTCACAAGGAGATTCTCCATACAGTAGTCCGGGATTCCTTGTAAGGAATCATGGAGAAATCTAAAGAGGAAAACCAATATTGGTTATTAATTACAAATGGATTAATAACATCTTGGAGTTTGATGGATACTACATCCCGAGTAGAGAGCACTTGGTCAATTGCATCAAAGGTGCCAAAATATTCTCTAAATTCGATTGTAAGTCTGGATTCTACCAGATTAAGATGGAGGAAGAAAGTAAGAAGTTTACAGCTTTCTCCACACCACAAGGACACTATATCTGGAACGTAATGCCCATGGGATTGGCAAATGCACCTCAGATATATCAAAGAAAGATGGATAATCTCTTCAAAGATTATTTCAGCTTCATGTTCGTATACATCGATGATATACTCATCGCATCCAAGAACGTGAAAGAGCATCTCAAGCATTTGAAAATATTTTCAGATGTTTGTCATAGGAAGGATTAATGCTTTCCAAAAAGAAGATAGTAATTGCTACAAGACAGATCGAATTCCTTGGAATTGAGATCGACGAATCTGGAATCATCTTGCAGAACCACATCGTGGAAAAGATAGAAGGATTTCCAGATACCCTCAAGGACATGAAACAACTTCAAAGTTTTCTTGGAGTTGTTAACTTCGCCGGAATGTTCATAAACAATATGACACATTACAGGAAGGTGTTTAGCCCATTATTGAAAAAGGACTCAATATTCAAATGGGAAGATGAACACCAGGAGTGGATTAAGCAACTAAAGGAGGTTTGTCAACAACTTCCAAAACCTGTTATACCCCAATACGAGGATGAACTGGTTCTCTACACAGACGCCAGTGATCATTGGTGGGCAGCCGTCCTTATGAAAGCTACACCAACTGGAGAAATGTCATGCAGATATTGCAGCGGTTTATTCACAGATAGTGAAGCAGATCGATGGCATATCAACGAGAAGGAGTTCTTTGCAGTCAGAAAAGCTTTAAAAAAATGGCCTTTATTCTTACTGACTAAGAAGTTCATCTTAAAGATTTATAATTCAAGCATCAAAGCTTTTCTTTTCTGAAAAACAAAATTGAATCTAAATCAGAAAATGCTAGACGACTTAGATGGCAGGCTGAATGTCAATATTATGATTATGATATTATCATTGTGAAATCTCATGAAAATGTTCTTGCAGATTTCTTGACACGAGATGGAAGGACATGTCCCTGACGAGGTCCTCAAACGAGTTAGGCATCTCAGGGAAAACCTGGAAAACCCAGAACGAGGCTTTGTGACTTTATGTTTCAACGCAGAAAGTCATTGGATGACTTTAACGAGAAGATCAGAGATCCGTCTCTAATCAAATACGAGCATGCCAGGAAGTGCAAGTACAATTATACTTTACGCTGCAAAGGCATATCCTCCAGGTTGTATCTTCAACGATGCAAAAAGGGGAACAAGAGAATGAGTCTCTAACCCTGAAATTTATGGATTCAAATTCCATAACTGAGAGTACTGCAGATGATGCATTCCTTGAGGATGTACTAACTATGGCAAATGTTGAAGCTTCGGTGTCAAAACTCAAGTCTTCAAGTCAACCCAGCACCTCTGGGCTAAAAGAGGGAGAGTTGGACCTTAGGCCGCAAACTGGCAAAACTAAGGTTCAAACTAACGAGATTGAAGTTTCCCCTATGCAGGTTTACCAAAGGCAATAGGAGAAGCTGATCACAAGGAAGGGTATCAATCCGGAGAGAACAATTGTAGATGTCTTTGGGAAATACCCAAGAGTTTGGATGAAACCAAGAAGTCATCCAAATGAAGTACAGGAATAGTATAACTTTGGAGCTCTTGCTTCAATCTATACCGCTTCACCAGAATTCCCTGAAATTTCGAAACTATCGAAATGGATTGGGGTAGCGGTGCACGAGACTTGGGCCAATAATCCACATTTTGCCAGAGGTGATATTCTGGAATTGTATTTCTTCAGTGCAGCTCCAGAACCAGCAAAGAAAGGTTTCCATGAAGCCTTTCATTTCATCAAGCTTAGGAGATCAGACGGAAATGCCTTGAAAACCATCAAGATGACTTCTTCGGAGGATACTCTAATTTTGGTAGGAACCTTTTCAGAAGACGAGACTTCTACCCGACGAGCATGGGGACTTTGGTTTTGTTTAAATGAAATGGACAAAGTTAAGTATCCCTTTAAGTTCTTCCAGAATTCGGTGAATGAATCTTTCTTGCTAAATTCTATGACAGGAACAACCACAGGCTTTGCAGAGGACTTTTTGAAACTAAGAGAAGGATCCTTTGGGAAAACAAGTTTCCGGTGAGCAAAGAGACCTACCGGAAATTCTGCAATATGGCGCATGTAGACCGATGGACAGATCACGTCTGCCAAGCATGTCCAGATCAGAAAAAGCCCAAATTCTGCAATTTGGGAAAGGGTTCCGACCCAAACTCGATCGACGAGAGTGAGGGGCGGACAAGGACAAAGGGCCTGCCCAAAAGAAAAGTTATCTGCAGGGGACCACGGAGGCCAAATTTCTAAGATTCCCCGACAAAGGTAACATGGGCTAAGTCACACCCCACAAGCATCACATGTGAAAAGTCACGGGAAGAAAAAAGAAGATTCCCCAACAACTTCACATGGGATGAGTCACGAGAAGAAAAAGTTGGCAAACACTCACTCGGTGGAGGATCCACTAGGAAAAGAGGACAGTTGGCTAAAAAAGTTTGGAATCCGCACTTCACGTCCGGATTCTCACCTATAAATAAGCAAGACAAAAGGAAGCTAAGGACATCGACAATTCTCCCTAGTTTTCTTCAAAATAAAAACATCTTTGTATTATTTTTGAGTGTTCTGAGTTTTTCTAGTATATGTGTATACGAGTAATAGTCTTCTCCATGAGAGGCTAAGTTAGTATTCTACTCCCAAAAGGAGATTACAAATATGTAATAAATATTTTTTAGTTCTTAATAAAAAGAGGGTTTTTGCTCCAACGTGTGTTCAAGTAGTTTTAATTTATCTTTTGGAAGGATCACCTTGTACACCTGGTGTAGGAAACGAACCAGTGTTGTGCTAGGCAGTTGATGAAGGAGCTAGATAACTTGCAGATCATCTTCATGAGGGTTGAAGTTGAACAGTGAGGAGTTGTTCGTAAAAAGATTTGGGGGCAGTAATTTTCCAGCTGGTGGTGTTGCAAACCATCTCACCCGGTGTTATTCTGGTCAAAGAAAGGTATGAATTCCAAATGATTGATTAATTTTACGAAAGCATGTTGGGTCTAATATTGATTTATTAATGATTTCGGATCTAAGAAAATATACATTGGGAAATGATAAATTGGATTAGATTGGATTTATTTAGCAGAATTTTGGAAATCAATTGAACTTGAAATGAATGTGAAAAGTGAAAAAAAAAAAAAACGAAAATGGGGTGTGGATAGGAGGGTGGACTTTTCCCACCTTTTTGAATTTTCTAGAATTATTAATTAGTAAATGTATTTTAGTCTTTATCTATTTATTTTTGTTTTATTTTAAAAGGGATGAGGTGAGTTTAGTAAAGGATGGGTGTGGATAGTTCAACCCTGATAGTTGCCTTTACTTTATTTATATTATTTATTCTGTCCTTTTAAACTGTTAATTTTCTTTTTTCTTATTCTAATTATTTCCTCTTTTTTTTTTCTCTCTTTTTCTTTTGCATTTTATGTTTTTTTTTTTTTCAAATTTCAAGTTGAACTTTATAATTAGTTATATTTTATATTCAAAAAAAATTAACCGTAGAGTGCATGTGTACGACTAAGATTTATTCAAAAATATAAAAATAACTTGTCTCTATAAATTATACATGTAAACATATATAATGGATATCAATGATTTCTACATCTATAAATTTGGATTGATCAATTAATTAATTTAGTTGAAAAACACAATCAATTATTCTCTTCTAGGAACACATGTTATTATATAATTAATTAATTGATTAATGTTATGGGTTCAATTTATGGATAATAAGAATACGTTTCACGGAAACCATCCATGAGACAGTCGTCTCACATGAGATTTTGTGAAGAGGTTATGTACAAGGAAGACTTAACAAGGAAAAGAAGGTGATGAAAACATCAGAATCCTCCTACACAAGTACGTAGAATGACGAAGTTCATAGAGAATATCACACTGCAAGAGACACACACGTGGTGTGCCATGGGTTCATCGTTGTTCAACGAGGGGAGGGGTTCAGCCAACGGAAGAAGCTGACGACTTTGGTTTTCTTATTGAGTCTCTGAGTCGAGTACGTTCCAAAGCTCGCCTACGCTCCACCCCTGGGCTTGAATCCATGTCACCACCTTTTCGAGCTTCTCCAATGGCTCCAAACCAAACGTGTAGTATACTATGAAAGGTCTTATGAGAAGCTGCCAGCCACTGCATTACAGTACTTTTAACTTCTGGGTCGCACCAATTGCCTGTCACCACACCAATCTCGTCTTTATGTGGTTGGAACGAAGCATGTGGACCTTCTCTCTCTAGTGCAAGTACTCTTCTTGGATCCATTTTCCTTGAATAGCATTTGATATATATAGTTCGTGTTTCTGTTGATCGGAAAAGCCACATGAAAATGCCTTGTTGGTTTCACGAAGGAGGCTGCATTCGTGTGAGTATTGCCGGGCATCTATATATAGCAACTATTCCCATTGCATCGACACTCTTTTTGTCTGCATAGTTTCCAGCAAAGCGGAATGAATGATTTAGCATAGCCAGTGTAGTTTGAGAATCTTTCCAATCTCAATAGCCTCATTATCTGCCATTGAGGGCAAAAAGAGAATGCTGATGTGATATCAATTCTGGATTCATCATGAAACGGATTTCTTCTTGCACACAACCACGACGCAGAGCACCACCTCCAATACATTTATTTGCGAAATCTACTTCAAGAGCCTCAGTTAACTGATCTTCAATTAAACCACAAGTGTGAACCTATGACAAATATATAAACAGTCATCGCTAAACTAAGAAGTTCTCTATGAAATTGGCTATAGCTATATATAAAATAATGAGAGAAACACTAGATTTTCTGTTACATGTACCAAATAAATTGTGAAGATAATCATCTGGGAATCACGGAAACTACCATGGTTTATGAGGTTTAAAGATCAGCAATGATGAGCATTCGAATTTAGTAAATTTAGTGCCAGGTTGGCTGCTCATTCATACCTCCAACGGGCAGAGAGAGACAGTGGACTTGCTCCAGAAATCAGGCTTCGGGTAATCAATGTAAGCGGGGCTGTTCTCAAAAGGGAGAGGAGAACTTTTCGCTCAAAGGAGACATTCCCCATAGGCATCTGCGAGCATAGTCCTCTCAAAATAGTGAACAAGGCACCTAATTTTATGTTCTTCATTGCGCTCATATAGACACCTAAGAACAGAAAAACGAGCATGAAACAACCGTCCTGACCCAGAAAAACCATACAATAAACAGCACTATGGAAAGAGGAATGTAGTGAAGTCTTCAATGAACATTTAGTGCTTGTAATGATGTTTTAATATGCATTTCTACAGATGTGTGTTCTCAAGATCTACATGCAAAGGAGACCGATCAAGTTGACTTCTATAGAATCAAGAAGGCCAATGAATTTCACTTTTGTAGAAGCAAGAGATGCTAAGAGATAGAATAAAATTCACAAATTAATATTTTGTAGCATTTGTGTAAATAACAATCTTATAACGATATGTCAAAGAGTTTCAGAAACAATGCACAAGTAATCTTTAACTGTTGATAATAATGCTAACATAAGCAAAACTAAAATTTGTTAAAAGTGATAACGTCAGTGTTATATAACCATTCTAATTTGATGTAGAACCTTAGGTTTCAACTTAGAACATACGAGAGAAAACAGAAATTTAAGCAATAGGAAAAAAAGACATACACAAATAAATATTCAAAGTTGATAGGTCGAAGATACTTGTCGCCTCTGTTAATGGATGGAAACAAGCAAAAAAGTGAACAAACCAGAAGAGCAGCAATCAATTCCTGAAAGTAAGCATGAAGTTAGACAATTATACCTGGAAAACACACACAAATAAACAAACTAAGGAGCTCATATCACAGTTTAAGAAAAGAACTGTCTAAATGCATGAAGGCAATCATGGTTATTGAAAAAGATCGCCAATCCTTATCTTGGGAAATAGATTGCAGCAGACAATGTTTATGTCATAATGGATTTAAAATCCATTATAAGATTAAATTATTCAAGCAAGCTCAATGGATTTAAAATCCTAAGCTCAGGATCCATCACTCCGGCTGTAGCCTCAAGTAACTTCAATAATTTTTAGGTGCACAGATAATGGTTAATTAGAATGTGAATTATAAAATGTAGGGCACTATTTCGTACTATAGATATGACACAGAAGGAGATTTTGATTGTCATTCTTACACAAACACACACTGCCTAACCTGACTAAGAAATACAATGCCTCCCTGTTGAGATTGTATTAATCGAAGACCGGATTCCCCCGCGTTGAAGGCACCTGTGTTCTGATAGTGCGTCTCCAACAATGCAGGTAACCTCAGTAGCAAATCAGCAAGCTGTGGAACCACTTCCCCAAACCACTTTTCTGCCTCATTCTTACTCATCAACTAAACAATTAACAAACAATAAATTGCACTGGTTTTATAAGTTTCATGATTCATATCTCCAGAAACTAGGATAGAAGTATAGCTGATTGAAATGCAGTTGGAAAAAAATACTTCTTTTTCCTAATTAAAAACTAATGAAATAAAACTCACTTCTTCAAGAATATATAAGGCTTCATATTAATCAATTCAGTTATAATTTATAGAAGGGAGTTATATATGAATCGAAGTTCGAAAAATTCAAACAAAAATGGGGAAAGAGCTCGACTTACATCATCAAAGAAGTGGGAGAATCCTAGAGTGGCAGAGGGATGGAGAGAAGAAAATCCAAGATAATTGCGCAGGTCAGCAATGGCAAGGCCAAAAAGTTCACCGGAGTTGACATTGCTTTGAATAGGTCCATTTGAGAGGGATTTAAGCGCTTCCATAACCAACGGAGGCCACAAGATGGAGGAGGATTGGAGTATCAATGGCAAAAATGGCTGAATTGATCGGAGATTGTCCCTACACTCCATTGAATGCTTGGAAGCAGTATCAAGTAACTATGATCGGTCTATCTCCCTTTTTTATAGTTGAAAAGAAAAGATGGTTATAAAGATGACTCTTCTTGTTTATTCCCAACAAAGAGGAAGTCTATGATATACTTGCACCTCAAGCACTACATTACATGGACCCCAAGAGATTCTGTTGTTTTTTAAGGTGTTCAGTTAGTTTTGATGGAACACCTCAATACCTACATATTGTCATCTTTGATCAATGGTATGGGTTTAGTATTTTATGAGGTGTAACTCCAGCTATGATTTGCCAATATTTTCAAATCTCAACAAAGAGAGAGTCTCTGATCCTTTTTGTCTTCTTTAATCTAGTCATCAAACATCTCATTTTATTCCTAAATTTGTGGATCTGAGTTGACCTCATGAATGGTAAATTTGTTGTATTTATATAAGTAAAAATTGATGTAAATTGAACCAAGAAAAGCTATTATACACACAAGTCATATGAACACAATTCATAAAGACCAGGTAACAACCAGATTAGAGATTCAATTTCTCCTAAAACAAACACAAATTAGAAGAAACTAGCTAGAATTGTCCAAACAAAGCAGTGTCCTTATCCATAAAAGTATTTGATGTCAATACTATATTCCATGTTCCCCAGCATTCTCCAGATATACTTTAATTATGTCTTACAGCGTTGACCTGGTGCATCACAAATTGCCAACTCAGATTCTTCCTTTTTCTTCAAGTAAAAGTTATACTCCTCTACAAACTATGCTCATCTTATTTAACACTTTAAACACTTTTAACAACCATGTCATTATTATATGTGGTGCATGGTGTGGCATGAGATGGGAGCCATATCCAAACCAGATATTGACTAAGTTATCCTTAATATGTTTTAGTAATTCAGACAAACATTTATATGCAAGCAAACTATTCAATCCTTGTAGAAATTTATCAAGCATTATCGAGTCAAAACAAGAAGTTTAATGAAATTACAATTAGTCTTATCGAGCCAAGTCAAGTCAAATCGAGCTCAAAACTTAAGCTTCGGTGGGGGCTTGATCTTGAGCCTGAATATATCTAGTTGACATGGCTTGATTACAACCCCAGCTACTAGCAACTAAGTCTTAGCTATCAGCTACACTCAAATAATCCAGTCAAAAGACTCGATATCTAGTGTAACATTTTATTTTGTTAGCCAAGATAATGAAATTTAGTCAGGCAGCAGCCATCTATCTGAAAGCAAATTTTACATCAGAATATAAGACCAAATATTCACTTTTACTATATTGCCAAATAATTAGCTAAACACGTTGGCCATTCGAAAGCCAAATTTATCGTTCAATTATGCTAACATGTAAACTAAAGTAAATATTAACAACAGATTATGTATGAGATTTGAAGAATAAAGAAGGTCTTTCGCAGAAGTTTATAAATGTTACTTACAGATACAAACTACAGAATGTCACGTCACACAATGAGGCACATCCACAACCATTGGATCATCATCTTCCAATGAGGGAAGAAGCCAACGGAAGAGGCCAACTCTTGTTTCTCCATTCAGTCGTTGAGTTGAGTACTCTAACAAAATATTCCAGAGTTCTCCAACAGTCCAACCCTGGGACTGAATCCAATTCACTACCTTTTCAAGCTTCTGCAGTGGCTCTAAACTAAATGCATAGTATAAGATAAAAGGTCTAAGTGCTTGAGAAGCAGCCAGCCACTGGATTACAACTTTAACTTGAGGGTCTCCCCCGAATGCACCACAACCCCAATTGCCTGTCGCCACACCAACCTCACCCTGGCCCTCCTCGTTCTTAGACACCTGATAACTGGTTTGTTTGTCTTCTTGAAATGAAGCTGATGGATCATCTTTAGCCGAAATACTATTCTGGGACCTATTATGAATCACCTGATCTAAAGATCCATTTTCCTTGAATAGCTTTTGATAGTTTTTCCGTTTCTGTTCATAAAAGAAGCCACAAAATGCCTTGTTAGTTTCACGAAGGAGGCCTTCAAGTCTGTATTGTCTCCTTCCAGGACTGCAGAGAGCATCAATTGCAACTATCCTCGTCTTTAGCCTTCCCAGGTTATCGACACTCTTTTTCTCCATATAATCTCCAACAAAGCGAAATGATTTAGCGTAGCCTGTGTAGTCTGAGAATCTTTGTGCACCAACAATCTCAATAGCCTCATTGTCTGCCATTGATGGAAAGAAAAGCATGCTGGCGATCAATTCTGGATTTATCATGAATCGGATTTCTTCTTGCACACAGCCCCGACCTAGAGCACCACCTCCAATATATTTATTTGCAAAATCTACTTCAAGTGCTTCATTTAACTGATCTTCAATTAAACCAGAACTGAGAACCTACACCAGATATATAAAAAAAGCCATCAGAGAAACAAAAGAACTTAGGATCCCAGATGTTTCGACCATTGAGATATTTGCAGAAAACGGTGATATTGCAAGCAATATAATAGCATCAAAAGTGAATGGAGGATTTTTTGAAGGATTGGACTTACCTATGGTTGAATAAACAGACAATCCAAAGATTGTAAAACTATCCATTTCTTCTGTCCATATATTATTGATTATCTTCTGTTGATCTGTCATTTTAGAATTTGTTTACATGGTGTATATATTTATTCATTTGAGTGGCAGATGTGACTAGCCACATTATGATGGGTTCTCTCAGGGAGAGTTTTTTGCAAAAGGGGGTGAGATGGCGATGGTGAAACATGGGATGAATGTAGTAAACCTTTTATGAAATTGGAGAGGCCAACAATACATAATTAGAGAGAGAGAGAGACTTACATTCCAGTTACATAAAATACTATATTAATTAAAATAAATAGCATATGTACACGGAAGATTTTTAAAAGGGTTGGATTAAGCTTTTGTTGAAAAAATGCAGGTAAACTTTTTTCCAAAGTTGGCTAGGATCATATAATAAAGAAAGAGACATTTGCATTTCGATAACACAAAATATTAGATTAATTAAAATAGAAATCAACTGGGGATTGAGGAAACTAGAATGGTTGATAGCATTTAAAGATCATCTATAACAAGTCTTTGAACTTATATATTAACCTTAATCTTTCTCATTCATACCTCAAGCGGGCAGAGAGAAATGGTAGACTCACTCCAGAAATCAACGTCTGGGTAAACAATGTAAGATGATGAGCTGTTCTTCAGAGGGAGAACTTTTCGCTCAAACGAGACATTTCCCATGGGCATATCCGAACATATCTTCTCAAAATAGTGAACCAGGCACTTTATTTTATGTTCCTGATTCACATCGTAGCACTCATATAGACACCTAATAACAGAAAGAAAAAAAAAAAACCATGAAACAGCCCCTTGCCTTAGAATTATCACATAATGAACAGGGCGAAGAAATAGAAAGACAATGAAGACTATGATAAGAAGAAACAGGAAACAAACGGGTTGACAACTACCCACAACCCATAACAGGTAAATGACTCATAAGATTCTTAGCTACTATAAATATATTCATTTCTTAGCCTCAAGACCCAAAATATATTAATTTTGAGATAAGATTCAAACAGAGATGACAATGCTAACATTTGCCAAATTGGAATTCAAAGAGAGATGTTAATCACTGTGCTATATGGTTAATTTTGACGTAGACCATACGTTTTGCTAGTTAAATTGCTATGTTCATAAATATATAGATACAGTGCTATTCCAAGAAATAAAGAACATATGAAAAGGGAAACATAAAGAAAGGGTGAAACATACACAAATAAAGTATCAAAGTTGATAAGCGGAAGATCTTTGGCACCTCTATTACTGGTCGGAAACAAGCAAAAAAGAGCACAAACCAAAAGAGCAGCAACCAATTCCTGAAATTAAGCATAAACTCAGATTGCGCATAGTTAAAGCCATACTAAATAAGTAAAATAAAAATTAGAGCTCATTTCACAATTTTAAAGGAAGGATTTCTTAATGTGTGCAAAAGGAAAACACGGTTATTTACAAAGTGTACTGTGACAATAAATCTCCTTCCTTTGTTGTGGCCATTTCTTCTATAACTTGGCAACAGATTTTCATAACAATTTCTAATATTCTGGATCCAAAGGATAACTCTATAAAAGGAAAACTAAAAATTCATGATAATTGCCAAAACATAACCATAGTGCAGTATGTCATAGGTGAAGAATACAATGCCATCCTAGCAAGTAAAAATGACCTAAATATCCTGAGGTTGCTTTTGGATGGAGGAATTTAAATTTGAGGGAAGGATTTGGAGGTAAAACTTGAAATGACCCATCTTTGGATGAATTAAAAATCCTCTATAATATCTCAATAATTACTCAACTAAATAAATTCCACTGCAAGGTTAATCATTCAAGCACATGAAGTCGTTACAGTAGACTTGCAATCCTTAGCTCAAACCATCAATCCTAATGGAGCCTAAGTTACAAAATTTATACAAACTAGCGGAGAAGGTGTTAAGGAGGGGAAAATTACTCTAATTACACTCATACATCAAATCTGCTAATATGATGAGTTAAAAATTATTCAATATGATGAAACCTTATAATTTAGGCATGGAATGGGAATAAATTTAATTTTAAAATAGAAATAATAATCAATGTCCATGGAATTTGACACTGAAAATTTGAATACAAACGGAAGTGCAATACTTCATGTAAATTATACAATGTAGCCCAAGAGGAAATATCCATGCTTATTGTTACACAAACACACAAAGTGTTACCTGACTAAGAAATACAATGCCTGACTCTTGTGAATCCAATAATCTAAGACCGGTTTCCATTCCGTTGAAGGGACCTCTGGTCTGATAGTGAGTTTCCAACAATGCTGGCAACCTCAATAGCAAATCAGCAAGTCGAGGAACCACTTCCCCAAACCACTTCTCAGCCTCATTCTTACTCATCAACTAAAGAGCCAATAAACAAAATTCTCAACAAGCCATTTTACATGTTTTTCGTCAGTCAATGGTCAGTGACCAAATGCTGTATGTGCTACACCACTACAGTCATGCACATAACTTCACTAAAAGAAAGAGGCAAGTTTAATACTTATTACATTTACCTGATGGCCTCCTTGAGTAAATTGGAGGATGAATTCCCAGTTATCCCATAAACAAATAAAAAAAAAACAAACTTAAACAATAAACAACGCACATGTTACCCCTAATCTATAGTCATTCGATCTAATTAAACTAAAAACAAGTTACATAAAACTTGATTTCCAAGATATAGAAGGCTTCACACCTCACTACTTCAGTTATACTTTTAACAAAGGAAAAAACAATGAAGAATGACAAAGGTGCATGGTTAACCCCTATCAAAACAAAAGGTGCCTGGTCAACTTACATCGTCGAAGAAGACGGAGACGCCGAGAGAGGCGGAGGAATTGAGCGGATAAAAGCCAAGAGAATTGCGTAGGTCGCCAATGGCGAGCGCAAAAAGTTGACCGGAGTTGACATTGCTCTGACTCGGACCCTTGGAGAGACATTTGAGGGCTTCCACAACCGACGGCGGCCAGAATACGGCGGAGGACCGGAGAATTAACGGTAAAAACGGCTGAATTGATCGGAAATCGTTCCTCGTCTCCATGAAATACAATAGATATATCAATTTGGAGCGAATGAATTACATTAGTTGACGAAAGCATAACTGTGGCTTAAATAAGGAGAAAGTATATTTTTGTTAATTGCATTTTCATCCCCACATTTTTAACATATAACCAGTTCCCCCTATCATAACTTAATAGTGCAATTTTCAGATCAAAATTTTTGAATGACTTTTATTGATCCAACTTTGCTTTCGTTAATTTTTGTTGTAAATCAATCTTTCTTCCAAGTTTAGCGTTCCATAAAAGTTATCATTTTACTTATCTAAAATATCAATACATTAAATCTCGATTAGACGCGGTATTTCATTTTATATTCAACTACGAGTATTTGTTTTTATTTTTTAGTGGACATATCTTATATTTGACAACTCTCTTTTGTGTATTGAGAGCTCTGTTGCATAAATGGTCTAGTCGGCCGACTAGACGATGCCCAGTCACTAGTTGGTCTTAATATATATTATTTTGAATTTGATGTGTATATGAGACCTTTGGGCAAAATGCATTATGATCAACTAAAACTTAGAAGGATATTCTCCAGATTTTCAAAATTTTCTGTAAAATAATTATATATAGGTCATGTCAAAAAAAAATTTATAAAGAAAATAGAAAATAAAAAAAATCGGTGACACCTAGTCGGTCTAGACGTTAGGAACTTGGAAAACGCCCGACTAGAGATTTCCGGTAGAGGGAGAGAGTATCTTTGATCAAAACTTTATATAAAAATAGCATAATACTAGATTGAAAATTAAGGAGCCAAGATCTACATAGGCCTAGGATAAAGCAACAATCATACTCACAAACTAAACAAAGCACAAAGTTGCAATAAACCCCTCTTATTCCAGGCCTCAAGACTGGATCTTCTTCATGTTTTCAGACATAGTATATCATACCTACTTCGATGAGGCTAATGTGAGGAATGTGAAGTGCCACTGAGGGCCCCCTGCAATTCTTGCGCAGAAACGAGTACCCGAAATCGATCACCACTTTCTTCAAAAACGACGATGATCTCCGCGCCTTCACGTACGAGTGCCCCATTATGTACGCCACGCCGGCCTCTTTCGCCTGCGTCAAATCCAAGAGCTCTTCCCTTACCCCCGGATCCATTCCCGGGTTTTGGGGCACCTGAAACCTCACTTGTCGTCGCCTGATCTGTGGATTCTCGTCTTCGTAACCCGATCTCAGACTGCGCAGCGATAAGGACTTGCTGCTTTGGATGGAGTTGCTCACGCCGAATTCCTCCACCTCAGACACTATAAGACTCGACCCTGACTCAAAACTACGTGTGCTGCTTATGACCGCCATCCGCCCGTCGTACGACATGGAGTCGGAGGTCGAGAACTGCGGCTCGACGGCTTCCATTTGGATAAACTCAGCTATGCTTTGGATCAGCTGGTTCTCAAAGTTGCCATCATCACCCTGCAGGTCCTTGTACCCGTATCTGACAATGCAACGGTACATACGATAGGGTCTTGGGCAAATACGGCCAATGAGGAACCGTTCCTCCGCCGAGACATATGGCACCGGGACGTACTTCACACACACAAACACCGAGACATTATGAAAAGCAGGGAGATTGGTTACAAAGTGTGAGAAGATGGCGGGCACGCCTGTTGCCAGCTCGGAGTATATGAGACCTATACCAGGAACACGAACGACACCGAGGCTAGGGCCCAGGCCAAGGATCCATTTTAAGGGCACCTTGTTGTGTAAATCGAAGTTGTATTTCTTGCGAGTTCCATAGTGCCAAACGAACATGATGAACATAAAGAAGAGGGAGAGTACGAGGGAGACCCATCCACCTTGAGGGACTTTTATGAACGCCGCTGAGAGGTAAACAGCTTCGAAGAACCAAAAGAAAATGAGGAATGCGGAAGCAAGTATTATGCTCCTTTGCCAGACGAAGACCATGACAAGTGCCATGAGAAAGGTCGTGATGAACATCACGGACATGACAGCGAGGCCTGGCAAACGAAAATCGAGAATATAAGCAACTAAATTGATAAGTGCAAACTGGTGTAAGGAGTCATTTCCATCTGACAGAACATAAAAGGGAGCAATGTGACGATAATTCTTCTTTTTGGCTTCATTGGCTTACCATATGCATTCCCTATCGTAGTTATATCATGGAAGCCAACAGCCACAGCAAGAGTAAGAATCATGAGGATCCAGTTAATTTCGGGAATATAGATCTGCCCCTGAATTTGTTTTGAGGTGTGAACCACCTTCACACGTGGGAAGCAACCAAGTGCATGACACTGCTTAATGATAGAGAACGTTGCTGAAATTATAGCCTGACTAGCAACGATAGCTGCAAGAGTGGCAATAACAAAAACAGGCCAAAATACACCCCCTGCAAGCCAAACCAATATTTGAAAAACAACAGCGAAAGAAAGCTTCACATAAGAAATGAAAATCAAATTGGAGGCAAACTAACCAGGAATTGAATCATAGAAGCTATTTGGAATGGAAGCTATATTTTCTGAGAGAAAAGCAGCCTGGCCCATATATTGTATTACCAAACAAGGGTACACAAGGGACACAAATGCAATCTGTGGAAACAAACTTATTCAGATTAGAAATGAACTCAGAGGCTGTTAAATATACTTGAGAAAATCACCACTATTCAATGATTGAATACATAATCCATTTCGCCCATTGCCAAACATTCCTTTTTTATTTCTATTATTAAACAATTTTAGATATTCCTTCATGACCTTCCAACCATAAGAAAAATTCAGAACTCAAGGCCTAGCAGTAACAGAACTAGGCCAATGAGCTTATCATCAAACTATAAAGTATAGTACTCTAACTAACCTATGCTACAAAGGTGTTTGTACTTTTATTATGCTAATTTTAATTCCAACACCTTTCTAACTTCCAGAAAAGAGAAACCAGGCCCAAGTCAATGCTTGCTACAACTACAAGAACTGGCTTACCCTTATAGAGCCTGCGGAGAAATGACCAAGATCGGCAAACATTGCTTCAGTACCTGGTGATCCACAAAATCAGCCAATGAATTTAATCATCCTAATGTACAGGTGATGGAAAACGGATTTCATGTGAATGACTTAAATAAAGAATCAAACAGGCTTCTAAAGGAACTAATTAGTAGGGTCTAATACCTGTTATGCACAGGAGAACCCCTCCAAGTGAAATCCATCCATCTTTACCAGTTTGACCAAAGAATTTGATGATGTAATGTGGAGAAAGAGCAAACACAATTTTCGGGTTCCACTTTAAAGTATTATACAATCCAATGCCAAAAATTGATATCAACCAGAGGACAACTATTGGGGCAAACAGGAAGCCAACCTTATGGGTGCCACTGTGCTGCAAGGCAAATAGGCCAACCAATATGACGCAAGATATTAATCGCACTACACCTACAAATAGCAGTTTGTTTCATGATCAGGACTAGATAGATAATAAAGAGATTAAGAATCTAATATCCATTGACATTTAGCTCAGTAAAAAACTAGTCAAATCATAGTAGGAATAATATACATAAGCAGGCATACCCTGAGGCAAACTCTTGTGGGCAGCTTCAAGCCCTGATACAGATGAAAGTACTGCAAACAAAAACAAAATTCATGCAAATTTCAACATGGATCTTATAAAATGCTTGGGATAAGATCAGTTATCAAATGATCAAGGTACTCAAGTATTCAAAATCATTGAGGGTCACACAAATAAATAGAAGCTGGCTTACTAACATATTTTGGGTGTGGATAACTTGCAGTCAAACACTAGTATTGCTGGAAATAAATGGCCAAACTTACGTAGCCAACGCTGTATAAATCTCAGTGGTAAAAATGTTCTTTTACACAGCAAAACAACCACTGAAATTTCTCAAAGTACATTTCTACACTGATATTTAGTTGCTAACCAGGATAAAAACCCACATAAAACTCACAAACTGACCAAAACTATGCCTCAAGTGAAATTGGCCCATGCATCTGTTCACAAAGAAAACAGTAGCCATATGCATGACGAAAAAGGAAAACAGAAAGTCACTTAATATGGTGTCATCACCATTAGGCATATCATTGGTAATGGAGCTAACATGCAAATATCTTTGGTTCAACCTTATTTCAACCATACCTGACATGGCAGGAGTAACTACACCATCACCTATCACCATGCCAGCCCCCAGTAAGACTACAAGCAACAAAGCAGTCCGTAAGTTTTTACGTTTCTCGAGGTATCTCTTCAATGCTAAAGATGGTGAAGACTGTCCCGTGGAGCCATATTTGTAAGCTGAAAGTTCCTCATCAGCTGCTTGTTGATTAGGAAGTAAACTGAACTTTCCATGTCTACAAAGCAGGGAGTAAAGAGCAAATGTCCCACCTGAGGTGATTGAATAGGTTCTTAAGACTGATAAGAAAGTTTGATCAAAGCTCTTAATAGAGTTTGTTTAGCATACCTTCACCATTATCATCAGCGGTCAGAATAATAATGATATATTTGAGCAACGGAATCATAGTTAATGTCCAAAAGATTAATGAAAATGCCCCAAATATTGCGTCAGGATTCTGATGATTCTGCAACTTCCCGACAAATATACTACTGTAAACATAAAGTGGAGAAGTGCTCAGATCTCCATACACCACCCCTAAGCTTTGGTATGCTAGTATAAGTGAGGTTGGTGTTCCCAGGAGTAACTGCACATAGAAGTCACAAACTTCTATTTCAATAAACCTTATTGGCATAAAAAATACCAGTACTGATTTTCTTTGAATATTTGGAAGCACTGGTGGCTAGAATGACCACTGACAATTACAAAACCATTACATAAAATGAAGTCTAAAGTTAAGGGAGAATCATTGATGCATCAACTCAATTGTGGGCAATTAGTTTGATATTAAAAAGGAATACCAAAGAACATAAACCAATCAACAGCAGACCTTTATCTTCAGTTCTGAACTCACTGACACTGAACTCTGAACTATGAGAAAAGTTTTGTTCTTAACATGAAGACAGAACATTCTGAACAACACGATTCAATATACAGCTATTTTAGCCCAAAAAAGCATTAGATGAACTTCAGACAAGCATATGGATGCTATAACTATACTGTCTCAGGTCCCTTCTAGTTCATATTTGTCAGCGAAAAGCACAAGAGAACCGCAATAAGTACCTTTGGCGTTAAGGTTCTTTTGTTCCCGCCTATCTGGGAATGTTCAGCTTGCCCATCTTCTTGTCCACTTGGAAAGATTTCTTCTTGACCCTGATCCACCACCCTTGGTGGCGGCAAGTCATTGCCATCTTCATCAGGTTCGATGTCTATCCGGTTCATCTATAACCTATCAGAAATAGTTGAAATTATTTCTTAAGCACCCAAAGTAGAATTCTAGAAAACTTTCAATCTAGTCTAGCAATTCCAACATCACTCCTTGAAAGCTATCAACATTCCTAGCAAAACATCACTCCGGAGCTACATACCACACGTGTGGTATTCACTTAGAAATCTCACAGTCATTATCACAAACACCTCCAGCTCAAATCAGTAACACGATCGAAATCAAAAGAGCAAGAAACACAACACACAAAATCAAGCCAAATTAAAAATTTAGGTGTCCCAAAATTAACATTCCCAAAAATCAAGAAGAAAAAAAATGCAAGCTTCAACAAGAACACTCATTTCAACAAACCCGAATCAAAAATAGAAAAGCAACCCCATCGAACATGATGGCCATACCTCAAGAACTAGCTTCCACGAAATCGAACAAACCCGATTCTCCCAGAAGAAGCTCGAACCAGTATATCAAGAGAGCATATCCAGACACGTATGCTCGTGCAAACACGCGGATAATCCGTGTTAATTAGGCAAATAAAACAAATCAGTGCAGAGCAATTACTCTAATTTAAAAACCCAGAATTATATTCCTGAAAAAAGAGGCAGATTAAGAGAACCCAGATGCGCAAAAGAGCAGTGGTTATGCGACCGATTAGATTAAAGATCTATAAACAAACCAGAGGATAAAACAGGGATTTTTTTCTTTTCAGAAAAAACAAACGACGGTTTCATAATTGATTGTTCAGACAATAATGCAAGAAAAGAAAGATTAAAAAACGAATTCTGATGAATATATTATGGGAGAATCCGATTAACAAAAAATGATGATAATGTAATAAGGTTGAAACTTTGAGCAATGTCGTAATCATGCGAAAGGACATACGTGTTTTTTTTAATTGGTTTATCTTTTCTGACTTTTTGTTGGAATTTATTTATTTATTTCTTAAAATAAGATAATTTATTTAATTATTTACAAAATAAGATTCCAAACTTTTCCACAAATTATAATTCCTAAATCCTATATATATACACATGTATGAATGATATTTTTTGTTGATTTTGCAATCAAACTTTCATACTTTTTTTATATTTGAATTCGAACTGGAGTTGAAATAATCGTGTTTTGTAATTACACGTGCAGTACTTTATAAATTTAAGGAATTATAATAGACTATAACACCGTATAGGTGTAATAATTTGTTATATATACACAAATATACGAAATAATCTTGACAAAATAGTCCTATAAATGTTATTCTATGAGACGAAGTCTCGTATCTACATATCTATTACCTATATAAAAGTATAAATATTTCTTATAAAATATGAATTGTCTAATATATCCTTATTAATTTTCATCTTCCACGAGCGACGCATGTGCTGATACTCGTATCAATAAAAGAGGTAATAAAATAAAGGTTTGTAACTCGACTTATTTCATTTCATGGTATTACTAAGTAAAATATTATAGTTATATTATTGTATTATAACACTAAAAAATAAAACATCCTAGTCAAGATTGCGTCATTGCATTATTGAGAATAAAATTTGATTAGTTAGAGCTTTCATGATGAATATACAAACAACTTCTTTCATTTGACTACTCCATAGGTTATACTTAGTGACTCTCATAATTATTTCATACTCTCAAGTAGAAGATAATGTTTTGGTCCATTATCTAAACATAAACCACCCAAAGATTTTGTCAAAAGGCTTGTAATCCATCTTAAGTTGACAGATGAAAAATTAATAGTTTGAAATATGGTATATGATAATAACACTTACACTTTTATTGTATATGCAAAAGTTATAAAATTATTGGGTTAATTGCGCGAAACCCCCTCGTGATTAGGAAATGTTGCGTCGGACCCCCCTATGATACGGAAATTGCATGAGCCACACGTCGAAGTTCAAAAAATCGTCACACGTCCCATGTAATTTAACAGGAGTTAACGGTGTTAATTTTTGACACTGCAATTCCCGTTATGTCCTTGATATAACCTAAATAGAATATTCTGAATTATTCCATCGCGATTGAGAGAAAGGTTAGGGCTCCACCGAATCCCATCCCATCTCCGACCAAATCCCATCGTTTTTCTGCCAAAATCTCGCCGTTTTTTTCTTATCTTCCCATATTTCCGTTTAGGGGTAGTGTGCGAGGACGCCCTGTGAGTGGAGGTGTGTCGGGGTAGGGTTTGTGACCCTGGGTTTGTCGCTGGCGAAAATGTAGGTTGCATTTTTTTATTTTCTCTTCGTTTAGATGATATCTGGTAGTTCAAATTTCTGAATATTGTCATGGTTAGGTTTCTGAATAAACTGTATGTTGATTTTTGGTTTGAATGCTTCAACCTGAAACTTGTGTTTTCATTTTTTTTTTTCTGCGGTATACTTTCTGTTGCTTCAACCCTAAAGTGTTGCTTGATTTTTTTCTGCGGTATACTTTCTGTTTTCGTAGATTTGGGATTTAGGGTTTCCAAAATTAGGGTTTCTGAAATTAGGGTTTCTGAAATGAGGGATTTGGGATTTAGGGTTTCTGAAATTAGGGATTTGGGATTTAGGGTTTCTGAATTAGGGATTTGGGATTTAGGGTTTCTGAATTAGGGATTTGGGATTTAGGGTTTCTGAAATTCGGGATTTGGGATTTAGGGTTTCCAAAATTAGGGTTTCTGAAATTAGGGTTTTCTGAATTAGGGATTTCTGAATTAGGGATTTGGGATTTAGGGTTTTCTGAAATTACAGAATTAGGGTTTTCTGATTTATTCATGCTTAGGATTTATGCTAAGTTATGCTTAGGATTTAGGGATTTCTGATTGCATTTTGAGTTATGAGATTAATTTGATTTAATTATGAATAGGGTATTAGTTTGATTCCAATGTGTTTGCTTTATTGTTGTTCCAGATTATGGCTGATGATGATGCTGATTACTTCATATTTGATGCATGGGTGGGGGGTAGTTTTAGGCAGCTAAGTAAACTGACATATGTGGGTGGGTTGAGGGTAGCTATACCACCTGTTGATATTGATAGGTTTTTCTTCAAAAATCTACTAGATATTTATAGGGATCAGTGTAATGGGAAAAGTTCAAATGTAGAGGTCTATTCATGTACACCAGGGGTAGATCTTGATGGGGGGTTGAGGGTTATTAGAGATGATCAAAGTTTGATCTCATTGTTTAAGGATTACAAGGGGTTGTCTGTGATTCCTTTTTATTTTGAGGACCATCCAGGCCCTCTGCTTGCTGTGGATAGTGAGGGTAATGTGATAACCACACAAGAGTCAGTCCCCTCTCTCTGCTTTGAGGGAGAGGGTGTGGCAGGGGTTGAGGTTGAGGGAGAGGGTGATGCAGGGGTTGAGGGAGAGGGTGTGCAAGCAGGGTCTGAGGGTGAGGGAGATGGTGTGCAAGCAGGGTCTGAGGGTGAGGGAGATGGTGTGCAAGCAGGGGCTGAAGGAATGAGGGTTGAGGCAGAGACTGAGGGAATTGATAGGGAGGGTCTTGACACTGATTTGGATGACTCAAGTGATGAGTCATACAAAGAGTCTGTGGATAGTGATGCATCATCTTCATGCATGTCTTGGATTCAGAGGCTGAGGCTGAGGCTGTGTTTGATTCAGATTTTCAACAACTTTTTGGTTGGGCTGTCCATGAAGATCAGCAGCAGCAGGACACTCAAGCCTCAACAGTTGAAAATCCCTCCCAACACTCTAATGCACAAGCTGAGGTAGGAAAATCAACTAGGAAGCAGAAGAATCCCAAGAGAAGGACTGTTTGACTGTTTTGGTTATATGTAGTTGGTACATTTTGTGCAGGCTGTGAAACAATTAAACAATGACAATAGGGTTTTGGGTACATATGGGCTAATCTAATTTGGGGATACCAATTTCTGTTTTGGTATATTTTGCCATGTATGTTGATAACTTGTTAAATTTATTTACATGAAGCTGTTTTGTTGATCTCAAAAGTGTTTGTTTGAATCTTATGATATTGAGTTTTTAGTTTTTGGATCTCATAGGCAGATTACAAAGAAAGATTTGCATATGCATATTCATAGGTGGCAAATAACGGAAAATAGCCACATGTTGGGTACAAATAATCGAAACTAATTACTACGAAGTTCAAGTACTACTTAATAATTACAACGACAAGAAGTACCAACACAATGAAAATAATAGTCTTGATAGTTGCTTGGTTTTTGTCGAGCCTCTCAATCTTCAATGACAAATCGTCGCATTTGGAAAGCAATTCTTTAGAATTATTATTGACGGGAGAGTCCACTTCGTCGTCAAAATCCGGCATTTGCATTTCAATTGACTGATTCTTCCTTCCAATCGATGTCGGTTCAAGCCAAGCAAAATACCCACATTGGGACGATCGACACGTGCAAAAAAGTTTACCCACAGTAGCTTTGGACGGACCAACAACTTTAATTTCGGCATTTTTACGGCAGTAGCACTTCTTATAACTATATCGTAAATCTAAAAGTTCTTCATTTTTTGGCCTAAATGTGGAAGACATTTACCTTAAAAGATTTGTAATAAATGGAGTTAGTACTACTAAACTTGTATTAAACATGAACTAAATATATAGCAAAATAAATATGCATTAAATAATTTTAAAAAAAAAAATACCTGACTGATTTTGCCCAAGGCAGAGGAGATTTTGTTCAAATTGGGAATGAGGGGAAGGGGGGAAGGGTATTTCATGCCAAAACATATATAATGAAAGATTGGGGGTAATTGTGTATTTTCCCCAACAAAAAAGGGTCAAAAATGAAGAGAAATCGCAGCTCAGGCGCGTGCGTATCAATCCCGTGAAGTGTAACGATTTTGGGGGTTTCGCGTCGGATATTTGAACTTCGACGTGTGGCTCATGCAATTTCCGTATCATAGGGGGGTCCGACGCAACATTTCCTTTTCACAAGGGGGTTTCGCGCATTTAACCCTAAAATTATTATTAAACCTTTGTGAAATTATACTTTCATTAAGCTTTCTACGGTCCTACGTTGTTGGCACGTTAATATGTGTCTTATTTCTGACGTGTTAGATATCTACTATATCTATTGATTTCACTCTTTATAAAATAAGAGATAAAATCATTACACATCAATGATGGACATATTAAATGTTGTGAGTAAGACGTTTTAGCATTTTTCAAGCTTTCTATACTTATTTGATGAATATTTTAACTAATAATTTATGAGTAGGACTCCTGTGAGACCGTCTCACGGATCCTTTTGACCCACTTTGGCCCAGCCCATAACCCAATAATCTGGCCCAACTTTCAACCCAATAACCCAATAGTCTAACCCAACTTAATCTAGCCCAACTCTCACATGGGCTCAATTAATGCATTCCCTCAATTCTCATATGGGCTCAACTAATACATTTCCCTCAAATTGTGTCGCACCGTCGCACAACTGCATTTCTCTTTTTCTTTTTTATTTTTTATTTTTTCTTTCTTCTTATATCATCTATTTTATATTTTCTTTTTTTTATCTTTAATTGCTTTAATTTACACTATTTTCTCTAATTTAAGTACGACTTTATATTTATGAGTATGTCTTTTTAAACTATTAGTACGTGTGTTTTGTTTTTGATTTCTCATATTATTTTTAATTCCTGGGTTATGGGCTTCGAAAAATGGCGCCACTTATTCCCGCCTTTCTAGTTAATATTACTTTGCAATTTTGTTTTTTATAATTGCAAAAGAAAAATTATGAATTTTTCAAAAGTCGTAAATTTATCAACAATTTTATACCACGAACTCCATAATCATCACAGAGAAATGAAGAAAATGACACCTGAGAATTAGAGAAAGGAGATGAAAGCAAATGATTAAATGTGAAGAGCAAATGAATTCGGTTTAGCATTGAATGATAGAGAAGGCTTAAGATAGAGAAAGAGAGAGGAGTGAGAGTAACTCACAGTGATCAAAGAGTAATATACAGTAGAAATGAGAAATGAAAATGCCAAAATTCAAACTAAATAAAAAAGTGTATCTATTCGGTATCTATATCTTATTTATAGCCACCAAAAACAATTATCCATATTTATAAAAAGACATACTTATGTGCTTAAAAGGCATACTTGGACCAAAAAAACTTATGCAAGAAAATTAAAAACGGTAAAGTGATAATCAATACTTATGTGCTTAAAAGACATACTTATGTGCTTAAAAGACATATTTAGACCAAAAACATGAAAGAAAGTCAAAATACATACTCATGTTCAGAATCAATACTTATGTGCTTAAAAGACGTACTTATGTGTTTAAAAGACATACTTGGACCAAAAATATGAGAGAAAGTCAATATACATACTCATGTTCAGAATCAATACTTATGTGCTTAAAAGACATACTTGAACCAAAAATATGAAAGAAATTTAGAATACATACTCATATTAAAAATCAATACTTATATGCTTAAAATACATACACTTATGTGCTTAAAAGACATATTTGGACCAAAAATATGAAAGAATATTAGAATACATACTCATGTTTAGAATTAATACTTATGTGCTTAAAAGACATACTTATGGATGCAAAAGACATACTTAAATTAAATCTATTTTGGTGTGTTGAAAATCTATATTCTAAGAGTGACACTTGTGTGCCCCAGGGGCACGGTGCCCCCAAATTAATTATCATATGGTGTTAAATATATACTCTACAGGTATCATGTATATACTGTTCAGGTATAGAGTATATATATAACACCTGAAGAACATGTACATAACACCTGAAGAACATGTATATAACACCTGAATTCGTGCCCTTATATGCCCCAGAGGTATGTAGGTTTTTGCCATATTCTAAAAGATATACTTATATATGTAAAACACACTTATACTCGGTGAGCACTTCAATTAGATAAAATATATTCCCTTCTTTTTTTTTTTTTGGGTAGTAAATTGCTAACTTAAAGAACTACAATGATCATAAAGAACAACACAAAATTTGTATGAGACTGTCTCACGGATTGTTTCCGTGAGAACTCTTTTATGTCGTCTTCTTCAACCTACAGGCGCATAAAAAGGTTAGTTACACATTAAATTATCACTTCACACTTTTAGCCATTATGAAAGATAGAAGCAAACGAAAACATTGACAAGTACACTAACAAAAGAGAATACAAAAGAAAGCTGCTAACACAAAATGAATAATATATACAGAAACAATACCTCACGTAGATTCTTCTTCTTCTTTTTTTTTGTTTTGTCTCTCTTTTTGCTAGTTATGATGCTTTTATTTTACAATTTGATCTTTCAATCATTTTTTATTGCAAATGATGTGACATATGATGTGGTATGCAGAATATAATTGTTGCTCATATTACAACAGTGAATAAATATCATAATTTTTTTAACCATTATTAAAAATTGTTGATAAACTTACGACTTTTGAAAAATTCATAATTTTATTTTTTGCAATTATAAAAAACAAAATTGTAAAGTAATATTAACTAGAAAGGCAGGAATAAGTGGCGCCATTTTTCGAAGCCCATAACCCGGGAATTAAAATATGAGAAATCAAAAACAAAACACACATATTTATAGTTTTAAAAGACATACTCATAAATATAAATTCGTAGTTAAATTAGAGAAAATAGTGTAAATTAAAGCAATTAAAGATAAAAAAAGAAAAATATAAAATAGAAGATATAAGAAGAAAGAAAAAAGAAAAAATATAAAAGAAAAAGGGAAATGTAGTTGTGCGACGGTGCGACACAATTTGAATTTGTAACACCCCGTTTTCAGAAAATTTGCATAGCATATTTTTTATTCATGAATCTTTTTTTTTAAATGATTTATTATAAATAATCTCTATATATCAAGCTTTATGTTTTACCAAAAGAAATGAGCTAATGTTTCTTTAAGTATGAAAAGTCTTGCAGGATAGCTACCCGAAGAGACCGAGTTGATCGTGATGCACTCGACACACACGGGTAAAAGGATCGTATAAAATATATATATATATATAGATAAGTTGAATTTTAATAATTATTAAAAGAAGCATGACTAATGTGTTCAATTATAATTATGTGGAATTTATATTATATAGTTTTATGTGAAATCAATTATGTGACTCTATGACGTATAATATTGTACATACTTTCACGCATAATTAGATGATCAAATATTATGAAGACTTTAATTTAAAGATGTCTAAATTGATTCCAAGTAATGTCCATAATCTTACATGTCATCTTATTTATGTGTGACATTATACTTTTTCCCACACATATATGATAATTAAGTTTACATGAATTAAACATTATAGGTAACAATTACATTAATAATGAAACTACTATGATCATCATTACAAACTCATTTGTGTCATATTAGATGACAATACACTCAAGCCCCATGCCTCCATCAAATCCACCACAAGTCTCAATGCTTTTAATCATCACACCTTTAGTGGATAAATACTACAAGAGGTGATCTATATGTTTGTACATATTAATTTATATTTTTTTACAAGATCTACATGTATAATACATGCATTATACCATAATTATACACTATATATATAGATATGTGAAGGGGGATAGACATCCCACCCCTCTCATTTTGATCTCTCTCTCTCTCTCTAGCCATTTGCTCCTCCTTCTCTCTACTCTTTCTTCCCTTCTTCACAAAAGTACCTTCACTCTCACCTTCAAACAAGCTGCCATTTTCAAGAGTTAAGTGAAAAAGGCAAGATCCTTGCAAGACAAGAGGAGAAATTAAGCTCAAAGTACAATCTTCCTCAAGCAACATCTCAAGAACACATAATTTGTTTGCAAATCAAGAGGTAGTTTGCTAAATCTCACAAATCTTTTCCTTAGGAACATGATTAGGTTCTAAATGTTGAAATGCATGTTGAAAAAGTATTGCATGTTTGTTTCCCCTCATCTAAGTTCATTGCATGTGTGGTCTAAGGGAGATTCTCTTCTAATGTAATGAAACTTGTTGGGTCTATGTGTTTGATCTACAAAATTATGTCATCATTAGTATTGATTAAACAAATACATGTTGCATTAAGCTTTGCATGTTTAATTCTCTCACCAAAAAGTCATTGCATGTAAGATTTAAGGAAGATTGTGAAGAAAATTGTTAAATGTCTTGTTCTAAGTGTTGATCTTCAAAATATGTGATATTTGAGTGTTGAATGTGCAATTGCATTTTGGTTTGGCCTTTGCATGTTTGATTATCTTGCCTAAACTCATTGAGGGTATATTAAACTGAGTGATGGTGATTTCTTAAGGTTAATGGAGTCTTAAAGGTCGAATAATCAAAGAAATAAGTGGATCTAATCAACTCGTGGAAAACTTGTAAATTGCAGTCCCCTTTTACGAATTTTATAAAATCATTTGCTTAGAGTTTCTCAAAACTGTTTAAGTATGTTATCTTACATGAAGTCTTGAGTGTATGGTTAAATTTTGGTAATGTTTGGAGTAGTTTATGAATTATAATGAATTTTCAAAGATTGTCCAATTTCAGACCCGGAATGTGCAGTTTCGGACCATAGAAAAATATTTTTATAAAATCGGTCAATGAATATTTTTCAAAAATGTTCCAGTATGTTATACTACATAATATTTTGAGTCTATGATAAAACTTTTGTAATTTTTAGATAAGTATATGAATTATAATGAATTTTCAAAGTTAGTCCAATTTCAAATTCAAATTTTGCAATCTTGGGCCTTAGAAAAACAATTTTGTAAATTATCTTAGTCATGATTTTTCAAAGCTGTTTTGGTATGTCATTTTACATGAAGTCATGAGTCTATGTTTAAAATTTGGTAATGTTTAATGAAGTGTACAAATTATAATGAATTTTCAAACATAGTCTAGTTTCAATATGAAATTCTACAGTTTTTGACTTTAGAAGGATAATCTTAGAAATTTGATGAATTATAATTATTCCGAACTGTTTTAGTATGTTTTAATACATGATGTTGTAAGTTTAAATTATTAATTTCAAAGGATTTTAATAACTATGTGATTTATGGTGAATTTTATAAATCAAACTGATATAGAGTACCTTCCAAACAAATGTTTGGGTACAATAGGTTAATTATTAAAGCTTGTGTGTTTGGAACTTATATCTATTGTTATAGCATGACTAACTAAGAGGTATTATGTGAATGATGATTATTTTCATGAATTTTAGATGTTTTGTTATAAATATGAAAATCGTTATATGTTAGCGAGTGTATTTCTATCTACAAGTTACTAGCTTTTGAATCTATTTTTTTATCTATGATTAAAAGTGAGATTCAACCATTTTTTGAAACTGATTTTGAGAAATAAAATGTGAGCTTATGTGTAAGGTGATGAACCATTAGGTTTCAAAGTAATGTAATAGAGTTTTATGAGTTCATAAGGTCTAAATAGTTTTCTTTCAAATGGTTAATTGAAGCATGTTCTAAAGAATGTTATGAAGTCTATAAAATTATTTTGTTATGTCTCGTCATGATATACATATGTGGCATGAATGATAAGTATGTTAGGTTATATAGTTGTCCATGACATGACTTCATGGTATTATGCTTAGCTAAGACATGTTAATGAGCATCGAGTAATATGTTAACTAAGTAATTCATGAAAATGGATTAGCATATATTTGTATGATATGATCAAGACGTGATCAAAGACTAAATGTTAATGAATGTGTCGAGTGCAGTACGAGACAGACGGATACTTCAGTGGCTATCCCCGCTTCGAGTGAAATCTTCATGTGGGTAACTTCTACTCTCTACTACGTGTTGATAATTAAATTAGTAAGATATGTATGAAAATCTACGGAGGGAAGCACCGTAGCTATAACCGGGAGGGCTTCACGCCGGGCGACGACCATAAGGGCCAAGTGTCTGGTCTATGAAAGCAAGGTCTTGTGGGTTAGCGTGCTCACATTCCTTAATGTTATGTGACCATAAGGGCGAGAGTGCCTGGTCTAATGTTATGAGGGTCCAAAACGGGTGAGCGTGCCTGTTGGACATGTAGTACGTGCTTAATAATTTAATTGCTTCTATGTATGAGAGAGTATTGTTATCCCACTGGGCATCCTCTCCGGAGGAATCTCATGATGTTACCTTTAAATCTTTTCAGGTTCAGCTTACAACGAAACGGATGTGTAGCCGGCTGTATGGACTCCTTCCGAGAAGTATATGTTTTGATTAATGTTAATATGTATGTTTCGGTGGTGCTTAACACTCTCTGAAACCTTTCATGTTGGTTTAACTGTTTATGTAAGATTTTCATATGTTTTAAAATACTTTAAGGTTTTGATTTACAAATGTGGGTAAGACACGAGTCGGATGTTTACATCTTCATCCTTCATTTTTTTAAAAGAAAAAAAAGGGCTCGTGTTTTCATAATTAAGTTTTCCGCTGAGTTTCTTTACGAAAAGAATTTTTAATCATTTTAATTTTTCCTTATACAAATATTTTATTTTGAGCATGTAACGTCATGGTAGTGCCTCAATCCGTCAAAACTGGGTCGGGGTGTTACAGAATTAGTTGAGCCCATATGAGAATTGATGAAATGCATTAATTGAGCCCATATGAGAGTTGTGCTAGATTATTGGGTTGAAAGTTGGGCCAGATTATTGGGTTATGGGCTGGGCCAAAGTGGGTCAAAAAGATCCGTTTCACGAAAAAGGATCCGTGAGATGGTCTCATATGAGTTTTTGCGATAATTTATATCTATTAAACCCATTTAGCTTTAATTAGTAAATGGGCCTCTAGAGTTGTTGGGCCTATTGGCATTGATTCAATATTGGGCTAAGTGTGAGTATCCACAACCTATGGGCTTTAAATTGGACATCCACAACTAATGGGCTACTTATATGTCATATTATCTTAATCAAGTTATGAAATCAGCTCATTATTACTACTAGTAGTAGTAATAGTAATAGTATAATATTATTATTACAATTAATTTGACTTGCATAGAAAATGCATGTTTCTCATTTAGTCCCAATTTATTTAAACATGTTTCAAATAATCAATAAAAAAAATATCATAAAAATCATACAGGCCAAAACAAATATAGGCTTTACATGTAATCCTTATCCAAGGACCACTATGTCATTTCTGCCTTTTCTTGTCTTCTCTTCAATTTACCTTGATTTCATCACAATTTTCCTTTTCAAAAATACATATATGTAAGAAAAACTATTTAATGCTTTTATATTCTTTACTTGAAAATGACAGCATCATCATTTCTGCACAACCCCCAACAGTTACTTTCCTCCCAACACAAGGTATTCTTATTCTTATCATTCTCTTGTTTTGTTTTGTTTTGGTCCCATGAATAATTAGTTTAGTTACTTCATTCAGTTCTTGTCTGAATTTTGTGATTCTAATCTTGGGTTCTGGGCCCTTTTAATTTCTTGAAATTCTGTCAAGATTCCTTATTTTCTTGATATTATAAGTTGGGTTTTCTTCTATTCTGCATTTTGTATATGCCCTGTTTGATTCTTGAAGATTGAAGTTTGTTTGGCTAAGATTGATGTCTGGAAATTGGACTTTGTTTTGATTTGTCTGCATTTTGCTATGAGCTGAGGCATTGTATATAGGAAAAGAGAAGCTCAATTGTTTGGATAATGTTGATATGTTATGTGTATTGTTACATCAAGATCATATTGGTTTCTGTTTTAGATTTGACACCCGCCGCAGAATACATCTGCAGATTTACTGGTGAAATCCAAGCTTCATTTGCCAGATTTCAAGTCTAATTTTTGAAATTTTTTCGAGTTTCTTGCTCGAAAGATATGGCATCTTGTGATAATGATGATGGTGCATAGGAAAATAGAAGCCTAATAGTTTGACTGATGCTGATATTGTTGAAGCTCATTAGATTCTGCTTCTTTTGATAAATCAGATATGTGTATTGTTACATCAAGATCATCTGTTCTTCAGTCTAATTTTTGAAAATTTTTCGAGTTTTTTGCTAAGGTTAATGGTCTGGAAATTGGACTTTGTTTTGATTTTTCTGCTTTTTGCTATGAGCTGAGGCATTGTAGATAGGAAAAGAGAAGCTCAATAGTTTGAATAATGCTGATATATTATGTGTATTGTTACATCAAGATCATCTGTTTTCAGTCAAATTTTCTAAAAAAATTCGAGTTTCTTGCTCGGAAGATATGGCATCTTGTGACAATGATGATGGGAAGGGTGGATTTCTGGGCAAGGTTAAGGAATTCATCCATGACATTGGTGAGAAAATCGAGGAAACCTTAGGATTTGGAAAGCCAACAGCTGAGGTTTCAAGGATTCAAATCCCTCACATTAATCTCCAAAAGGCAGAGTTAGTCGTGGATGTTGTAGTCAAGAACCCTAATCCCATTCCCATCCCTTTGGTTGACATAAACTATTTGATTGAGAGTGATGGTAGGAGGCTCGTTTCGGGCTTGATTCCGAATGCTGGGACCATACGTGCTCGTGGCTCTGAGATTGTCAAGATTCCGGTTTGTTTGATATATGATGACATTAAGAAAACGTACGATGATATCAAGCCCGGAAGCATCATTCCTTACAGGATTCTGGTCGAGCTGCTAGTGGATGTGCCCGTGTTTGGTAGGGTAACATTACCCCTCGAGAGGAGAGGGGAGATCCCAGTACCCTACAAGCCCGATATAGAGATTGAGGGAATTCATTTCGACAAGTTCTCTTTTGAAGAGACTATAGCAACCCTTCATTTGAAGTTGGATAACAAGAACGATTTTGATCTCGGGCTCAATGAGCTCGACTATGAGGTGTGGCTATCTGACTTGAGCATCGGAGGTGCTGAGCTCGCCAAATGTGCTAGAATCGGAAAGAATGGGATTAGCTACATCGACGTTCCCATCACGTTTAGGCCAAAGGACTTGGGATCAGCTCTGTGGGACATGATCAGAGGGCGGGGGACCGGGTACTCCATCAAAGGGAATATCGATGTGGATACGCCTTGGGGAGCGATGAAGATGCCTATCTCAAAGGAAGGTGGGACGACTCGTCTCAAGAAGAACAAGGACGATGGAGACAATGATACATAATGACGTTGTATGTCGATCATTGCTCGTTTATCTTACTCGTGTATCTTGCTTGAATTGCAAGAACAAGGACGGTGAAGACGATGATATATGATGACGATACATGATGTATATTGATCGTTGCTCGTTTATCTTAACTATACACCATGTGCATCGATCATGCTTGAAATGCAGGATTAGGAGAGTACATGCTCGATCTCATGTCTTAATCGAAAACGATGATTGCTTAATTAGTTTCTTAGATTCCATGGAAAATTAGACATGAGATTTTTCAGATGAAAAGTTGCCAAGGCAATGCAAGTTTCGTGTTACAAGTGATGTTTAATGTGACACTAATGTGTCTCTAAAAAATGTTATATGCATTACATCATATTATTGGAATCAAAATGGATCAAGAAAAATAGTTATATATATACTTCTTTTTCTCTCTCCTTTTTATTTCAAGAAAGAATCACTCCGATCTCATTTAAAAGAAAAATATATCTCTCTCTTTCTCTCTATATATATATATATATCACTTGTAAACTATTTAAAAAAGGTGAAATTTTGTTAGATCGTCTCACAAATCTAATTAAATAAGACAGACGTACAAAAGACATGTCTACGAGAATGAGTTGAATAATTAATTAGCATATACGGTAGGACCCCACATCATGGAATTATATTTACATTAAAAAATGGTATAATTTGATATCTCAACTTGAGTTATTTTAATTTGGATAATTCAATTGTGTCCATGAAAAATGGATTTTGAAAAATAAAATAAAAATATTGTATTGGTACTGGGGAAATGGTGAGCCCTATGTGTGGTTTTGTTTTGAGATGGTGAAGGGGCATAATAATTCCAACCCACCAACATCTACAAACAAATGAACCTATTCCCATCTCCAAATCTCTACAAAATAAATTAGCAATTAATAAAATAATGTGTGTGTGGGTTTTATAATATTTTAATGTACTTTGTGTTGAGCAATGCTCATGTTGTGTCAAATTATATCATAATATAAATGTTTGTAAAATTAATGATAAATATATCAATCACTTCATAAATTCATGTGCTTCGAGTATACGAATATAACATGATGAAAGAGGTGAATATAAATCATGAGAGAATCGAATATTGTAGCTTGAATTTTGGGAGAATCAGTATAGATGTAAGATTGTGATATTTATATTGCAGAAGTTACATTAATCCATTTTCCATTTATAAAGTGGTTATTTAAGGGTCGCTATTCGTTATACTATATGAAATATGTTTTGATTTAAATATAGTTTTTATATGACTAGAAACTTATATAGTCTCAATCTTTATGTAACAACGATTTTTTTGAATAAAAAATATATGTAATTCATTGTAAATTTTTTAAATATAAGAATTTTTTTTTCTGAATTAAAATCACATGATCACTAAGATTTGGTTGACAATGACTAATTTTCTACTCAAATTCATGAATATTTTCCTTTTTTTTTCCTTTTTTTTAAGGAATTAATTCAACTAAAGAAAATAGTTGGTGGTACGAGGAAAGAGAGAGAGATGCATTGAATGAGAGAGAAAGGGCAGCATCACATGATTTGTCAATTTTATTCTCTGCATCACTGCTATTTGCTAAGGTCCACCATGCTCCCATGCACCCACTTGCACCTCTTCATAACTCACCCACAGCTATAATTTCACATGATATGCCCATATTCCTTTTTATTTTTCTTTTCAATTCATTACTAGAATAAATCATTAACTTGAGATAAATTTTTGGGTCGGATCGGGTCGGGTCGGTTCGGATCATGTCAAACAATATTGTTGTATGTATGAGGAAGTATAATTGTGCATCATGTAATAGATTGTTGCTATCATCTAATATGTTTATGAATATCATATAGTACTATTTTATATTTTTTTATAATTTTGAAAATTAAAAATTACATATCTAGTATCATTTTGTGTGTGTCATACTTTTGTAAAATAAATATACAAAAATATTGTCTAATATCAGCTGACTCGTGCATGGACACCTGACCCACACAATTAGTGGTTCAATCAATTTGATCTATTTTTATTTTCCTATACAGATAGATTATCAATTCTTTCAAATTTAATTGTAATACACAAAGATTATCATTTATCTGTGTTATGGAATATCACTATATATTCACAGCAGCCAAAAACCCACCTACTTTTACAAATCAAATTATACATTTTAGTTAAAAAAAAGTTTTAGATTTTGATTCTGAGTTGTGAGTTGACTCGTTAGTCGTCTCATGTAGCAAGATAATCTTAGAAGTAATGTACCCTACTTTAAAAATAAGATCTATGAAAATTTAGATATTTTATAGAAAAAATGGAATAAATATAAGTTTAATACAAGAGATTTATTTAATATCTTACTTTGCATACCACAATTGGAGTTGCGGTTACATCACACTCTTACCAAAAAAGTACTCTATTATAAAAATACCTCGAATTTTTTCACTATTCATCTTTAATACGATCTAGGAGCATAAAATCAAAAAATTCCCATCTCTAATTATAACAAACATAACCTTAAGAATAGAAAATTATTACATCATATGTAGGTAGAATTAATGTCACGTGGAAAGTGAATGCTTATTCATCCTGTCTTAGCACATTTTTTCCATCAATTTTCCATGCAAACTGGACTCTTTAGAGGGGTAAAAGAAAAAAAAAAGATAATTTTTGAGAAAATCGTGTTAAATTAGTTAACCGAAGAATTAATCCTATCCACCTAAAAAAACATCCTATCTTGAACATAACTGTAGGAAATATTCTAAGTTTTACTGTCCTTTTCATTAAATTTTTATGTGAACCAAATCAATGAAAATCTCAACCAATATCAAGAATAAAGAATTCATAATGAATTGATACATTATTATAGAGTAGGTAAAAACCCACACAATTAAATCAAGGGTTTTATAGTTGTGAAACTTGAACTTCACTGTTTAACAACAAAACTCGCTTACAACCGTCGCACATGCGACGGAATTCCAGATCACATACTTATAGCTGAAAAAGACATACTTATGAGTGTAAAAGACATACTTTTAAAACTCATGTTTATACCTGTAAAAATATACTTATAAAACACATACTTATAGCTGAAAAACACATACTTATACCTATAAAAGACATACTTGAATTTGGTCGCATGTGAGACAGTCTCACAAGAGACCAACTCACTGTTTAATTCTCTCAAGTTCTATTTTTTTTAATATAAATAAAATCTCTTAGTTGTATTATATAATCAAGCCTAAAATTCAAATCAAATCTCTCTAATTATATACTTAAATAAATTAGAACTAATCATGAAATGTGTTGACAATTAAGCTCAATAGTAATAAAAATTTTCAATGAGAAAATCGTGTTGGTAACAAATAGGTATAATTTTGGATTACAAGTTGTGTGGGGGAATTAAAGTCATAGTTGATTTTAGTCTTAATTTTGGAGCCAAAAAAGTGGATTATTGTGCCAAAATGGAAGAAACAGCTGAATTTCCTTGACTTATATTTCAATATAACACAAAGTGGAAAGTTCCAAAGTTAACAGTAGAAAGTTGTGACCAGACATTTTGAAATTAAGATAAGATAAGACATATTCTCTTCATAATGAGTTTTGTTGTGTAAAACTTTTTATTTACCATCAAATTTAGTAAAAGAATGAGTTTTGATCATGTACGAGATTGTGTCGTTCTATATATGGGACGGTTTCATAAATTTTTTCCTGTAAATATAATATCCGTATAAGATGTTTCAGATGTATAGCCAACATTTTATTCAATGTATGTTATTAAGGTGTACATTAAAGAGTGCAATACTCATTAAATATAGTATTTAAGCATAATATGAAGTTATGAACTTCACTAGTTAAATTATTTTTACCAATAACTTTATTAATTCTTTGTGGAAAATTCAATTAGATAAGTATGCACAAATACTCATATGCAACCGTTGCACATGCGACGACATTCACGCATAGTCGATCGTGTCCCAGGACACGATCGTGCATGACTGTAATGTATAAGTATGTCTTTTTCAACAATAAGTATGTGATTTTTCACTATCAGTATTTTTTTTTTTCTCGCCCACGACCATGCCTCGTGCTAAAACTAAGAGCAATTTATGGTGCACGGTCAGGTCTCAGGATACAGTCGAGATAAGAATGTGTTTTTTTATCTATAAGTATGTCTTTTAAGTATGTCTTTTAGAGCTATAAGTATGTGTTTTCGTGCACGGTCGACCGTGTCCCAGGACACGACTGTGCGCGAGTGTTGTCGCACATGAGACGTTCTCACAGGAGTTTCACATTATATCTTAAGCATATTCATATTATAGTATTTTATACCTTTCACAATGTTTCAATCTAAACCTTTTTATTCCACCAATAAATAATGTGCTATAGTGATATGTTCTAAAAACCCATCTCTTAGAGGAAATGTGCCAACTATATATACAAAAAAATATAAGCAATTGACTTTTCTACCATTTAATTTAACAAAAGTTCTTTTCTACCACAAAAGATAATAAAGTGACAATTTCTACATTATTTTAACTCGGTCATGGGCAAATGATTGAGTAATGATCGAGTGATGATATATTCTATTTATTTATATTATTATTTAACAAATTCATAGTGGTTCGATTAATTGTGTAAAAAACCAATTTTATTCAATTAATCGAACCATTGGATAAAATTAAAATTGAACTACATAAATTAAAATTAAAATTTAAAATTATACCACATAAATTAAAATTAAATTTAAAATTATATGTACATATAATCGAGCCATTGGATTATACCACTAATCGAGCCATTGTACATATAATTTTAATTTTAATGGCTCGATTAGTTAATAGTTAATTCATTTGAGTAATCGAACCATTTCAAATAGTTAATTTTACTTTATGTATATGAATTAATCGAACTACTTAACTTAAATGAGTGGTTCGATTACTTTACTTAACTTTACTTTGTGTATATGAATTAATCGAATTACTTTAAGCCACTAATTGAATTAAATTAAGTAACATAGTGGTTCGATTAATAGTGTAAAAAGCCAATTTTTGTTCAATTAATCGAACCACTATGTCAAATACATAGTGGTTCAATTAATTGTGTAAATAACCAATTTTTTCACTATTAATCGAACCACTATGTCAAATTAATAGTGGTTCGATTAATAGTTTAAAAAACCAATTTTTGTTCAATTAATACATAGTGTCAATATTAATTTAAATGGTCCGATTAACCACTATTTTGAATGGTTCGATTAACTTTTGTATGGTTTGAATTAATTTATTTCAATTTGATTAACTTTTGAATGGTTCGATTAACCACAATTAAATTAATATACTAATTTGAATTTGAATTAATTAGTTTCAATTGATTTGATTAATTTTGAATGGTTCGATTAACCACAATTTTGAATGGTTCGATTAACTTTTGTATGGTTTGAAGTAATTTGTTTCAATTTGATTAACTTTTGAATGGTTCGATTAACCACAATTAAATTAATATATTAATTTGAATTTGAATTAATTAGTTTCAATTAATTTGATTACTTTTGAATGGTTCGATTAACCACTATTTTGAATGGTTCGATTAACTTTTGTATGGTTTGAATTAATTTGTTTCAATTTGATTAACTTTTGAATGACTCGATTACACTATTACAAATTAAATTGATTTCAATTAAACCAAATCCAATTGATTTCATTAAAATAGTAATCGAACCATTTATAGTAATCGAACCATTCATTAAAATTAAATTGATAGTGGTTTTTTAATTTGTACAAACTAATCAAACCACTCTAAACTCTAATCGAACCACTCTAAACTATTAATTTGTACAAATTAATAGTGCCCAACTAAACTAATCGAACCACTCTATTATAATTGGACAAATTAATAGTGGGTTTTAAATTTGTACAAACTAATCGAACCACTCTAAACTCTAATCGAACTACTCTAAACTATTAATTTGTACAAATTAATAATGCCCAACTAAACTAATCGAACCACTCTATTATAATTGGACAAACTAATCGAACCACTCGATTAAATTGTATAAGTGGTTCGATTAATAGTCACTAATTAATCGTACCACTAATTAATTTGTATAATTTACTATGTCACTAATTAATTAATTTAATTAACTAGAACCACTAATTAACTAATCGAACTACTATAATTTTAATTAATCGAACCACTAATTAAAATTAATCGAACCATTTATATAATTAATCGAACCACTTATATAATTTAATCGAACCACTTATATAATTTAATCGAGCCATTGTTTCAATTAAATTGTTCAATTTAATTCAAGTAATTGAATTCAAATTGTTTAATCGAGCCATTGTTTCAATTCAATTGTTCAATTAAATTGAAGTAATTGAATTCAAATTGTTTAATCGAGCCATTGTTTCAATTCAATTGTTCAATTAATAGTGAAAAAATTGGTTTTTTACACAATTAATCGAACCACTATGTATTTTACTCGAACCAATTTAATTATTTTTATCAATTTATATGATTTGTTGGATAAATCAATTGTTAAATAATAGTATAAATAAATAGAATATATCATCACTCGATCATTAATCAATCATTTCTCCATGACCGAGTCAAAATAGTGTAGAAAAGGTAACTTTCTTATATTTTGTGTTAGAAAAGTATTTTTGTTAAATTGAATGGTAGAAAAGTCAATTGCTTATATTTTTTCGTGTAAGATGGGCTGAGCTCTCACTTATTTTCTTTGTCTTATATTTTCAAGAATTTTATTTTTCATATATCAATCAATAATATGCAAAGATTCTTTTACTTAAATCATAGATTGTGAAATTGATAATTACTTCAAAATTATGAGGGTGGATTCAGTGAATGAGCACAAAATAAAAAGAAAGGTGGGGGAGTTGACAAGCAAATATTTGATGGGATAATTCAATGTAATTTAGGATGAATTTGAATTTGAATTTAAAGGGGAGTTTTCCCAAACCTCTAGGTTCTTCACCCCTAGTCTTTCCCTTCAACCATTCTCTCTCTCTCTCTCTTTTCTGGGGAACATGTAAATCTATATATGGTATTCAATAGCCCTACATGCATACATGGATCTATATCCAACTATTTAATTAAGGCAACAAACAAAGTCCCCCATAATAATATTAGTCCCTACAATGCCAAAACTGTTTCAATACATAAATAATACCTCAATTGTATCACACTTTCCCTATCTCTCTCTCTCTCTCTCTATAAAAGACCCCAATTTGTTTTAGTTTGTATTCCCTAGTTTTCTGCTAATCTTTTGCCCTAAAATCTGGTTCTGCTCAAGAATAAAGCAATCTTGAAGTGCAACTCCTTCACAATTTGTAGACACATTATATATAGGTACAATATAAGCATCCCCTTTTTCTCTTTATGATCAGTTGAATTTATCATTTGTGTTTTGTAAGAATATGAAAACATAATTCTTGGCTTTCAAGTTGTTACAATTATGTATGAATGAGTTATTGTTTTGCTGTTTCTAAATGGGAGTGGAATTTCTTACCAATCTTGCTGTGATTTTCAATTTGCAGTTGGGATTTTTCTGCTCTGAATTTGGATTAGCATAGGAATAGGATTAAGCTGAATTTGGAGTTGATTAGTTTCAAGAGATCTATCCAAAGGGATCAGTGAAGAAGAGAAGATTTGGGACTTGAAATTAGTGATCATCAAGTGGGCAAATTTTTGATTTGAAACAGTGTGTTGAGTGATCACAAGTAGCCATCTTCTTGATTTGATTTGGAATAGGAGATGAAAGAGGGTCGGGTTGGGTCGATTTCGATGATCTCAGAGCAGCATAAATCGAAAGCAGCGGCATTGTCGAACGAGTTGATCAATCTTCAAGATCACTACTTGAATAACATTATGGATGTGGGAAGAACAAAGAATCCTAGGAGGAGTATGCCTTATCAGGGGCACCACAGCAAGAGGAGGATGTTTCGATACTTCACGTTGGAGTCGTTGTTTCTGCTCGCTTGCCTCACCGTGTCGTTGCTCGTCCTCCCGCTCGTCCTCCCGCCATTGCCACCGCCTCCATTCATGCTCCTCCTGCTGCCCATCTTCATCCTTGCTTTGCTCATGCTCTTGGCTTTTATGCCTTCTGGTCTCAGGGAACTCACTCATGCTTAGAAACTTTTCTTCTTATATATAACAAACACACTTCATTCATTTGGATCAATGCTTCTCCTACATTGTCCGAATCCAATGCAATATCTATCGTTTATTTACACACGCCTACATGAGCGTATCATCAGCAGTATGGCCGGAAATTTAACCAAACTACTGGATACTCAATTTGAAAGCTCGTCTGAGCTTGGTTCACTAGGTGTATCGAACAAGTTTGAACATACATTTACGTTACACTAAATCTAAATATTGATTTGAACTCGATGCATTTGCGTTCTAACTCGACTCGATTCATCCACGACCCGACTTATGGGTTTTTATTTTGGAGTAAAAAAGAAATCTCCTGCAACCACTTGGATACTACTGATTCTCTTTACATATCAAACTCTTACAAACACATCTATGTGTTTTTCAGTACCAGCAGAAATGGAAGAGATTGCATACCCAAAATACATGGTTATTATCAAAAAGGGATTGGTTTTCCTAAATCTATATACTAAGCCACATTTGCAGGATTGAGCAAAAATGGAGGAAGATGATGCTCCAAAACATCCAGCAACTCCCTCTTTTGGCCCGGTTCGTCCAACACCGGGCCTCCTAGCCGTTTAGCAGCATCAACGAGCTGTCCTCGATGCCTTTGCGATAACAACTGCCCTCCTGATTTCACACACTCCCTGTACAATGGTAGGTATGCGATAGCCACCCTCAGTGGGCCGGGCAGGTCACACAAGCAGATCGGGGACTCACCCCATTTCAAAATCTGCACTAGGTTTGAGAAATGCACTTCACCTTGCCTTAATCCATCCGAGAAAGCTGCTTCTGACCAATGGTCTTGAAGAAAAGCCCTCAGTCGAGGAGCAACTGCCTCGTCATCGGATCTCGCGATGGTGTCAGCAACGGCGTAGGTAGCAGCAGGGTCTCCTAGGAAGTCGGCATGGAGGAGAAATGCTACCCCATCGAGGGTCCCACTGCTTCTCTCACCAGCAGCCTTGAGGATTTCGATGCTGAGGGCAGCAAGAACCTGGTGAGGGACATGAGGGAGGAGATATGCTGCAACCTCGACTTGACTGCTCGACGTGGCAGCTGTGAGGGCAAGGCAGAGTTCCATGTCTCTACAACCTCGTTGAACGAACCACTCTACAACGGGCATGCAACCCCTCTCAGCAGCTCGCATCAGAGGACCTAGAAAAGCCATGGCATTACCTTCCTCAACTAGACACTCCATTGTGCCGATTTTTCCATAGTGAGAAGCGAATCCCAAAGCCAGGTCAACATCCACATCCAAGCTGTTCCTCTGGGCAATCTAATAATAGCAAAAATCATCATGTTATTAAGTTCAGCCTCACAATGAATAATGCTGTAAAAACATAGTGATAATGGGACTTGAAGATGCCATTTGACAAATGCAATGTGGATAAGCTAATGATGGCACAGATGCTAAATTTATGCTCATAAAGCATCATATTGAGAAACCACAACTAGAAAGTATAAAACCATGGAGTCCTGGTTTCCTAAGCATATAGAATCAACAAGCTCTGGAAAGCAGTTTCAGATGTAAAAAATTCATGAAAAAAATGGTTATTGAAAATACACAAAACCTTTGATTGATCACGAGCAGCCAAAATTGAGATACCTGCAACAGAATGCGAACAAGCTCTGTGCTACCAAAACGTGAAGCCTCAAGAAAACATTGGTTAACATTGTCAGCACCCCCCTCAACTAGCATACCCAGTAAACCCTGGATTGCAGTGGCTGATGTTCCTGATGCCCAACCATGATCAAATGTACTGGGGAATAGTGTCAATGGGAAGCAAGCTGCATCAAACGCTTCAGAAAAATCCTTGCCACTAAGATGATTGCCCGCAAGATCGAGGAAGGTCTTAAAGGCAGATAATTGTAGTTCGGTCTCAGCAACACATTTATGACACGTTTTTTCCATATTTCCCTGTGAACGAGAATGGAAACTGATACATTTAAGAGCCCACTCAGTAAATTTTTGAACCTTGGCACCAGCCTCAGCTTTTAAAACTTCATCTCCATTGCATTCCTGTAACCTTTCACTCAATCTGCAAGGAAGGGGAGTTGAAGAATCTCAGAATAAATGTAGGATAGGGCAGCATGATAGGTTTTTTAGAAACATGATTAGAGATCATATGATATGAGTAATCCATTTACATGCATATTCAAGAAAACGGTAATTATTCTTAGTATTCCTGCATTTTATGAAACACTATTGTAAGTAGTCAAGTGACTGATTTGAGTGTACAGATGAGCATGCTCAGGCATCACATGTGTAAAAGTTTTGAGTCTTTAATGAAAATAACCAAGCTCTTCAGTTCAGAATTAGCTAAATGTTATTCAATGTTTTAAAATTGTATGTGTATTCACATCCATATATCAGATATGCTGCCATATGAAGTCTAATACCTCTGTGACATGACAGTGACTGTGTCTGCCAGGTTATTTGTTCGACTCTGACAAGCAGAAACACAGGAAGCAAGAAATGAAGTCCTAAGTGCAGCTCGAGTGAAGTCATATGCTCCATTAGCAATTATCTTCTTGATCATACAAGTAACTCCACACATTTCTTGCTGGGTGCTTAAGAACCAGATTGAATCCAAAGTAATGCACAGTGCATCATTTAGAGTCTGAGGGTCCGCCAACAAGATTAGACTTTCAGCAAGCTCCCAATCGTGGGAACTCACCGCCCCCTGAAACAACTTCCCCAACTCAATTCTATCCTGTCGACTCAGCTTCCTCTCGTTTTTTCCATTGTTAGAATCAGAAGCAACCAATTTTGATTTAAGTTTCTCCTCACTACAACTACAAGCACTTATATTCACATCCCCCTTAATTACAAGAGGAGCTTCTTTCGAGAAAATCACGTTTCCGTGGCATCCTCCCTTGCTCTTTTCCGAACTAAAAGCTGCAACCTCAGTACTACGCTCAATCTCATTGGTCAGAGTTGATACTCCAAGTTCAGCAGATTCTATTTCCATCATATCGTATTCAGAACACTGTGGCTCTTCCATGCTAATCTGATTCCGAATATCCAATCCTTGGCTACCGTTCTCACCAACACGACTGACAAAGAAAAATCACTAAAAGAAACTCATTTTCCCATCAGAGAAAGGTCTCATATTTCCCAATTGCTCCCAATTATCAATGTATCAAAGGAATCAACAGCTCAACACCACCTTGTTACTCAAAGTCACAACACACCAAGGCACTTCCTCCCTAATTCGATCGTCCCTATCCCCAGATTCTAAATTACAGGCTCTCAAGCGAATTTCCAGAAAAATAAGAAAAGGCTAACAAAAACTCAGAGATCAAACCCCTTTTCCAATAAAGCGGAAAACAGAAAATGGAACGAATTATTATATTACTAAACGAACAAAACAGAAATATTTACAAAAAGTGCAAAAAAGCTCCAGAATCAACCCGATTATTACAAACCCCCAAAACCCTTCACCTCCAAATTTGCAGAAAACAACCGACACGCCTGCAAAACCCTAAAAATTCACAAAAATCATCTCAATCAAAAACAACAAAATCACCTAAACAATATCAAAAACCCACGTCGAAAATTGAAAACCCAGAAGAAAAGAGAAGCTAACACCCCCAAATTCCCACAAACAAATGGAACAAAATCACAAGAAGCAACCAGCTCTGAAAAAATGCATAAAATATTCACAACCTGAAGGAAAACGAAACATGGAGAAAGAGAGAGAAAACAAACATGAATAATTGTGAGTTGAGAGAGAGAGAGAGAGAGAACCAGACGTTGTGCGTGGTTGCCTCTTCCTTTCAGTGGATGGTCCTCAGCTCTTTTGTTTTTTTTGGTTACCAAAGTTGCCATTTTTCTCCCATCATATTTCTTTTCTTTTAAATATACCACAAGATTTGCTCACACTCCATTAATTCCCACTTTTCCAAGTATCCCCTTTATTACTTCAGCTCCTCCATTTCATTTCTGCTTCCATTTTTGCTCGCTTCTAGAGAGAGAGAGAGAGAGAGAGGTGGTGGTGGTGGTGGAAACGTGAAACTGACAGTTGTCCGTACCGCTCGAGACCACCACAAAGGCAAATTGTTGCGTCCCTTGCTGGGTCCCACTTCTGCCCCCACTCCAATCATTATTTTTCTTTACAAACTATTATTACCACATATATATATATTATTTATTTATTTATTTTATTTTCAATTCTTCAATTTCACTTTTCAAATTTTTAGTTTTTTATGCTTATAATAATTTGTATTACTAAACAAATACCTTTTTTTTTATTATTAAATGATCTGTAACAATAAAGAAAGTGACTTCTTGGTGTTACTTGACCTTTAAATTACATAATATAATAAATAGTTTTCTTACACAATTTAATAAGTAAAAATATATTGTTAATACTCTTATATTCAAAGTTTCAACTGCCAATGAAATGGGCTTGGTTGGTCAGCGAGCCCCACGGCCCAAAATGAACATCCACCACACATGTTTTTGGGCCGTTTAAAAAAAGCCCATTATACTCAAAGTTCTAAAGCCCAAAACTTGACCTTCTTCGTAGCTTCATTGACTGAGAGTGAAACCATAGCTGTGTGATCATGTCTGCCAAGATGGAGACTGCAGTTACCACTCTTCATCAAACCCTAGCTTCATGCTCAATTGTAATCGCAGCGTTTATCTGCGCTTTTGAAGTTTATGCATCGATTCAACTGGAACTGATGTGTAGCTATTCTGCAGTTGATTGAAGCGGGCGATTACGCCGCTTTGGAGCGATCGATTGAGGAACTGGTGAGCTTCCTTAATGCGGTATCTGATGCTATAATCGCAGAAGCGCCTGTGGAAGCTGATTCTGAGAGTCTCGCTGTTGAAATTCTCACTCAAATTCATCATTACGTGGCCTCACCGGAATTGCTGATACAGGTTTGGGGCTGCTTATTTGAAGTTTTGGTGGTTGGATTTTTGATTTTGATCGGTTTTCTTGCTTTGATTAATGTTGGAAATGAGATTGGAAACTGTTGTTCAGGAGATTATTGATGCATTGGCATTTGAGTTCCCCAAGGCGGTGGGAAGGTTTGCTTGTGTATCACCAAGGTGTTTGGAGGTTTCTGAAGATGTTGTCGATTCATTTATTGGGAAATGTAGTCCACGTGATATGCTTTCATCTCTATGCGACGTATGTCTGCCTGGTTTTGTTATTTTATCCTCTAATTTCTAGTAATTGCTCTTAGTTGCTCAATCAGCTTTGATGAAGTTATCTGGAATTTTATGTTTTTAGGTTTATGTGGAGGTTCTAATCCTCCATTGCTGACACGTAGTACTTTCCTTCCTTTGTTTTTGATCAAATATGCCTAGACAAGTATTAGGATCCTATGTACTTTAAGCACCCATAGGTTCACCCCTTCCTAGTGAACTACTATAAATTTTCTCTAGTTAAAATATTTGAATTGGTGAATTGAAAACAGCTACTAAGCACCACCTCACTACTTCTTTCACTCGTTTCTAGTTATGCCAGAGTGAGTATGTAATATTCATGTGTTGTTACTCATCAAGTTTGTAAGTTGATAGTTTCTTGTTTAGGTATCAGCACCTCATATCCTTAGATGGTAGTTTGTCCATTTAGTAATGCCTAATTGCCCTTAATATAATAGTACACTTGAAAGACTATCCGGTAGCTGCTAGATATAAGTTCGGTACATCAAATAACAATTTTAATAATTGCAGATATGGGTCAATATTAATAAGGCTTACTTGCCACAAGGAACATGAACTCTCATAAAATTGCAATTTCAGTAAAAACTTTCAAAACTAGCAAAATAATGAACATAACATTGTATTGCAATTCAAATCACTGTTCATTTTTCGACAAACACATGCAGATGTGTCTGCCAAAGTTGTCTATGTTGGTTGTCATGTTATTGGTCAAACAAAATAAAAATAAAAATTAATATAATGTGAACAAAATGGTGTTGTTCTACTGTAACATTTGTGCACAACCATTATAAAAATAGAAGTAAAAACTCAGTATGCTTTTTTTCATAAAACAACATTTTATTTACCTTTCATTATTTTTGTTTGGCCAACATCTTGGCAACCAAAGTAGATAGATGGTTGATTCCATCTGCAAGTTTTAGCTGAAAAAGCAATGGTGCTTTGAATTGCAAAACTATGTTAAGTTTGTGAATGCATTTGCTAACTTTGAAAGTTCATGTTGAATTTGCAGTTTCATGAAAATTTATGTTTTATTTTGTAATTAAGCCTATTAATAAATTCACAACATTGCCCAATTTTTCATGCACAAGAAACTCATACAGCTTTTGGGTGTGAGTTAGGACAAAGCTTAGCTACTGGATTTCCTATAGTTGAGGCACACACTCTGCAACAGCTGGAATTTATAATGCATGTTACTTTTTCTTAAACGAAGCAGTGGATAATTGTGTACTTATCAACTTAAGAGCAAAAGTTCTCATTTATCTGTCAAATAATTGAATACTATTTTATTTTCAAGATTTTCAGGCAATGGCTTGTCCAATTGAGCCATTCATGGTTCCTGGCTACTACATGCCTCTTCTTAGTGGGCTTACAAAAGGTATGAATTTATTGGAATTTGATACTCTTTGAGCCTCCACCTTTGTTGAAATCTTTAGAATGTTGGATAGTGACTAAAACCAATCAACACTTTTAATCAAGAAATAGTCTAACAAATGAATTGCCATAGAGTGATGTAAATAATGAATACAGTGTTTTAGGATAGCATCCATAGGACTAAAGTTATGAATTCCTTGAATCTTTAGATAATTTCAACTGCTAAAATATATAGTGCTTATCCTTGGCTAAATTGCTTATTGCATGGGGACTACTGAGTATAGAGTTCAATTCTAAGGTTGTCAAGGTCATGGCTACTCCATAACTGTTTATGAGTTCGACAATTATTGGTGCTTGGAAGTTTGTGCTTTTTTGTTATTATTCTTTTTTTTTTTTTTTTGAAAAGCTGCTTCAACCTAGAGTTGAGCACCTTCTGAGCAAAGAAAAAACTTTGCTCTTAAGGGTATATGAACTATGAAGAAGAGGCTTTTCTTATGACAAGGTTAACTAGAAAGTTTACATGTATTAGTAGAGTATTGGCTTAGTTTGTTGATGATGTTAAGTACAAAAGTTAAGAGTACGAAGATAAAGCTGAAAACCAGTTTTATATATGTTTCACGTTGAATGAGATTTTTGGCAACTTTGTGCTGATTCTGACTGTGCATCACCTTTTAAATTTACTGCAAAATGGCCTCATATGGTTGCTACTCATGGCTACAGTTGTACCTTTTTTTGTATGGACAATTTATCTTGTTGTTTCCAATATATTTCCTAACTGGAAAAGTTATTTGTTTTTTAATTGTATGTGTGTTATACATGATTTTCTTTGTATGCTGGATGATGAATTTCATATGTTTAAATTTCATTGTCTTCATTATTGCAGCAATTGTTAATGCTGATGTCTCCTAATACCTGTATGTACCTGAAATATAATCTAAGGATCTTCCTCAACTTATGAATAGATTCATGGTTTTTTGGTTGCAGTTTTTGTTTTAATTCGGAGGCGGCAGTATGAGCATGTAAAAACTGCAGTTCCAGTCATTCTCAATGTTTTGACAACCATCTATTCTGAGTTAGATGATGAAGATACAGATTATGAGAAGTTGTTCCATAGAACAACTGGCATTGCCTATTCTATCAGAAAAATCTGCAGACAGATGGTATGTGACACTAACTAACCTGCTTCATTATCTTGATGTATTTCAACCTGATTCTATGATGACACTTTTATTTCCTATGGCAGGAAGGGGAGGACAACAAGAAACTCCATGCTTTATTATGCCTATATGTCTTGCAGATCATGGTGGATTATTCTTGCGAAAGTGGCACTCTAGTTTCAGCTCTATTAAGTTGTGTCCTAGAGACTTGATGCCAGCATATTTATGATAATAAATCGTACTTGATATGTAGGCTCTTGTTTCAATTGGAATGACAACCAATTTATCAAGATGTCTTGCTGTGGTGGTAGAGTTGTCTGACTTCCTCCAACATTGTGAATTGTCTTATATTGGTCTGGCAACAGGTTCTGAGGTGGATATGATATTGAAACTAGTTCTTGGAGGTAAAACTACTGCTTCTACATCACAAGTCATTTTTATGTTGTTTTCTATATAACTAGTGGAGAAATTATATGTATCCTTGTTGAATAGGACATTTAATCTTAGTCTGTTTTGACCTAAAACTACAGATGATAGTGAAGTTGGAATGGATTGCTTTTCTCAAGTCAAGCTTGGAGCAATACTTGCAGGTTGGTAATTGACAATTTGCTGTTTTAAATATCAGGTGGTTCCATTTTACCAAATATTGATCTAATCACATTAATTGATCCAGTTATCTGGGGTTACAAGGCTAGTGAGGTTGCTGTGGCTGCCAAAGCTGATTTCACCGCTGTTTTAATGGAACTGCAAGGTAACTGGACCAGAAGATGGGAGGCTGTAAGCATGTTAAAGTATCTATTCTCGTGTGCCAAGCTTTCATGGGAACTGAAGCAGGATGGTATCAGATTCCTTCTGTGCATCTTGGATGGCGTTTTATCACACTCAGACAATGATTGTGTGGATTATTCAATACATATGCCAACTATGTATACCAGTTTGCAGGTGGGTTGCTATTTTTCATGTTCTTCCTTCGTTCATTTCTTAATCGGTATTATTCAATCGTTTAACTCATGTATCGCTCCTAGGCTATTGAGATGGTCATCATGTATGCTTCAGACTCTGTACTAAGGAAGCATGCATTTAGAGCATTTAAAAAGGTAAAAATAAATTAGTGCTAGCTGCTCCATTTTTAGTGTCCTCTTGTCTACTTGAAAACTAATTTGTTGGTTACTTATTTAACAATTTTGTTCGAAAGTGATGCTTTTGATTAGTATTGTTGGTCGTGTACCTATTATATTCCCGGGCTATAGCATACTTTAGCATGACACTTGGGTTAAATAAAATAGCAATTTAGCTGGAAAACTGTGTGACAAAGATCAATGTTACAAAAGGTGCCAGCACAGGACTGGCTGAATTGGGGAAAAGGCTGAGACAATAAGAGCAGCCTAATCCCTAGGCAGGCATTTTGATAACAAAGATAAATATGCTTGAGCATTTGGAAAACCTGGAAGAAATGCTTGTGTACAGCTAACAATTAGAGAAATCATGTTTTAACAGAAATATCTCTTTGGTCTTCAAAGAGTTGTAAATTCATATATGTGGAAATGCCACATGGATATGTTGAGACTAGGATTGGAAATGAAAAAATGGCAGAAGTTATATAGTGCATTGAGAAACAAATTTTTGGATTGAATTATGCTTTTGTCAGTGGTTTCTCATGAATTAATGGAGGTTAAGGTATTGCTCATGTAATTTAATTCCCGGTTTATTGTCAATTGATCATTTGGTGGCATTGTTATATTGTGCCCTCATGTTGCTGTACGTTCTAACTTTAATCGAGCTGATGGAAATTTAAAAATCTCACCACTGTGTCCCATTCATCTTTTTAAGTAGCCTTCACAATCATACCTCTTCTTACATGTTAAATTGTTGGTTATGATCCTTATTCGGTTGCATATTCTATTAGTGAAGTCTTCAAAATTTTCAACCAAATACTTCCACGTATGTAATCTAATGTTTCTAGATCAGGTGCTGGCAGACATTCCAACTTCTGGGAGATTTGATGTACTAATGTCTTTGATAAAGAATAGCTACTCTTCTTCTATGGTAATCCCTTGGATACATTTTAGAAGCACACACAATTGATGAGACATGAGTCTCCTGGATTGGGAACTTTACATTTGGTAATGTGTACTCTGTGATGCAGATTGGAATACTTGTAGATTGTGTGAAGGAAGAAATGCACTCGGAGAAAACCAAACGGAATTTATCACCAAATCCTGGCCTCAATGGTGAAGTTAGTCAATCATCATCGTTTTGGAACCCATCTGTGCTTGAGTTGGTGGAAATGATTCTCAGACCTCCAAGGGGTGGACCTCCATCTCTTCCTGAGTACAGTGATGCAGTAAATCCCTCTCTCTCTCTCTCTCTCTCTCTCTCATTGCTCCAAATGCCCCTCTTCTTTTAATATGCCTTCTGTTCTGTCATACTTTTTATTCGCGACCTATGGTTTACTTTGTCTTGCAGGTTTCATCAGCTCTTAATCTCTACAGATTTATTCTGATTACAGAGTCAACAGGTAAATCTAACCGCTTAAAATTACAAACATGGGTATCTATGTGCTTGCTTCAAAGTCATCGAGCTTCAACAATAATTTGTTAATTTTTGCTCAATTTTTTTTACCAATCATTTGTTCATTACACGCATATGTGATTACTTCCCAAGCATTCACAGAAATGTGAATTCTTTAAGGTAGCTAGTTAGTTTTATCTTTTAATGCCCCATTTTTTCAACAAAATACGAAAATAAACATTCCTCCATTCAAATCATAAATCTCATGCCGAGTCCTCATGTTTCCTTCACGTTATTCCCTATTGTTGCTTACGTTATCTACTCAGATGGCCAAGACCATGTTTACATGGTGAAAGCACAACTAAACTACTCTTTAGTGATTCACTTGTTTATAGCTTATTGAGTTACCGATTCTCATTGAGGTTGTGAGACAGGGAATTCAAACAATACCGGAATATTGTCAAAGGAGACATTGCAGAAGGCCTACAACGAATGGCTTCTCCCATTACGTGCATTAGTGATGGGAAGAATGGCAGAAAGCCAAAAAGATTATGATCCCGATGCTATATGCGCGTTGAACCCTCTCGAGTTTGTTCTCTACCGCTGCATCGAACTTGTCGAAGAGAGGCTCTGACACTTATAACTAGCGGACTTTAATTGAGTAGACAGAATGTGATTCATTGTGTTTGGTTGACAGTCACGATGTGTGCATTTGCTATTAATATTTCAATCTCGCGTTCAATATTTGAGATGCACTTGTAAAATGACATCACAGAGTAATCACTTCATTCATAACTAAATGTTTCAACAGAGAGAAAACCAAATAGTTAAACTCTTAAAATGAAAGAAATTGTTTATGATTCGGGGGAAACCTCGTTCCACAATGCTCCAATTTCACTGCATAGATAGTTCATAAGTGTATCCATTAGCATCACCACCACCACCACCCCCATTGTTGAATGAATAGATTCCATATTCCTCTCCTCACTCGTCGATCTCCAAAGCACACAAACATGTCCCATTGAAAACCACTGCCTTTTCAGAGGACCATCATCATCTATGATCAAAACCCTAATTATCTACAATCAGAGAAAAGCATTAATAAAAAGGATCACTAATTCCATAACAGTAATCACTATTTTCTTTCAATACACTTATATCTCTAGTACGTCAATCAAATCGAACCGAACCCAAAAAAATAATAAACTACATAAATACAATATTTTAAAGATCTATAAAGAACCACATATTAACAATTTGTGTTAAGTAAGGAAAAAATCAAAAAATTAAAACAATGAGAAATATTATTTTAATGATTAATTATGAAAAAAATCTACAACCTGACAAAGTAATATTTATAAAATAAAACTCGTATGTTGGACGAGTTCAAACTTAGAATTTATAATACTTTGATGTGGATCATCTCTAGATCCTAATCAACAGGTTGGGGTGGGACCTTTTTTCGGGTATCGGGTACTCGATCCGATCAGATCGAATATTACTACAATTTCGGACTCCCGACCCCGGGTATCCTGGTCGGGTATCAAAGAGTTCGAGTCGGATATTTTATCTACTAGTCGATCCGGGTCTCAGGTTTGATATCATAAATCTTGAACTGTTTTCACTCCGATTTCAGAATTGGTCTCCAACCTTAGCACATCCACTGCGCCACCAACACAAGTCGACGCACCCCGCACCCTCCACGCCCTCCGGCCGCCGCATCCTCCGCTCCCATCGCGTTCGCCAACGCCCGTCGCGCCTGCCGCGCTCGCAACTTCTCACTGCTCATTTCGATTCTTTCAAGCTCTCTCACTTCTCCACAGCTTTGCCCATTACAGCTAGTGCTAGTGGTTTTAGCCATTCCCTTTCACTCTCTTCCTCGCGTGGCTATAGAAGATTTCCCTCTTCCTGCTCCTGTTTTTCCTAGAGGAAAAAGGTAATTTTTTTCTTCAATTTCTTTGGTCCCTTTTCCTTAATTTGTATGTTTTTTTACAGGGTGTGTGGTTATGTGATTTCTCTCTCTAGTTTGTGGGTGATTTTGGAAAATGGGTTGAGGAAGTTTGTGTTGGAAGGGGGAAAAGATTTTAGCTTTGGATATTTCACCTGATTATTTTTTTTAAATTTTGTTCTTGTGCTTAGATTTCACAATTCGTTCAAGAATTGGATATAGCTTATATGAAGATTTGATTGATGTTGTGATCTTGGGCTTTGGCGATTGAAAATTTTATGAATATATTGGAAATTTATGGATCATTCGTCTGATGACTATATTGGGAGCTGTATTCATAACTACTGATGGTGCAATTTGGCTTTTCTCGTATCAATGAACTTCTTTTCATCAAGTTTCTAATGTTTAAAGGATAATTTTGCAAATTATGTTGATTGTCTAGTGTTTATTAGTAAACTGGGGGTTCACCTAGGTGAGAGGAGATACTTGATATGAATGAGAGAAGATATTCTATTGAATGAAATCACTGTAGTAGTATAAGGAATAAGGAAGAGTTTTGTTGTTATTTTTATTTTATTGATGTACATTTTCCTTGAATAGATGTGTATTCTAGAATTCAACGTACATAGTTTGTATTTCCTTTTGTTTTACTTTCCCTGTATTGTTTTGAGTCCTTTAATATTAGACTGTGGATTTCATATTCTAATTTAGATACCTTCTTTCCATGAAATGGATTCTAAGAAACTTAGTTTTTCTTGTACTGGTATAGAACATTCTGCCAATTGAATTAGCATGGGATAGAGTAATACTGTAATAGAAAGGATGGTGATTCGTGGTTACTTGATCTCTTGAGTCTGATACTGAAATTCAGGAGTAACTCCTGTGTGAAATGCATGGAAACCCATGTGAATCTAATTACATGAACTTCTGTTTACTTACGTGGCAATAGATAACCTATTTAAGAAAAAACTGTTGTGAAAAACTTTCAGTTAAACCATTTTGAGACTAGATACCTAGCATTACTTCTTAGCCCATGGAGCCTTAGAAGACAGGCCACTTCTGTGTTTATGTTCATAATGTATGCAAAATTGCTCATTCATAGAAAAAGATACTACCTCTGTCCCATGATTTTTAGCCTACTTTGACCGGCACAAATATTAAGAAAAAGCTGTTGATTTTGATTGGATGTGTTATTTTAATATTTTTGAGTGGCAATTTTGTAATTTAAACCAATTTTTTGAGTGCAAAAGTTGTAAAATGAAAGAAATGGAGGGGTAAGAGAGTAAAATTTTTTTTGCCATTTTAGGGCTAGCAGATTTAATTGGGACAAACGAAAATGGCAAGTAGGCTGAAAATAGTGGGACGGAGGGAGTATTAGTTTGCTGAGAAATATCGGTTCTTTTCTTTCGTTCTTTCTTTCTTTCTTTCGTGGATGCCCTTGGAAACACTTCTAGTTTTTGGTTAATGCTGATCTTGTGATATAACTTGTTTGACTGTTTACTCTATCATAGAGTTGGTTGTATGTGTTTGTTTAGGAATGCTCTCTCGGGTCTGGCCTTAATTGTTTTTATGTGACTTTGTGAAGTTCATGTTTCAATTTAGATTAGTTTCCTTCTGATAATAAATGCATTCTAAAATTAATTTTTCCTTGTAATGTTATTGTGCATTGCATGGGATAGTATATTGAAAAGACTAATAATTTTTGATTACTTGATCTCTTAGGTCGAATCAGTCCATAATCTAGACTTCAGGAGTAACTCTTGTATGAACTGCATGGCAGCCCATATGAATCTAAAAGCCTGAATAACTGTTTAACTTTTGTGGCAAATATATAACCTATTTATGAAGCACTTGAAATTGCTTAAGTCAACCTCCAACTTCGTTAATTCTCTCAGAAACTTACATTAATGAGATAAGTCATACTGTTGAATGTAATCAATGTGGACATTAATGGAATTAGTTATTGATTTGTATTTATGTCCTCTTCTGGCCATTGAAATTTACATATCTGAATAATGTTACTTAAAAGGTTCTATGCATGATGTATCTTCTAAGTTCTGATATCTGACTGAAACTTGGTTAGTTTTAACAAGGATCTTCACTGGGATTAAAACTATTTTAGTCTTATCTAGAGCTATGCAGCACTAAAAACAAATTTAATATAAAATCACATTATTCAATGATTGCAAAATACACAATGATGAAAGAATTTGTATCTCGTTATGTCTAGCCATATGGCCTGCAATAAGTACTACACTTTCACCTATTCAGAGCAGAAAAGCTATTCACAATGCAGTGTTCTTACAAAGTTGTCTTAGCCATTCCCTTTCTCTCTCTTCCTCGCGTGGCTGTAGAAGATTCCCCTCTTCCTGCTCCTTAATTTTGGTTGGGATTCGCTCCTTAATTGATTGGAAAGATTTGAGCTCTTTAATGGAAATTTAGTGGGATTTGTGTGTTTTTGTTTGATTGTGGAGAAATGGGGCGATGAGGGTTAGGAATAATAGTGTGCAAATTGATGAACTGGTAGTTTGTTTGGTTGGATTTGCTGCATGATTTGTATTTACATCTTTGAGGATTTCCTTTGAATAATATTAGTTGCTAATGATGGACATAACACTGTTCCATTGTTGAAATATTTTGCTGTTCGTGATTGTTGAAAAAACAGAAAACCCGTCTGACCCAACCCGACGGGTACCCGACTTTTCGGGTATTTTCGGGTAGTATTAGTCGGTCACCCGATAAAGTCGGGTACCCGATCCGATCCCACCCCTAGGTATTATCCGATCAGATCAGATTTCCGGATTTTGGATCGGGTACCCACAAATGAGCTTGGGTATTTGATTTGAATATAGTGTGTAGTTGAGCTAGTGTTGTGTCTCTCTTTCTCTCTCTCTCTACATCTATATCTCTATAAAAACTCTCTGCAAAAAGTTATAGCAAATCAACTGCTTCAACCATCCCATTTCCAATTTCTTGTAATTTCATTCCCATTATACATTATTTTTCCTCCAAAATCAGATTACTTTGCTGCAAAGGACTGTTGGATAATGTTTTGCTTTCTTTCATGAATCAGCTAATCAATCTCTCGACTTCTGTTGTTGATTTTATGCAATTGTTGATCTTTTGCCCTCTTTCTGTTTGACGAAATGCCCAATTGAAATGATACGCCTCTTGTTATATCTTGAGTACTGATGCGATATAGTATATTGGGTTCTATTTTGAAATTTTAGGTTTTCATACTAGTCCAACTGATACTTATGTTGTATTGTTTTCACTTTGAAGTAACTCCACGAGTTGAAATCTGGAATGTTTTGTTTTGAAGAAATTAATCTTCTTTTAGTCTTAATTATTTGTTGACTGAAGACAGAATGGGGGAGCTCACGACGGAAAAGCATGTTAAATACATCTTATCAATTGAAAAGGTATGCTCCCTATATACTGACTCCTAAATTTATTCTCAAGATGCTACTTTTATAGAATTATTTCTTTTAATAGCCTTTAGGGGTCATTCGACATTTACCGAATCTTCAATGTGTGATGACAGTCATTTTCCAATTATGTGTAGTATCTTCATAATATCTGTGCACACCAGCAGGAGGAATTACTTCTGAACATTCCTTCAGTATTTGGCTGACTTGGAGCATAATTACCTTAATAGTTATTACATGCCAGTCATTTTCTTATATACTAGTTTTCAGGAGTGTTCTGATAAGTTCACAAGCATGCAGTTCTTCTATACATTACAGTACTGTGTCTTATTATAATCTTTTATTTTTTAGTTATCAGCCTCGCCTTTTTGTATCAGAAAAAGGATGATTTTGAATCTGTGGTGATGGAGCACCTTAGGCTGAATGGTGCTTACTGGGGATTAACAGCTCTCGATGTTTTAGGAAAGCTTGATGCAGTGGAACAAGATGAGGTTGTTTCATGGATCATGCAATGTCAACATGAATCTGGTTTGTACTCGGGCTTTGAATTCTATGCTATTTATAAGTTTCACCTTGATTTAAGTAGATTTTTTCATCTAAACAAAGTCCAATCATTTTCGATGACACTTATATCGCCACTAGTGAAATAGAGTAGTTTCTGAAATTAGAAAATGAAAACACCAAGGTTAATAATGAAATGATCAGAAACATTGCAGTTGCTTGCTGGAGTAAATGCATCCATCAGTCAGGCACTAGGCATGTTCAGTTCTAGAGTCTGATTATTCCACCGACTATGCTCAAAGATATATAGATATATGTGTCTCATGGTTGCAAAATGTCTCCAGCAAGGACGTTAAGGCTAATCTTCTGTTTTTATTTCAAGAAGTCTCCAAGTGTTTGATCTCTATTATGTACTTTCAATTATGAATTTTAGTTAACTTTAATATGTGTTTTAGGAGAATATATCCAATTTTAATTCTTTATTGTCATCAACAATTTTTATATTTTCAAATTTTATACTAATTTTTTTAATAAAAATGTTAAAATGAATTGGTATATTTTTTTATCCACTTTATTTTAGTTGCGAAATGTGGTGACTCTGTTGCAATCTTGTACTTATTCATGAGTCAAGCTTTCTGATGTTGGATATGTGTGTTCTTATACATTTGCTACATCTTTTGCATGCCTATGTTCATGCAGGTGGTTTTGGTGGTAATATAGGACATGATCCCCACGTGTTGTACACACTCAGTGCGATTCAGGTTTTAGTGCTATTCGACAAGGTAGATGTTCTTGATGTCGAGAAGGTTGCAAACTGTATCTTTGTATGATTTCTTTTTCAGTTTTTTAGTATAGCTCGTGAACGTTACTTCTGCGGGTTAAAAGTACTATATACTATGTCAGATTGTGGTTACTACTATGCATTAACTCCCGGTACTACATAGATGACTCTTACCATTACTACTAACTGTGCAGTTTTTACCTCCATTAAAGTTTATCTTTTCTTTTGATATTGTTGAACTCGAAAAAGATTTATTATGTCAATAAACTTAACCCGCTAGCTAGATGTTGCAAGCCTACAAAATGAAGATGGATCATTTTCCGGTGACATTTGGGGTGAAATAGATACAAGGTATAGTTTATATTTTCTTGTACTGTTGTATGTTTTGTACTGTTTCTTTATTTAAAATTGATTTTTACATATTTATTGTATTAACTTTTGCATACAGATGATTTATTTTGTGGAAACGTAATGACAAAATTAAGCTTGCTTTTTTTTAGGTTTTCTTACATTGCGATTTGTTCGCTCGCATTGCTACATCACTTGAATAAGATAAATGTGGATAGAGCTGTAAAGTACATTGTCAGTTGCAAAAATTTAGATGGTGGATTTGGATGCACACCTGGAGCAGAATCTCATGCAGGGCAAAGTATGATTCGTGTCTTTAAGTGTTATATGTACTTGTGGATTTTTCTATTCACTAATTATTTAACATGCTATGATTGGAAATAGTTTTGTATGTTGAATTAGGGATACATAATTTTGTAATTAGCACCTTAAATTAATTGATCAACCAAATAACTGAAAAAGTAATGGTAATAAATGTTAAAACCAACCTGAGATCTATAATTTCCGAAAGTATCTGGATAGATGCAATGATCCAGAGAAAGGAGATCTATAAACTTACAACCACCCACAATGTAGCCTTTACGAAAATCCTACTCAACCAGCTGTGTAAGTTAATAGCTCATCCAATTTGATCGGTCTTAGGATATCCGCTTTAATGTGGAGAATCTTTTCATATGTGATAATAAGCCAGCATTACATCAAAGAGTTTCATGATTCTGTTTCTACAATTTCCTAAGAAATGTAATTCATAAATGGTTTGGTCCTAGTGCTGGAAGAAATGAATTATAAACTCTCCTGTTCTGTTCAGTCATTTTTCCCATTGTTATTGCAGTTTTCTGTTGTGTGGGAGCTCTTGCCATTACTGGTTCTTTACATCATGTTGACAAGGACCTCCTTGGATGGTGGCTATGTGAACGACAAGTAAAATCTGGAGGTCTTAATGGACGTCCTGAGAAGCTTCCTGATGTGGGTGAATGTTTCCTTGTATATAACTTATTATTCTACAAAAAACAAAAAATTCATCTCCCAAAACACGGTTCTCATACAGTGCCTATTTCCAACTCCAGGTCTGCTACTCGTGGTGGGTTCTTAGTAGCTTAATCATGATTGATAGAGTTCACTGGATTGACAAGGACAAGCTTGTTAGGTTCATCTTGGATTGTCAGGTAAAGGTTATAATCTGCATTGGAAAATGATTTTCCATTTGAAGTTGCTATTCCAGAATCATGAATTTTTACTTATTATGTGAACCAAGAATTGTTTCTATGCTGCATTCTCTTATTATGTAGGATAAAGAAAAGGGAGGAATTTCAGATAGGCCGGATGATGCTGTTGATATCTTCCACACATATTTTGGTGTTGCTGGTGAGACTTGTAGCTATTGTCCACTCCATAATTATAATATAACTATGCATAATTAGATCATGTTGTTTGACAAATTATTTATTTATTTTTTTTGGTGCATTCAGGTCTTTCACTTTTAGAATATCCAGGACTGAAAGCTATTGATCCAGCTTATGCATTGCCGGTTGATGTTGTAAATAGAATTTTCTTTGGCGAATAAATGCAGCAGCTGAAAATTTTTGGTGTTAACTTTCATGTTTTTACCTGCATGTTCTTTCCTCTCCTTTTGACTCTAAAATTGTTGAACATTGACAAATTTTGAATATGTATCAGTCTATCATTTTCCGTGTGTGACATTTGTTTAGTTTGTCATGCTCCATTATTATCACCAACTGAGTCCCTTTTAACAACTTGCTTCGGAATTCTACTTTGACTTGGAAAGATTATCGTAAGAGCAAACTATGACAAATATTGATTCATCACATCTACTTAGCATGATGCTATATTACAAGCATGATATACTGTAGGAATCATGGTTTGATCTACATTTAGAAGTCATGCTCATTTAGGATCAGAAGATGAAACACCGGTAGTTTGGATTTCTGTGTCTGTATTTCCATTTGTTGTTTTAGATTGTTCGCTAGATGGAGCAGATGAAAGAGGGGAGGGGGACTCGTTGTTGCCCACTTTGCTTGATCCGTCTCCACCACCCGCAGCTTTTCTTTTCATCTTTGCTTTCTGAGCCCATCCGGTGAGCTTCACTTGTATGTGTTCTTCGAATATAGCCTTGTTGAATGAGCTTCCCATCTTCATTTTGAAATCACCAAGAGAAATTAGAAACGTTGAACCATGGGAAAAATGCATATTTTGCACTTTCTCTTACTTTTGTCCCTTGTAGTTTTCATACCTGAGCAACAATGACATAGAGTGGGAGGGTACTGTAACTGCAGAGAAGTTGCACCACCACCCTATAGAAATGGAATTTAAATGTAGGAATGAGATTGTGTATAAAACTTCGAATCTTGATTTAAGCAGATGCAAATGTTACAGAGATGTACCCTATCACGAGGCGGGGGATTATATAACCTACTTGTCCCATGATGCAGGAGTTGAATGAAAACAAAACCTTTGATTATGAAAACCACAAATGAGTATTGTTCTTCAAATGTGAGAGAGAGAAAGAGGAGGTGATTGTTGTTACCAAGACCCAGAAGAAAACTGCAATCTCAAAAGAGTTCTGGAAGAGAATGAGATGGATCAAAACAAGGACAATGCGTGGTTTATTGAACCAGAAATGATGATCGGAAGGCTGAACGACAAGTTCCCCAGGTATGGCAACATGCCTCTGAGCAACCTCTTTTCCCAGTTCAGTGATTATATGCTCTAGTTTAGTCCCCACAGCTACCAAAAGCTATCATCATCATCTCTCTGTCAATATTACATAAATCTTGATCGTATGTACAAGAGAAATATGAGTTGTTGTTCGGATTGCTTACTATCAACGGGACAAATGCAATCCAAAAATATGCATGCCAACCTGCACAAAATACTTATTTACTTTCACTCACTACACCAAGATGATATATTGAAAATAAGTGGAAAGGCATGTTAATTTACCATGAACATTCAGTAACAAGAAAAGTACCACAAAAATCCATAGATACCAACTGCAAGTTGAACCAAATCAAACTTTGATCATACCATTCCAAAGTTGGGGTATTGTAATGAAATTGGTGTATCTGCCCATGTTTTAATTACAAGAAAACTAATATGCGAAGAGTGCTTACCTTATCCCCACAACTTTCTTGAAATCAGTTTCAAGAGCACGAACCATGTATTTGTAAAAGTTGAACTTAGGATTGTCCCTGTAATGATTCTTGGAAGAGCAACAATACTTATATGTATCAGACATTATCTGTATATTTTTGATAATAAAAGTGCTGGTAGCTTACATGGATGAAACCACGTCGGAGAGTGGTGTAATCTGATTCGTTGACAGATCCGTAAAATTGCTTCCAAAAAGAATGCTGGTGGTAGAGATGAGATTAGATGGATGTATTCATATTCTGGTGGATGCATGAGAGAATGAAATGTAATGAGCCTGAGTTTATGCATATTAAAACTCACCACCCAACTTAAGAAAGTTAAATCCTTTCCAATTCCCAGAAACCTGGCCTTAATAAATTCATGCTCATGAATATGTGTCACTTTTGTTTCCCCACCTGCATTTACTTGTATTATTTCAATATTTACTGATATTATATATGATGATGAACGAGGATTTGCATTGCATGAATGTAATTACCAGCTTCTTGTTCTTCTGGATCCTCTAACCTTTTCTGGATAGCATCTTCCCAGTGTTTCCACTGCCGTATCTGCGAACGAACGAAAAATGAGCGAGGAGAGGAGGAATTTCTGGATGGACATGGGAGTGGTTGTCTATTATACCTTCAAGCTTCCAAATAGAATTGTTAGAGCAGAGAAAAGGACGTGCACTAAAGCTAGGACGAAGATGAATATGTGAAGATCGTGCAACGCCTTCAATGACAGCAACGGTGCCTTCCCCTCTTCTTGGCAGTGGCCACCACCACCACCACCACCACCACCACCACCACCTCCACCTGTTTGGTGGTGGTCGCAAGGTAACCATTCGTCGCTCAAGTGCTTAGCAATGCATATGGTGCTTATTCGGTTTTGAAACACAGTTAGCAAGAGAGATATAAATCCCAGCAACATCAACTCTGCATCATTCATCTATCCATCACTTTCATACATAATAAAACACAACACGACACAACACATATGTATACACACACTCGATGTTACCTTCCTTAATCTTTAGCAAGGCCTCGAAAAGGGGCCATTGCTTCTTCCTCACCAACAACTGCATGCAACCATCTTATATCATCATCTAGTTACTCAAACACATGATATATATGATGATGATGTTGAATGATTATGTATCAGACCTTGCCAGTGTAGTGAAGAAGCCTTTCAGCAGCGAACGAGATGGCAACGATGATGCTGCAGACGAGTGCCAACACCCACGTCGGAGTATACTCTATCGATACTCCACCACCTCCGGCCATTGATTCCTACCTTTTACTTGTACAAACATACATATAGGCTTACTTATATATGAACTTCAACATGCATTCTCTCTCTTCTCTCTCTCTAACAAGCTGTAATTAATGGATTAGGCCACAAACATTGGGAAATCAGGAGCAACTGGTTGACGAAGACTTGCACCAAATTAGTAAATTGATGTGGAATTATTTCAATATATCTTTGTAAAAGTTTCTTTGCCGATTATGATTCCATAATTCCATTACATACCACTATAAATTATGTGTGATTTTTTTTCTTGTACACACTCCTATTTCCACACTAGCAACAAAATTAGTGTAACTTGTTTACATTTTCAATGTCGTTCATTTGGATTTGGTTTACTATATATGAATAGATTTTATTATTTACATTTTGTTTGGTTATAGAATGTGTACATACATAAATGAATACTTGATCAACCATTTCTTTAATCAAATTACATGATCAGGTACAAATTTCATTACAATCGGAAATAGAAAGATCACAAATTCTAAGTTCCAAACACAAGGATTAGAGTGAATAAGAATTTCTCGTAAATATATATGAACAAGAAAATATATTTAAATATATAGAAGAATATACTACTTAAGAAGACAATAATCTCAACTGTAATTGTTGAATTTTGAACTGAATGATTTGAAATCTTTAATTCATTATAATTGGATATAAATCAGATCACGATCGAGCTGAACTAAAATTTTCAAAAAATTCAATCTTTAATGAGTGATACTCGTGTGCCCCGGGAGTACGGTGCCCCCAAATTAATCATCATATTGGTGTTAAATATATACTTTACAGATATCATGTGTATACTCTTCAGGTATCACATGTATACTCTTATATAAATATGATACCTGTAGAGTATATGTATAATACCAAAAAACATAACACTTATAGAGTATATATATAACACCTGAAGAACACATATATAACACCTAGATCTGTGCATTTATGTGCCCCAGGGGTATATAAGTTTTTGTCATCTTTAAAATATGTATATATGAAAGGACGAGTATCAGCACATGCATTGCATCGGAAGATGAATTTTTTAAATTAAATAATAATAAATTTTTAAAAGATGAATTTTTTATATTACCATTAATCGACTTAAATAATAATTTTTAAGAATATACAATCTATATTAATAAAAAAATATAATACATTAATTATAATAGAATTCTATATTATTTTGGTTTAGAATTCTAATGTAAAATTATTTAAATATAAAAATCACAAATTACTATTATAACCTTAAATAAAAAAATTTATAAGGATATATAAGAAAATCCATATTTTGTAATAAATATCCATACTTTTATATAGGTAATGGATGAATATGATAAAAGATTAAATTTATTCTACTAATGAATGATTTATAAACAAGTTAATCATTCATTTGATAAAATGGATGATGAAGAAGAGCTCATATAGCATGCTTGCGTGGGATCTTTTATAGCCCAAAGTTAATCTTGAAATCCAATTTGATTGAAACCCTAAAATTAGGGCATGAATCCCTTTCTGAAACTTCAAGAATTAGTGGGTTTTGGCGCGTATTTCTAAAGGCGAAAGCGGGCTACAAGATTACTCTGGAAAGAGCTTGAATCTTCAACGAGATTGTTGGTCCCAATTCCAATCGAAGTATCGGGGCTTGCTTTCAGTATAGGTAAGAGTCTTCTCCTTGTTTTCCACTATGCAACTTTCTGTATTTCATTGCATTTAAGTTTTGAAATCGTAAAACTAAGCTTGCTTGATCATTTTTACAAACTAATCAATTAATCAATGCATAAAGCAAATGCAGTATATTTGATAAAACTCAGATGAGGCTTGAGTATGTTATGTTCAATTTTTGATAGGATACGAGTATAATGTTTTTAGGGTTAAATGAGTTAGTTGTAACATTGTTCAAGCAACATTTTCTGCAATAAGTTTGTTTGATGCTGCTTGTTAAATATTTCAATTATGATCTTATCTTTATGAATAACTCTGAATTTAATACTGATTGTTCTTATAACTTACTGCCCTTATAGACTATGTCAAATCCTGAGCTGGTGAGACTGTCATCTGAAAGTAGTTTTGAGGCCTGAAAACTTTGAGGAGACGAAAGACTAACTTAAACGTATTTCTCCTGAGTAAAAATGTCTGAGATTAGTGAGAAGATAGTAAAAGCTTCATCCGAAGAAGAAGTAACGTCAATTGCAGCTGAGATTCAAAAGGATCAGGTAAATCTTAAGGGTTGAAATTTGTAAAGACATTTACCTTTTATTTTGAAGTATATGAAACCAATGTCTTGGTTTTTAATGTGTTCAGCATGACTAGTTAATGCTAATTAAGTTATTTGAATTGTCCTATCAAAGCTTACTCTTGTTAGGTAGATTCTCTTTTAGGGGTTATAAGTTGGCAGCTAGGTGGATTAGTGGATTACCAAGTCGTAATATGCAATGTGTTGATGTCAAAAGTATAAGTTGTGTTTCTTTTTCTTTTTAATTATCTTATGAGTGGTGTTTATGAACTGGCATGTCCTTCCATCTATTTCAGTTCCTTCTAGAGAAGAACGATTCATCAAATAGTGATCACACCAGTGATCAGAAGCTAGTTCGGAATATATGCATTCTCGCACATGTTGATCATGGGAAGACCACTCTTGCAGACCAGCTAATTGCTTCTTATGGTGGGGGAGTGCTTCATCCAAAGCAAGCTGGCAAACTTAGATTCATGGATTACTTGGATGAGGAACAGCGGCGTGCTATCACTATGAAGAGTTCATCCATTGCTCTGCAATTTAAAGAGTATTTTATTAATTTAATAGACTCACCAGGCCACATGGATTTCTGTAGTGAGGTATCTACTGCAGCTAGATTGAGTGATGGTGCATTGGTATTAGTTGATGCTGTGGAGGGTGTTCATATTCAGACCCATGCTGTACTGCGTCAAGCATGGATTGAGAAGTTGACACCTTGTTTAGTTCTGAACAAGGTTGATCGGCTGATATGCGAGTTAAGATTAAGTCCCATGGAAGCTTATAATAGATTATTGAGGATTATCCATGAGGTTAATGGGATAGTTAGTGCATATAAGTCTGAAAAGTACTTATCTGACGTGGATTCCATGCTTTCAGTTGCTCCATCTGGTGATGCGGGTGATGATAATTTTGAGTTTGTAGAGGATGACGAGGAGGATACCTTTCAACCTCAAAAAGGAAATGTTGTCTTTGCTTGTGCCCTTGATGGTTGGGGATTTAGGATATGTGATTTCGCAGAGATCTATGCTTCTAAGCTTGGGGCAAGCTCAGCTACATTACAAAGGGCACTGTGGGGTCCTCGGTACTTCAATGCCAAGAGTAAGATGATTGTGGGCAAGAAAGGAATAAGCAATACAGCAAAAGCTAGGCCTATGTTTGTGCAATTTATACTAGAGCCACTTTGGGAGGTGTTTGAAAGTACTCTGGAAACGGAGAGGAGTAGAGGAATGCTTGAGAAGGTTATCAAATCATTTAATTTATCTATACCTTCTCGTGAACTTCATAATAAAGATACAAAAGCTGTGCTTCAAGCTGTGATGAGCCGTTGGCTTCCGTTGCCGGATACCATCTTGTCCATGGTAGTCAACTGCATGCCTGACCCTATTTCTGCTCAGTCTTTTCGAATATCAAGATTGTTACCTAAAAGAGATAGTTCTGGCATTGGGGATAGTTCTGGTGTGCTTTCCGAGGCAGAACTTGTGAGGAGATCTGTTGAGGTTTGTGACTCCAGTCCTGCTGCACCATGTGTTGCGTTTGTCTCTAAGATGTTTGCTGTGCCAATGAAGATGCTTCCTCGTGGAGAGATTTTGAAGAATCCTACAGATGATGGGGATTCTGGAGAGTGCTTCCTTGCGTTTGCCAGGATCTTTAGTGGGGTTCTCTGTGCTGGACAGAGGGTTTTTGTGATTTCTACTTTATATGATCCATTGAGAATTGAATCTAGGCAGAAGCACATCCAGGAAGCTGAGTTGCAGTCATTATATCTTATGATGGGTCAAGGGCTGAAACCAGTTGGTTCTGTGAAGGCAGGGAATATTGTTGCCATACGAGGGCTCAGTCAGCACATATTGAAGAGTGCTACACTTTCATCTACAATTAATTGCTGGCCTTTCTCCAGCATGGTTTTCCAAGTTGCACCCACCCTTAAAGTTGCAATTGAGCCATCTGATCCTGCTGATATGGGTGCACTCATGAAAGGGTTGCGGCTGTTAAATCGTGCAGACCCTTTTGTTGAGGTCACCGTTTCTGCTAGAGGGGAGCATGTTCTTGCTGCTGCAGGAGAAGTTCATCTGGAGAGATGCGTGAAAGATCTGAAGGAAAGATTTGCAAAGGTGAGCTTGGAAGTCTCTCCTCCTCTTGTCTCTTATAAAGAGACAATTGAGGGTGAGATGGCAAATCCTTTGGAGAATCTGAGGTCGTTTAGTGCAAGCTCTGACTATGTTGAGAAAACAACACCAAATGGTAGATGTGTTGTCCGTGTACAGGTCATGAAACTTCCCACACCTCTTACTAAGCTGCTTGATGAAAGTTCTGAGCTTCTGGGAGATATAATTGGAGGCAAATCAAAACAGGCTTTGAAAAGCTTGGAAACCTCAAGGGGTAGCATTGTTGAAGATGAGAACCCAATTGAAGCACTCAAGAAAAGGATGATGGATACTATAGAGAATGAAGTTTCCTCCGGAATTGCTGAGATGGAAAAGGATCGAGTTGAAAAAAATAGAACAATGTGGAGAAACTTTTTCAAGAGGATTTGGGCATTGGGTCCTAGACAGGTTGGTCCTAATATTCTGCTTACTCCTGACAGAGGAAAGAGCATGGAGGCTTCTGTTCTTGTTAAGGGCTTTCCTTATGTATCTGAAAGATTAGGTCTTACAGATACATGTGACGATGAATCAGCATCTGAATCATCATCCTTAGCGGATGAAACGTTGTTAAGAGAAGCAGAGAGTCTAGAGAGCACCGTTTTGTCGGGATTTCAGATGGCTACTTCAGCTGGTCCTTTGTGTGATGAACCTATGTGGGGTTTAGCGTTTGTCATTGAGGCTTTCATATCTCCCATCGACCAGCAGACAACTGAACCCGAGCAGTATGGCATTTTTACAGGACAAGTTATGACAGCTGTTAAGGAGGCTTGTAGAGCCGCAGTACTCCAGAGGAAACCCAGACTTGTCGAAGCATTGTACTTCTGTGAATTGAATACCCCAACCGAGTATTTGGGATCCATGTATGCAGTTCTTGCTCGAAGGCGAGCTCGAGTCATCAAGGAAGAAATGCAGGAAGGGTCGCCATTGTTCACTGTTCACGCATACGTTCCAGTTGCAGAGAGCTTCGGTTTTTCAGATGAGTTGAGAAGATGGACATCTGGAGGAGCAAGTGCTCTACTTCTTCTGAGTCATTGGGAAACACTGCCCGAGGATCCATTCTTCGTGCCCAAGACAGAAGAGGAACTCGAAGAATACGGAGATGGTTCGAGTGTCCTACAAAATACTGCCAGGAAGCTCATTGATGCTGTGAGGAGGCGCAAGGGTCTATCGGTAGAGGAAAAGGTGGTTCAACACGCGACAAAGCAGAGGACCTTGGCTCGTAAAGTGTAGAAGTCGCATCGGTCATAAACACTTCAATTTTGGTATGCAAACTAGAGTGAACTTCATGTTATGAATTCATTGTCTTGTGTTTTCTGTTGTACCTAGACCTTCTTTTTGACAGATTAATGATACTTCTCTTATGTCACATCTGCTGGGTTCCACTCAAACACATTTGTTTACATATGTGCTTGTCGAAAACATTGATTAACAAGCTGCAATACTTCTTTAATAAGAGTTAACTATGAATCAAATTCTATATAATACTTACTGAAAATTATTATAGATCACAATGTTGTGCTCTTTATGAGCTCAATTACTCGTAATTTATATTGCTTGTCCACTGCCTAAAATAACTAAATATTGTGCCACACATCATTGCAATAACTATATCATTCATGTTATATTTGCATGAATGTCACTTTGTAAAAAGCTTTTGAGCCAATTTGAACCCAACTCATACGAGGTGGATTTGTTATAGATAAGTGATGAAATTCTTCAATTTAATTTAACCCATTTGCAGTTAAAGATAGCAGAACCTCAAATTGGAGCAATGCCAAAATCCGAAATTTGGTTTTCCTAGGTTTCGATCAATTTAACTACCGTTTAGCAGTGCGACTATGTTCTCTATGTTACACACATAGGCTTAGAGCTTCACAAGAGCTTAGAAGCATTTCCGATGAACGATGGAAGGGCCGGTTTCATCGTACTCGGCTTTCGTTACATGCTGATTTTGAGGAAACACAACTTTGGCGAGTATCGCACCTCCAATCCACGCTGAGTACTCTCCCAAATTCTCAGGCATATATTCTGGAGGCTGCAACGAGATGAAGAAGAATTAGAGATGCATACGACCCCATATATACAACATAATATTGTTTAAGACGAGATGGTTAAGTGTTTAAAAGGGAGGAAGAAGAGATCGGAAATCGAAACGAACCAGAAAGAGGTTGTCTAGAAAAAGCTACTGTGTTATATTACCTTCACGAGACAAGGCCGGATAGCTGAAGAGGAAACGGCAGCTTCCTTCTGAAACCTATCTTCAAAACCTAAAAATAAGAAAGCATGACAACATGACATCGTTGCTACAGAATATCGACAATCTTAGCATGATCCAATTGAGAAGAAAAAGAAAAAATCATTGTAAGAGCATCCTGTCTCCCTATGTATTATCAAGTCTTCTTGAAATCAAGTGGAGAACTGAAAAATGCAAAGAAACTACATACTGTATCTCATCTTTCATACCACAACCATCTGCAATGACATGTCGTACAGATGGACAAATGTTAAGCTCAATGCAATGCTCAGTAACTTAAAAAAAGAATTCCCTCTTTCAAATAAACGACAATAGCCACAACAGATTATGCTGCAAGCAGTAAGCTACAAAAAAACCTACATCTATACTTCAGCCTCATAATTTCGAGTAATAGGGTTAGTATAGCTATAGCTATGTAGATAGCAGTAGCTAATACTTATAGGTCAATGATGTGTGTAAACGATTTTAAGCTTGGAATTGTCTAATGATATCAAAAATTGCAATATCAACAGCTTCCACTACTATGAAAGTGAAAGAAAAAGCAGAGAAAAAGTACTATCTAAGTTTCAGAAGTTGTTTTACACCATCTTGTAAACAGATCTGTTTACGAAGAGAACATATTAAAATTTTGAAGAGCAATAAACATTTGCTTATCTCTTTCTCATGACATGAAGTGTCTATTTCCAGAGAAATAACAATTGAAAGAGGAGCCCACTGATATAACTCGTATTCCTTGTTGATATTCACGACTTTTGAAAAGCTATAACTGTTATAAGTACCTTTTTTTGAAAGTATGGTAATTGTAGCTCTAGCATTTACGAATGTCTAATGAACAAAGAAATTAGAGAAAAGCTATATTTTAGTAGAAAAAAATTGTGAAGACCTACCAGACATAGAAGCAGTCCCACCACAGAGCACAGTGTTTTCTAGTAGCTGGCGGTGATTCTCCGTTGACACAGTTGAAATACAACGAACAAGCTGCTCAACTATTCCATGCGCCTCTAAACCTAAAATAGAGGGTTGAAATAACGCTTCACCAACAGTATACCTTTCTTTTCCAATTTTTATCACCTGGAATAGATAACACAAAGATGTTGATTCAATACCATCGCCATAAGAGAAACTGAGGGCAGAATGGATAGACAACTGAGAAAAGACTAACTTTGAGAAAGAAAAAAAAAGGCCACATGTTTTAGTGATACAACGAACATTTTTATGTTGCTGATAAATGGATTCTGGAAAACTAACAAATCATTATCTCTCCAGATTTATATTCTGAGAACATCAATGTGCTTATAAACACAAATTTCAACCTTGAGTAAAGAGATTGTAAATGAGCAACTATAGCATGCAGCAGTAGGCACAGTATCTTCTTCAAGCACAACAAGAAATCACTACATGAAAAGAAAATGCTAAAACACACTTAGTATGCTGCTTTTGGTTTCCTCATGGCTCAAGGTACTTTATTAACCTTAGAGGAGATGGAAAAAGAGCAACAGTATTATATGGAAATGAGAAATAAAAAAGGTGGTGAAAAATAATAAAGAAAAAATCTACAGAGCCATCTTCTATAGATATCAAGCATCAATTCCAAGACATGACCTGACAGTGAACAGCAATCTTGAAGACACAATGCTAAAATGTAGAGGCATTTGCAAAAGTCAGATTTACTAAAGAGTTATCCCTATAATTTGTAATCCTAGTTCACTACCAAGTTAGAAAGATATTACCTGTCCATCAGGAAGAGTGTGTTGCTCCTCAGGGCAAGCCTGCTGGACTTTTCCATATGCAGCATCGTCTTCAGCACAGCATGCATATAGCTCCTTCAACTTCTCAATGTCAGAAATGCTCAAGTTTACATGAGGATTGGATTTACCAAGATCCTTTGCAAATAAGTTGGTCAAATCTAAACCCCCTATTTCAAATCTTCTTGAAGATATATGCTGAACAGCACCTTCAATTACTGAAGCAATATCTGCAAATATTAGAGATAAAACTCGATGTGTTACCAAACTTGTACCGTGGAGGAAAACTATATATGTGAAAAGTGCTTCAGTAACTCCTTTAAACCATTAAAAAAACTCAAGATGAAATGAGAAGGTGACTAAATGAATCTAGGTAACATTGATCTAAGAAAAGCTACATGGCTAAAATCCTCAGTAAAAGTGGAAACCCAAAAATTCATATGTCAGGTAATTCTGTATCCTTGTGGTTCTTTTCACCAATAATATATTTTAAAGGAAAGGAAAGCAGTTTACATCAACACTTTAGGAGATCGACTAGATCCGGGGACAACAATAATATCTTATTAGAGACTTTGGCATCTACTTCAGACTACTTCATTAGATAGCTTCAGGAAACTTTCCCATTAATATTTTTGTAGCTAAGAGAACATTGATAAAGGTAAGAATACCAAACTAAAAGACAGGTAACAATCAAAGTCTGCACTCCATCCAAACAGCATCAGTTACTTAAACAATGGATGATACAGAAACAACAAAGCTAGTGATACATACCCATCTTTCCATGGCCGATATCAACAGTGCATCCTGAGATGCGGCCTACAGCATAAAGTGATAATACTGCTTGCTCAGATGCATAAAAGCCTGAGATGTTGAATTTTTCAAACATCAATTGCACCAATTGCTCTCTAACTGCCTGTTTCACAGCTACTAAGAGTTTAATGATGTGATTGCAGAAAAATCAGAGAAGACTTCAAACATAAAATATTTCCTATCTGGCATCATTGACTGCCACGTGAGCACCTGCATGGTTACACATATTAAACCAAATTTAACAGTGCCTTGAAGAGTTTTTTTAAAGTTCCCATAACCACTTCCTAATAAAACCAATGGAATTTCTCAGATGAATCAAAAGCATTCATAGCTAATGTGAAGCTAATTTGCACAAGCTCCGTGGTATCATACATCATTTCATCTCCATTTATTTCATCATCAAGCATTTAAGATTAATATTCAGTGTTAACAACTCCAAAAACACTGATTCTTATACATACACATGCACTGAATAATTAAAGAAGAAGGGAAGGGGACCAAATAATCAATATTTAACTTGACAATGTAAGACTTTTACCTTGGGAGTCGCCAACGGATCTGTAAATAAAATTTGTCCTTCATTACCAATCTCCCAACCAAGACCAGTATAGAGTACATGGCGTAACAGATCTTCCATGGCATCCCAGTCTCTGATAAAGCCTCGGACAACTGGATCAACAGTCACATTTTCAATCAAGGAAACATCGGTTACAGACTCATCTTCCGGTACTCTTTTCATTTGTGTTGGAATTACCTAATTGGGGATGGGACATTGTAAATTGAGAGCTCACCAATCTATAAACATAAGCTAAAAGGATATTGGACATGTAAAAACAGATAGACATAAATAGAATATATGATTAGTGAATACTATAAATTGAATCTATAAGAACATATAAGCAACCAAGAACAGACACAAGCAGCATACACAGACAAAGTCATTGAAAGTAACATCAGCACAGTAAAAGGAACTTGACATGCTGAAGATGTAATTTTTATATCACACAAGGAAATGCAATTACGGAGAAACTAAGCAATTGAAACATAAATGATAAAGTTACTCATCAAAGCATGAGGATTTTTAATCCCTCGGTCCATTTTGGGCAAGCGCATAAGATTGTTTCCCTTAATTATAGATTAATTAGTCAAGATAGAAGATTTCAAGTTCCTCCAGCCCTGTAAAATTAGTTACTAATCTTGAAATCATTCTTCCATTTACTTCATTTGTGTTCTTTTGAAGCACCATCCTTGCTACATGATACTCAATTTTGAAAATCCTCAAATATCATGTCTAGCTTAAAAACACGGGTCAGTGCAGAACTTGAAATAAAAAACTGATAACATAGTTAATTAAAGCATCTTAAAATCAAAACACAAACATTTCACCAAATTGATCACAACCTTTTCACTCTATTAGCTTTCCGATAAAAGATTGATTGCCCTATTTCAGAAATATAGACGTTACCTCAGGGCCAATGTCAGGAAGAGCATGATTAAATTTGATAAGTTTAGAACCAGCGTCTACCACAGCCGGCTCCATGCTCCAACTTGAGTTTGAGAGCGGCCGTGACAAAGGGATAGGAAATTTGATGTATAGAGTGAAATCTAGGGCTACCCTACTGAACAAATGTTCTTTTATAGAGACAGGCAAAGACAGTAAATACAATCATTTATGTGATGGTACTTTTGGAAGCTCACACACAAAGAATAAAAGTCAATAATAACCCTTGAAAAGCACTTCGATATACCTTTTCAAAAGATATCCAAATATAGAAATTATCATAACATATTAATCCTAAAATGTAATTAATGCACTTTCACCATCTTCAACTACGTGCATACGTGTTTAATAATTAGGAATATAGTTATATTAGATTAACACAGACAGTAAGCATTATCACTGTAACAGAACTCTTAGAGCTATCATAAGCAAATAGTATTGTGTGTTTCCTTCCTCCCTAAAAAGGTGGAAGTTTGTAGCTTACACAGAATGCAGTTTGCTAATATCACGTAATATGACATTCCAAGCAATTTTAAACTGGTCTAACCCCACCTGGCTCTTCAAAAGCAATTTTAGATGAGTTAAACCAACCAGAACCTAAAAAGCTATACTTTATCCAATGTATACATTCAACAAGTCCAATTAAACCATACACATGAAATAATGGGATCTTTGTGACTGTTTGACAGGTCACCTAAGCCAGCCATAACCCAATTTCCAAATCGAAAAAAACAATCTTTAGTTCCTTGAATACAAAACCTAAAGAAACCTTCATACACGGAAGTTTACAAAGGAAAGAAAATTGTAAGAGCTTAAGAACTCAAATTCTCGATTATATTTGCTCTTCAATTCACCCAACAAATAAGATGAGAATCTGGAGGGAAAAAAAAATTGTCTCCATAACTTGTTTTCTAGGTTTACTTCCTTTTACATACAACAAAAATGGCTAAATTAAGCATGTAACCAAAAAAAAAAAATGAAAGCAGCAGGGAAATGAACACAACAACATGTAGCATTTAAACGAGGCTAACAGTTACTCATCCAATGCACGATAACAACAACGTGAGAAAGAGAAAGTCGCCGAGAAATAGAAGTTACCATGGAGGGAGGATGATCAGGAACAGCAAAACCAGCCTTGAGCAGCTTGGTACCGGCGTCAACCACCACCGCCTCCATATCTGAAACAACAAATTTCTAGGGTTTTTGAGTGAGGAGGTGCAAATTCACAGAGCTTTGAGCTAGAAACGACGCCGGAGCACGGTGGCCCGCCGATGACACTCGCTAGCTAGGTCTTGTCCTTTTCTTTCCTTTATTTTTTTCGCCGACCTTTTTATAGTGAGAATTGTCGAGGACAAAATTGGAATTTCATGAATTTGAGTAGTTGTTCATCATTGTTAACTTGTTATCCACATTGTGTTTGTAATATTACTATTACTATGAAAGTCGGGTTATTGTTCATGGTTTGATCCAACACAGTTATTTCCTTTTCTTTCCAATTTCCAATTTCTTTATAAGTTCGTTTTATAATGCCAGTGTCAAAATTAATTCAACTTTCCCTCCACCTAAACAAGATTTACAATATAGAGTCCGAGTCAGCATCTTCTACATTTGCATAACTAAAAGTTCTAACATTCCAACAATATCAGAACTAAAATATCTAAAGTTAGTGGATCAATTTTAAAACATGAAAAATTATACAATAAAAATGTGAATGAAACCTATGTTATAGTACCATTAAACATGATATAATATGAACATTTTCAGTTAAAAAAACAAAAATAATTTAATAGATATAAAATGGTCAATGTTTAATAATATAATATAGTTAGGGCCCGTTTACTTTGAAGGTCGGGTTTGTTTGGATTGATTAAAAAAATGAGATTGTACTGTTCATGAAAGACAAAAAAGTTTTTATTTGGATGTTTGGTATGTAGGTTTGGTTATAGGTTTGAGTAAATTTTTGTTTGGTATAAATGATTGTAAGTTTGTTAAAATTGGTATGTTTATAAAATCTTGTTTGGTTTATTGGTTAATATGTATTATATGTATGAAATGATAGTTTTGCCCTCATTCATTATTAAATTATATTAAGTCAACTTAAATTAATTGAAATTCGAAAATCCATTTTCTTCCCCAAATTGTTTTTCCCCTACTAAGTCTGCAACCTTCTTCTTCACATTTCTCACCTTCTTCTTCACATCCACCACATTCTTCACTGGACCTATTGAGTGCCAATTCTAAAACCATCTCAATATTAATTCAAATGGATATCAATACACAACAACTGAGTTTTAATACTTCATTGGATGCCAAATGCACCAAAGATAGTATTGGTGTGCCCAGAAACATACCTACTTGGGCTTTCAAAGTTGTATTCCCAAACAATTTCTAGTAAAATGACGAAATCAACTCCGGCAACAAAAGAAGGTCGTCGCTGTCTTCGAGTTATCAAAAAAAAAAATCGACGAAATCAAGAAATTAAACGGTTCCAAGAGAACAAAGGCAGACCTGAAGATATAGTATAGAGAGGAGTGGAATGAGTGATCTTCGACTGCCGCTGTCTTTGAGTTATCAATCGCCGGATGTTCTCATGGCGCCGTCGTTCCTCAGTCGTTTTCGGTGAAGGTGAATCGGGGCAAAGGGTTTGAGGGGAAATGGGGGTGTCGGGGTATTTTTGTTACTAAATGGATATACAAGGGCATAATGGTAATTATTTAATGAATAGTAAGGATGAAAGGGTAATTTTACAATGGGGTACTGTTGGGTTTGGATTAAATCCACCAAAATTGGTGGGTTTAAATTCCACCCAAATAGCACACTCGGGCCCCTAACCCAAGCTCCAAATATGAGTTTACCCTGAATTATAAACCCAAACCAACCTATACCAATAAAGTAAACAAGTCCTTAGAAGTTAGAGTTTGAGATGACAAAATTAGTAATACAAAAGAACTTGTATGCATGTGAGAGTCTTAGGAATAATCTGCATTAATTGAAACATTAATCAAACTCGTAAATACAAATTTATATATGGATCGTAAATACAAATTTATATATGAATTGGGAGGTTATAGGACTCACCTAATTCAGAGTAAAAGAGGAAAGAAGAAGTGACGAGTAATTGAAACACTTGGGCAAGAAATTGCAGATATATATAAAGCTGAAATCTTGGGAGCAAATTTGTATTAGCCGCCCTCACAGGAATTTGGACATCGCTATTTAATCTTCGATCATCCTTTTGATCTAGGTTACTTCGTCTCTACCAGTCTGTCTTCCTTGCAAAACTCGCTGAAACCCTAGCTCTAATGGTAGTCTTTCCTTGGATTGGTGCGTGTTTTTGCAGCGGTGATCGAGATGGCCAACGAAGAGAGCTCTGCTGAAATCCCGGCCGAGGTCAACAATGGAAGCAACGCTGCGTGTAGCAGTACGGTTGCAGCAGAAGAGCTTGAGGATAAAGTCGACGGCTTGATTTTGGATGAACCCCAAGGTCCATTTCCCCACTTTGATTTTTTTGTTCTCTCTCTGAAAGGTGGATTTTTGTGGCGTTAATGGGGAGTATGTTCAAGGGTTTCATTGATTTTTTATGTCTATTCCATTGTGATTACATTACCCCTTTGTGGAATACCTCTCAATATTCACCAATTTGTTCTGCCTTCAGAGGAACTCTCTCAAGTAAGGGTGCAACTAGTCTGACATGTTGATTGGTTTTGCAAGAGTGGGTGTACTTATTTGCTCTTGTTTCAATTTATGACATTGGTTGGAAGTGGCAAATGTTTTCTGTCATATGCTCTCGATTCTTATTCCATCGCAACTACGTTTACTTGTTCTAGTTCTGTGATGAACTACAGTAGTTAATATGTATATTGATTGTAATGTGCTGGTTATTCTTTCATTCTACTTCTGTATAAATCCTAACTTGTACACTGTATGCATTTGAACACTTTAGAAGGTGCAAAGAAGAAGAAGAAGAAAAACAAAAGCAAGTGAGAAAGAATCTTTTGCATATGTCTTTCTCTGTTGTTTTTTCGAGATTTTTTTATGTCAAATCATCTAGCAAATGTCTTCTATTTTGCAGGAAGAAAAAGGAACCACCTCAGCAAACTGATCCACCATCCATTCCTGTAGTTGAACTTTTTGCATCCGGCGAGTTTCCAGAGGGTGAAATTCAACAGTATAAGGATGAGTATGTCTAATTAACAATATATCGTCTTTCTAGACATCTAATGGATTTTTGATGGGACATAATTGATGCTTTGTTTCATTAAAGAAAGTAACATCTTGATTAGTTTTTTGCACCTTCTCCTAGAGCTTTGCTTTCTTGTTTAATTTGAATGGAAATCCTGAGACAAATCCAATAAGGACTTTTCTTGGATGAGAGGATAGAGGGAATGGGCCTTGGATGGACATGCTCCTTTTCTATTCTTATATTCTCTAATTGACAGCCTGACAATTTTTGAGAACGCTCTTTTCTTTGATCTCTTCTTCTCTTACATTTTCCCTCAGTTCCAACATCAGTGTGATGAGTTTGCTTATAATATTATTTTATGCATAGTTTTGATATTTTCAAGTCATAGGGGGGATCATGATCTGACCAACTTGCATAGGAGATGTGGTGTATGCAACTAAATGATCTTTAGCCACAGCACTAAGCAATCAATTGATGAAGAAAAGCCTCTAGGCACAGACACCTTGTAGGCATGTCATGTATGTTTTTGTGATTGAATTGAGGGCTCGACCAATTTATGGAAGTAGAAAAGAATGTTGATACATACTGATGTATTCTGTATCCATCTCTGTTTTTATCGGGAATTTGTCTTTGACACCTCTTTTAGAATCTAACATGAATCAGTTAATAGAATTATCTATCGTTCTACGTGCTGAGTAAATATGTAATTCACTGTATTCAATTATTAACAAGTTACTTGTTTGAGGTGGTTACTGTGGATTTCATATTCCAATGGTAATTATTAGTTTGATTGCTAAATTTGGATTGTTCTGGTCGGCTTGTATTAGCCTGTGCTTTATTACAGGTAGTCATTCCCCCGTTCAATAAGGAAAAGATGCAATTATGAGTAATTGGTCTGTATAAAAAGACCATGGAAGTCATATTTACTGTCTTTGGGGATAGGGTCTTGGAGGACATCATTTAGATGCTAAAGCAAAGAGTGTATTCTGTTGAAGTGTCATTTATTGTGTGGAAAAACATGATATGCTCAATTAGAACTAACAGGATGTAGCCATTGTTTTGAGACTGCCATTGATAGTTCTTTCAAGCATAGAGGGACTTTTTGTATGTCTTTATGGATATCACAGTTGTTTCGCATGACTCTGAGAACCCCCTTTCTGATAAGTTTGTAATTATTCTTTTTGTGTTATCTTTTCTGGTAGAGCCTCTGTCTGCATGTAAATGCAGTAGATGCTTTCACCATCCTGCATAGTTAACTATAGCTTCATGGTGATTGGTCAGAAATTGACTGCCATTAGTCATAAATAATGCACATGTATCAAAAGACTCAAAAAACTCCTAATTTTCTTGTTGACATCATTATTTTTATTCATCATTATTGTTTTCCTGAGGAATCTGAAGCTGTTATTTCATGACTAATGGTTCAATAGTAACCTGTGGAGAGTGACATCTGAGGAAAAGAGAGAACTAGAGCGACTAGAGAAACCAATGTATAATTCAGTTCGCCAAGCAGCAGAAGTCCACCGACAGGTATCTTCAAACTTCATATTGAGCATATAGTGTACTAATTATATTGTTCTAATATCTCTAAACATTTACTTCTTGCCAGGTTCGGAAATACATAAGGAAAATATTGAAACCTGGAATGTTGATGACTGATATTTGTGAGACTTTGGAGAACACAGTTCGTAAATTAATATCAGAAAATGGTTTACAAGCTGGCATTGCGTTTCCTACAGGCTGTTCATTGAATTGGTAAGGTTTGAATTTAGATAAGGTCTATTATCTATTTTAGTTAGTATATGATATACGTCAGGTTTGAGCGTTTGAGAATCTTTCCCATTTCTCTAATGTCTTCTTCTTCCTGTTTATATTGCAGGGTAGCTGCCCATTGGACCCCAAATACTGGGGATAAAACTGTGCTTCAGTACGATGATGTGATGAAATTGGACTTTGGAACCCACATTGACGGTAATCCAGCTTCCAAGTTTGTTATCTTAAATGGAGGGTTTGCTGGTTGCTTTTCTTTGTTATATTTGCCTTTCTATTTAATGCTGTTTTGACTTCAAATTACACTTATCATTTTGTATCAGGGCGTATAGTGGACTGTGCATTTACCGTGGCATTCAACCCCATGTTTGATCCACTGCTTGAGGCCTCACGTGAAGCTACCAATACGGGTATCAAGGTGGGTACAGAATATTTTATTGTACAAGCATGAGTTTTTCACAATGACATTGCTCAAACGTCATGAGAAAAATTTGGAGCTGCTGATGAGATTTTTACGATAATAGGAAGCTGGAATTGATGTGCGCCTATGTGATGTTGGTGCTGCAATCCAAGAGGTCATGGAGTCGTATGAGGTTGAAATCAATGGAAAGGTGTTCCAGGGTATAGTTTTAATTGAAAACTTGAGTAATCAGGATGGGAAGTTTTATCATTACTGGAACAACAAATGTTTCAGCCCTTTTTTTCCCTTCTTATCTTTCTTTTAATATAACTAATATATGAAACAATTCAAGGAGGAAAGTTATTTCTTCTGCTGTAGGGGCTTTTACCGTTTTGTGTAAATAGTGTCAAGTTATTGACCTTCTCTCAATGTACTTGTGTTTCTGGGTTACCATGTACGCTGGTATAGTATTGGCTTCAACAAATATGAAACTATATTTTGTCGATCATGGTTACAAATTTGTCTCATCTGGATGATTCAAACTAGATAGGATCTTTCAAGTTTGTATCCATATAATTGGTTTACATTTGTAAAAACTTTAGAAAATATGTCCACCCTAGACTGATAAGCACAGCTTGACCCTGCATACTCTACTCTTTGGAGATAAACATATATCTACTTTTTCAACTTCCATGCATTAGAAGGGATTCTTGTCTTATTTTTTTGAAGCTTTAAAGAAGGGTCTTTATCAGTCAAAATATATACGATTAACTTGTAAGAAGATAAAAAGTACCATTCCTTATCTTGTTATTTATTTTTTTCATTTCTGTAATAGCAGTGAATGATATTTATTTGCAATATTTCTATGGCACGATCTTCCTATTACATCCACACACATCTCTGATGAACATAAATTGTTGACCTGGATGTTTTATTGTTTTGACAGTTAAAAGTATCAGAAATCTAAATGGTCATAGTATTGGGCCTTACCAAATCCATGCTGGAAAATCCGTTCCTATAGTAAAAGGAGGAGAGCAAACCAAGATGGAAGAGGGTGAATTTTATGCAATTGAGACATTTGGATCCACAGGTGAAATCTTCTCTCCTTGATAGTGGCTGATTTTTGTTGAAGCATTTATGTTCGAAAGTGTAAATAGATTGCGTGTTTTGTGTGGTTTGCAGGTAAAGGATATGTGAGAGAAGACCTTGAATGCAGTCATTACATGAAAAATTTCGATGTTGGTCACATGCCGCTACGGTTGCCCAGAGCAAAACAGCTTTTGGCAACTATCAATAAGAATTTCTCTACATTGGCTTTCTGCAAACGCTATCTTGACCGCCTTGGGGAAACCAAGTATTTGATGGCACTAAAGAATTTATGTGACTCTGGTATTGTACAGGTATGTTTTTTGTTGTTTACGATTAGAAACACTTGAAAGATAGTTGCTTTTTATAGCTATAAATAGGAAACACTGTTGTTTCCATATCTCTGGCTTGCTTCAATATGCTTATGTCAATTTCATGGTTGAGGCTTTGAATAACGGTGCTTGTGAATGTGTGAGAGTTGAATATCTGAACGTAGATGTTCTTTGGTGTCCATTAAGTTTTGTATAGCTATACCACTAAAGTTTTATCAACTTCCGAGGACTTGGTTCCTATGGTAAAATTTGATGAGATATGATACGATACAAAAACTGGATCTCATTAGGAAGCTATTCAAGTAGATAAAACACACGCACCACTACACTTTCTGGTTGGCTCCAATCCACCATCAAGAGTCTTTCTGAACTCTTATCTTAACTGCAACGATACAAATTGCCTATTGTGTAGATAGATTAGATGAAGAATGTTAAGAGGGTCGTGTAGACTAGTGTTCAATACAACTTAAATCGGCTAGAGCTGGAGAAAATTAGTTTTTAGCTTATACTGTTATCCAACTTCATTTATGTGTAATGTTATGGTCTAAGGCATGATGTTGTGTAAACATTGGCAGCCATACCCTCCACTTTGTGATATCAAGGGCAGCTATGTATCTCAATTCGAGCACACAATTCTGCTCCGTCCAACGTGCAAAGAAGTGATATCGAGAGGTGATGACTACTGATGAGCGTCGAATGGAAGGAATAGTATCTGCACAATGGCTGCATTAGGAAAGAACATTGTTGAGTTAATACTTGAACATCTACTTCTTGCTTGCTCTAAACTTCACTTGGGTTTTCTGACATATTTACATTATCATTGTCCTGAAAATATGAGATGAAGTACCATTTGGATCAGCCTTTCCTATAATTTAACGCCTTCTCTTTTAAGTAATTTTCTTTATATATATTTAATTCATGATTTATTTTGCTACCATGAAAGTTCATTTTTTATTTTGTAATTTAGTCTGGTATTATTATTGGGCCATTTCTTTATTTTAAACTACGCATGGTTTTGGATTTTAATCAATGGAAAAGGAGGAAGTATTGGATTAATTAAAGATAATATTTTTATTGATAGAAGATGTAAGAAATTAATAGTATTGAAGATGCATATAACATTTCTTTCTCTCTTAAAAAAGTATTCAATAGGTTTTAGTTTATTTTTGTAAATAAAAATATTACAATTTATAAATCACCACAAAACTTAACCTTTAAATTATAATTGGATTTTAAATAATACCTAGTGTAACATTGTCCCACATATTTAGATCCTACCATCAAAATAGTGATTGATTTGTAAAATTTAATTTGAGTATTATATTTATTATATTATAAAGTATGAAGTATCTCTACTACATTATTAGTTTTGTTTGATTTTATTGTTAAAGTTAAAATAAACTTCAAATTTTATTTTCAATTAATTGATAAGAAATAAACGTGAAATTTCTCAAATAAACCCCATAGTTCTTTTTAACACATATTCACAATAATTATTCAATTTTATATAACAAGTTTGAAGAATTTGAATAATCATTCTCCATCATTTTACTTTTATTTTAATTCTCTCTTTCTATCTTTATTTATATTTTTTTTCTAAATGTTCTAAAATTCAAATACATAAATGATTTTATATTTGTAGTTTAGCATGTGTTATCTTAAAATTCCTGCTATATTCAGTAAAGCTTAGTATCAACATTAAAATTGATCATCAATGTTAATTATTTTTAAAATTTTAGTTATTATTGATTTGACTTAGAAAAATACTAAAATGTCAACGTTGAAAAACTCTTAACATGCCAACCGGTGATATGTTGTATACCTGACGCGTCAATAATAATGTGTTCATGATGGATAGAATAACTATTTTCACTTATAAAAGAATTGTAGAAAATATAAATTTTTTAATGGAGTTAATTGAAAAAAACAAAATAATGAAGGGCCAAAATATAAATATAAAAGAAATCCAATGCCTGAGATCTTTGAGCTTTAACTGAACGCCCAAAGAAGAGACTGCGAGCTAAGCTGAATCTGTAGTACTGCTTATGGCGGCGGCGGCGGCTACTGCTCTCACTTCTGCCCCTCTCCTCCGCCACCATTACCGTCGCTACTGCGTATTCCTCCCAACCATCGCCGCCTCCGTCCACCGCGGCAGAGTAATCAACATCCACCGGAGCTCGCAGCTGCGGAGTTGCCCTGTTGACAATGGCAATCGAGCATCATCAATTGGAGGAAGAAAAGGAATGCAATTTCTGTGCTATTGCACGGAGACGGAGGCGCAGCACAGTAATACAGCATCATCGTCAACAACGTTGGACGGTGAAGAGGATAATGCTGTAAAAGAGGCGGCGAATACTCTGGATATTAGGGTTGGGAGAATCCTCAAAGCTTGGAGGCATGAGGAGGCCGATTCTCTGTATGTGGAGGAGGTGGATGTCGGCGAGCCCGAACCTAGAACCATATGCAGCGGCCTAGTCAAATACATTCCTCTTAACCTTCTTCAGGTATCCTTTTCATTATCATTTGTTTTCCTAATTGATGTTGTGGATTTTTGTCAGTAAATTAGTTGTTTGCTGTGATTTCCGATCCATCTGAGATGTTGGGATGAATGAATGTTGTTATCTGAATCAATTACACTTCATTTCAGTATATCAAATCATTTGACATTGTTGTTTTTATGGTGCTTCTTTTAGTTCTTTCTAAACATACTTGAAAATTGCAGAGTTTGAGAATAAATTGTTATGTGTTTGACAAATAAGAATGACAAAGAATTTGTGATTCTCATCGAATTAGCAATCGGGTTCTGGTTAATGTTTCTTGTTAGAACAGAATCGCAGAGAGCCTTTTCATTCGGTTATTTTACGTGATTACTCAAGGCTGAAGCTCCGAACGGGGATAAAGTTGGATGTTGACACACTATTGCTTAGCTAATGCCTTAGCAGCTCCAAATAGTGATGGCTGTGTTGATAAATTGCCAACAAATGGTAAAGCAAATACATGGAAATTTATAAGTGTTCATTAATTTTTAAAGGTAGTCATTGATTCCCAATAAACCCAGTAGGAATCCAAGGACAAAGTCATTAATGAATTCAGTTATTTTAACAATGCAATGTTCAAAAGGGAGCAGGGATAAACCAGTGATACAAATGATATTCCTTAATAGAACCTTGTACGAGATAAATGGGACATACTCGTTTCTTTCTCCTTGGCAAATGCTGTTAGTATGAGAGAGTAATAAAGTATGTTTTTGCAGGAGAGGAATGTAATTGTTCTTGCTAATCTAAAGCCTAGAAATATGCGTGGTGTCAAATCCTCTGGAATGCTGATGGCAGCTTCTGATGCCACTCATGAAAACGTAGAGCTACTCGCACCGCCTGAGGGTGCAGTCGTGGGTGAGAGAGTATGGTTCGGATCTGTTGATGAAAAAGAGAAACTACCTGATGTTGCATCTCCAAATCAGGTGAGTCTCTTCTTCTTGTTCTTCTTCTCTCTCTCTCTCTCTCTCTCTCTCTCTCTCTCTCATGCTAATTTGTCTACCATTTGCATGATGATGCAGGTGCAGAAGAAAAAGATATGGGAGCTGGTTCAACCTCAGCTAAGGACAGATGAATCATGTGTCGCCACACTGGCCGGAAAGTGCCAAATGCGAACTACTGCTGGTCCCGTCGTCACCCAATCTCTCAAGAACGCGAACATTTCTTGAAATCGAAGGACCCATGTTTTGTTCATCTTTAGTTTTGGAAGCCATTTCACTGCCCACTGTCTCACTTTATGCTACTATCTAAATCCAAATATTCATTCATTATATTGAACTCCACAGCAATTATGACATCTCATCTTCTTTTCCTTCTTTTCATACCAATATTGATTGTAATTATATTTAATTGGTTACCTATTCCGATCACAATCGTGTCACTATGTTTTCGAGTTATAATTGGGTCGAAATTGTGATGATAAAAGAATAATGGAGTTATATAATTTTGATAGACAAGTGAGAGAGAGACATAAGATAAAAATTTAAAAGATGTAGAATGTGCCACGTATGCATGTATCTCATCTCATCTGGATAAGCAGAGCAGAGAACAATGGAGTTTCTTTCTCCCGCCATATCCACTCTCGTATTTGACCACCGCCGCCGTGCCTCCGCCGGGGTTCTTGATTAAAGGTGGAAGATCTCAAATACTACTATGCAAATATGCATTGTGGAAGTATCATATCCACCAAATATACTACTCCTAACACCATTGTTCATCATCATGTATTATCTACATGTCGATCATCTTTTGTTGCCAAAATCTCCCCTAAATCTTCCTCCATCGAAGCCCTGCTGCCTGACTGCTGCCATGTAAATTCTTATCTTCTACGTCCACCCTTTTTCTGATCACCGGAGATGTGTTGCCCCACGCCGATACCGTTCTCCTAGTAATGATGTGGAACCGGAGGAGGAACTTGATGATGAGCAATCTCCGCTGCTCATACAGTTAGGTAACTCCGCCATTTTATCGGCTTGCTTCGTCGGCCTCTTCACCGGCATAGCAGTCGTACTGTTCAATTACACGGTAACTCTCTCTTGGAATGCCTGATGCTTGCTTCTTGTTTGTTGTTTAATCCATGTCAGTTTTGAGAATGGCAGTGCATGCTATCCTTTAAGGTTGCTTTATTGCTTTTATTATGTGGGGTAATGAATAGCACAGCACTTGACACTGATAAGTAAGAACTCTTGCTTAGTAGGTACATGAAATACGAGATCTGTGTTGGGGCGAAATCCCAGGTCTAGGCGCCTCATGGTTAAGAGATGAACCCATTGAAACCAAATGGCGACGTGTAATCTTAGTTCCAGCTTCTGGTGGTCTTATAGTTTGTTTCTTGAACATGATTCGAGCTGCTTTGGAGGATTCAACTGATGGAACAACTGCCGAGTCGAAAATCAAATCCGCACTGAAACCGATTCTGAAAACTGTGGCTGCTTGTGTCACCTTGGGAACGGGGAACTCGTTAGGACCAGAAGGCCCGAGTGTTGAGGTTGGTGTCTCTGTAGCCAAAGGAGTTGGTACTTTTTTGGATAGAGGAGCTCAAAGAAAGCTCTCTCTCAGGGCTGCAGGATCAGCTGCCGGAATTGCTTCTGGTTTGTCGCATTACATATTGTTTATTATGGTGCATAATCTTTCTTTCTCTCAGTGAATCTATTGCAATTCACTACTTGTCAAGGTTGTTCGATTCTCTGCGTTTAAAATATTTTAGGAAAATTTAAACTTGATGAGCAAAATATGTAAGTCTCCAAGATAAAGTTTATCTACTAAATGATCTAGTGGAAATTTTGGTGCTAAAAGTTTTATTCAGAACATTTTGACAGAGGTATGCTGAAAGAAGCCTTTTTGTAAATTGTATTGGTTTGTTTCTTACAAATATCTATATCTATGCTGGAAAATGAATAAAGAACTATGTTAAAAAGGACTATTGTTTTCCTTAAAGTGGAGTAGTTTGTTGATAATTTCTAGATTTTCCTACTTGAAATGAGTTTTTTTCTGAATTAGGTGTATTTTATGAATATATAGGTTCTAGTTTTTCAGCAGTTGTGTAGGCAAAAAAATAATTGCTTTTTGGTTTTATCCTGATTAAAGGATTCAATGCTGCTGTTGCTGGTTGTTTTTTTGCTGTGGAGTCGGTCTTGTGGCCGTCACCTGCTGAGACATCGTTATCATTGACAAATACAACTTCAATGGTCATTTTGAGTGCTGTTATAGCTTCTGTCATATCAGAAGTTGGTTTGGGCTCCCAACCAGCTTTTGCTGTTCCACTCTACGACTTTCGTTCTCCAAGTGGTAATTCTTTAACATCCTCTAAGTCATTTCTCTTTAGCGACATCCAGCTCAGTGAGTAGAGGCTGTCCACCATCCATATTATTGGCATGTATCTATCAGTATATACATTAAATGATAAGTTTAAGAGGAACTATAACATTTCTTCTGTTTTCTTGTATATTAATCTTTAATCTCTGTTCTTGTCAGTTCAGAACTGCCACTCTATCTTTTGTTGGGAGCACTGTGTGGCTTGGTTTCGGTTGGTTTATCAAAATCTACTTCTTTGATGCTGGCTCTCTTTGATGGTCTTGAAAAAGCTGTTGGGATACCAAGAGCAGTTTTCCCCGTACTTGGTGGTCTGGCTGTCGGATTTATAGCCTTAGCATATCCTGAGATTCTTTACTGGGGTTTCCAAAATGTCGACACTTTGTTGGAATCTCGACCTTTTGCAAACAGCCTTTCTGCTGATCTGTTGGTTCAGTTGGTGGTGGTCAAAATTGTAGCAACATCCTTATGCAGAGCTTCCGGACTAGTGGGTGGTTACTACGCCCCGTCTTTATTTATTGGTGCTGCTACAGGAATGGCCTATGGAAAGATTGTGGGCCATTTGATTTCCGAATCCAATCCAATGTTTCATCTGTCATTCTTGGAAGTTGCTTCGCCTCAAGCTTATGCCCTGGTAATCTTTAAAATTCCTTGAAAAAATTTCTGAGCTTTAAAATTGTTTGACGACATAATAAATCAGTGTTAATGCATGGTGTTACTATGATAATTGTCTGATTTCTTGTGGAATAATATCTTAATGAGAGTTTATCGTTTGTGGATTTTGTAACACAGGTTGGCATGGCTGCTACTCTAGCTGGGGTGTGCCAGGTACCCCTTACTGCAGTTTTGCTTCTTTTCGAATTAACACAGGATTATCGTATTGTTCTGCCACTTTTGGGAGCTGTCGGATTCTCTGCATGGTTTACATCTTTCAAGATAAGGAGAAGAGTAAATGATAATACCAAAGAATCGAAAGATGGGAACAATGTAGCAGAGAACTCAGCTTCTCGTGATGTCAGGGAACCCAATGGAACTAGCATTTGTGAACTTGAGAGTTCGCTGTGTCTGAATAGTGAACCTGACGATGATGATGCGGATTATTTAGCAGATGAGATTGTGGTTTCACAAGCAATGAGAACAAGATATGTGACAACGCTGATGAGCAGTTCTGTCACAGACGTAGTGTCACTCATGCTGGAAGAGAAGTCGTCTTGTGCATTTATAGTGGACGAGAACAATTGGCTCGTCGGACAGCTAACCCTCGGTGATATACAGCAGTTCATTGAATTGTCGATGGCAAGAAACAGGAAACCTCAGGTAGCATGCATGTGAGAGAGAGCAGATAATGATTCCTTCAGTTTTCTATAAATCTAAAATGCTTTAGCTCTCTTGAATTGCTGAACTGCAGGTGTTTCAAGTATCAGAAGTGTGTTCATCGTGTGGTGAAAGATGTCGAGTAATGTTTACAGCGTCCCCGAATATGAGCCTTCTTACAGCTCTGAGCCTCATGAACAGACACGGTTTAAGCCATCTACCAGTCGTCATCTTGGAGGACGCGGATCATAGAGGCCGTCCGGTTGGTCTCTTAGACAGAGAATCCATCAATCTTGCTTTCAGGTAGGTTTGCAATAACAGAGATTGTTCATTACATTTCTATTACATGAGACATCTACAAGTATCTATATATTCTATGCCATGGTTACTTAATATTGAGTGATGCAGAGCGTTCGCGATCAGAGATGGGCTGAGCAGCTGGGATTTGATGAGGAGAAATTCAAGATTTGAAAGAAGATTCTCTCTCTCTCTCTCTCTCTCTCAATGCCATAGACTACCAACCAATTTAAGCAACATATTGAATTAGACAGGATCTCAATTTTTGTTGTACAGATTTTGCATATTGCCTTGTGCAGCCAATTTTTGTCATTATAGAACTACACCAAAGTGAATGATCTTATGTGAATTTGTACAATACAAATCTACGTACAAAACCATTACTTATTATTTTTTTTTGTCTTTTGTTGCATTGATGAGTCTCTCTCCTTATAGAAATACTAAAAGATAGAGTTTGGATCAAGGGATTCCAGGTGCAGCAAATTTTTATTCAAAATTTAAAATCCATATCAGTACAAACAACTAATGAAGGATTTGATACTACCAATTTTAAATCAGTTTGCGTGTCAAAGCAGCACGAGGATAATCTAGTACATGAGTTAGTTATTACAAAAATCCCATTAGATAATCAACACATCCAATGATACTGCAACTTCATCAACATAGACCCAATTAACTCCTGTATCTGACAATTACATGCAGGAGGGAAGAAACAGAACAAAGGCTATAGAGCTCAGATTCAAAAGAAATATGTTTATTTCACATCCCAAATGGATGATAATGTAATACATTACAATGACTATAGCTGAAAAAGAAAAGGAGAAATATACCAATGAATTACTCTTTTGAGTAGATCATGAAAAACTACTAAATTCATATCAGAAAATTAAATATTCATGATTCGGGGAGAGCTGCCACACTATTTCAAATATCTTTGAAGACAGCAAATAAATCTCCACGAACATAATCATTATCAACCAAGCTGACCAAGTAATAACTGTTCTGGACCTGCCAAAGTGAAAGGAAGGGAAAAAAACATGTAAATAGAGTAGTTTTTGTCTACAGAATTCATTCAAGAGTAGCAAATACAGGTTCTCACTGACCTCTTCAAGTAATTTTCTAGATGGATCGGTTTCTGGGTAGAGTTTAGCCCACCCTCTTGACCATAGTTCAAATGCCTCATCCTTCCATATCAAAAAGCTTGCAGGATCGACTACAGTGGGTTGAATAATCTCCTTTGCTGGGAAAACTCCCCATGTGACCGCGTTCACATCAGTGTTGTTTAAGTTTGATATCCAGCTACCGTCTTTGTTAACAGCCATGTAGGTGAGGTAAGGGAAGGCTTTGCATTTATCAACAAGAGCATTCAAACTCGCAAGAGAGCAGAAAAACTCTAGGTAGGCCTTCTGGTACACATATCCACCAGGACCACCCCACCCTGTCAAACAAAGTTTCTAAGTAGCTCAATATTTATTGCCATCTTTAATGCCAACTACTTTAATGAAAGGCAGATATTCCACATTTCATTTATCTTTTACAAACATTATGAACTTGTAACTTGGTTTATGAGTAGAGGAGACAGAGAGGAGAGAAAAGAAAATAATTGTCATAGAATTATAGTTTGTACAGAAGGCCTAGTACCATGAAATGAGTGAACGTGTCTTCAAAAGGAAGGAACAGAGAGAATATCAGACCGCTTGAAAAGTTTCCTCTCAAATGTATATCACCTATCCTAAATCATAGATTAATATAAAAAAGTATGATTGGTATCTTATATATCTAGAGTCCTAGACAAAAGCAAAAATCTTTGCGTTCTCAAGGTGTAAAGAAGAGAGAAAGGTTCATCTAATGAATGCTTTATTTGTGAAGATAAAATGAAAACAGACGACACATGTAAAAACTGCTGAAAGTAGTCTTCCTTGAGTACCTCAGCTCTTATCTAAAGCTCAATGAAAGCAAAGTTGAACCCGTTTCAATGTTTTTGAAGTTAAACTTCTGTAGAGTGTTGTATGAGGTGAGGAAGGGTGGATCACTATTGAGATACTCTATCTGGGATAGTAAAGTGGATGTTATTGAGATATTTTGAGGGGAGGAAGAGTGGATCACTATTGAGAATTTCCCACTTTGTTTCGTGCTCCCGATCAACAAAAAAGAAAAAGAAAAATTCGCCAAACACACAACATTACCTAGCCATTGGGAATGGATCTTTTCATGAAAGTCAGAGTACACTAAATTAAACTCAAAACCACAAAGAAAATGCACTTTTTTTTTATTTTAAAAATGGATCAATATCAATTAACATAATCACATCCACTAACAAAAAAGTTCTCATTACCAACAGATGGGGAGTCAGACTTTGCTCCATTAACAGCGGGTTGGCTGTTGATAGTGAGAAAACCTTTCATGATAATGTTACCAAGCTGTTCATTGATGATTTTGGTCTCTGGATGAAGTCCATCTAGTTCTGACCATGGACTACTTCTCAGGTTTCCGAGGCAGAACTTCATGAATTTCTGGTGCATTTAAATCCAAATAAGACTGCAGTTTATAACCAACAACATCTTAAGAAAAAGCAAGCTTGAAGTCAAAAGACAATACCTCATATATATCTTCAATATTTTTCAAAGGAACAGCCCATTCTTCAAGAAGTTTCTTATCACGAGAACGTGGTCGCATGAACTGTGAGGAATTTACAATCTCACAGTAATTTAATATGACATCTCTTTGCAGGAAATATCAAAGGGCAAACCGAATATTATAAGAACATTGACACAAAAATTAGAATGAATTATGCTTCAGGAGAAGCAATCACCATAAATTAGTTAAGCAACAGAAAAATTGGGAGAAAAAAAATCGGAAAGGTTTATAGTAAGACAATGCAGATTGACTGTCCTTCCAAAAATTGAAAATGGTCCAATTCTCATTATCAAATTGCTCCTAATTGGGAATGATAAAGTCATACCTTCTTACATTGATATTTCTCAACTGTAGTTTTGATATGAGTGTATGACTTATCCACAACATATAATTATCCAATTAATTATTCTGTTACTTAATAAAAAAGGCGATACTTTCCCTCAGTAGGTCAGACATTAATTTTACAAATAATAGAGATCCATATTTTGAGCTGTCAGTCTTTCTTTACATATTTAGTTTGTTGGTAGAAACCTCAAAGTTCCAATTGACAATTTTTTTTTTAAGGGTCATGAATCTGAAGCTAGGCCTTGACTCTACTGTAAAATAGATAATGTTTCAGTAAATGGCTTCTGTTAGTAAACTAACAGACATCTATGAATGTAAGAGAATAATTGTACCAATGCTATTTCATTTATCTTTTGTTAAAAAGATTCTTGAATAGACTATGTCATTATCATTGTAAAGTTCCTAGTTTCTACCTCAGTTTTGCTATGTTCTACAGAGCGAATGAACGTGGCCATGCTTAATGAGCAATCATCCAAATAATATTTCCATTGTTTCATTAATATTTCAAATACTTCAATGTCGTATCCTTCAATGTGGTATGTTATAGCTCAAATATCAAATATTTCGATAACTTGATAAGCACCCAACCTTGTCAAATATGCTTGAAATTTCTAAGCCAATGTACTTGGTAAGTCAGATAATATAAAGCTCCGGTACTTTCATTCAATAAATAATTACCTTTAACACACATGCCACAATAAAACTATAAGGAAAATAATTTAGAACCACAAAGGAACAGAAAGCACATTATGAAGTACCAATAAATATATAGATAGACTTTTATGGATGAGCAGATACTTATTAGATTCACTTCTATTATTGAGTTCTTATATAAAATTCATTGATTCAGATAAAATGACAGTAAACGAAACTTCAAATGTCAAAAGAATGTAGTGAAGTTCTCAATATATATGGACATGAAAGTCCATTGAACCACAGATGATGAAAGGAAACTGATCGATAGTGCATGTAATAGTCAAAAAACATGAGGCACAGTGAAGGATGCATGCCTGATAATCACTGAGTGCTCCATATGATGGATTTTGGGAATCTCCCCATCGACCATTTGGGTATTGGTCCCAACCTATAGTCCGTGAGATGTAACTTTTTGGACGATTAGCCCTACGTCATAAACCATGAATGATCGTCAGATGTCCACTAATTAGCACATATCACCAACATTTAAAGCAAAAAGATAGATGCCCTGGAGCTGACATTAACTTCCACACACAATGCTTACCAAAAAATAGGACGAACACTTTCTTTTACACGGAAAACGTTTGCTGGACGTCTCCAAGGCAGGGATCTCGAAATCTTGGACTCCTCGATCACCCCAAGATTCTGTCATGGAATATCAACAAACGCCTTACATTTTCTCTCACCAAATCTCATCAAAGCTAATTAGGAGTGCTGAAGAACTATATTGGTGAGATAAGAAAACCAACCATTAATATTCCCAGTGCAGATTTCTCCATGTTTAATGTGTAAAGATGTAAAGTTCTGATCCCACTAGCCATGATCTTCTTGCACATTTCAGTTCCAAGGTGAATACCATACGCCTTGACAGCTTCTTCATTGTCCTTGATCGGTTCCAAGGCAGCCATAATTTCAGGTGGAATCTGCAGTATCCCATCAAATATTGAATGAAAGTAATTTGATTTTCGAAGGAATAAGCATACAAAATATCGTTTACTGCTGACATCCTTAGAGGTATTAGTGCAAACTTGTGTGAAGAAATAAAAAAAAAAAAAAATTTAATACTTCATCTTAGACAGCGTACTAGAAGTCTAGATCCAAGTCAATGTTGCATAAAGTTTGATAGAAACCAGGTGACCATTCTGAACTTGATCAGAATATGAACGATCAAAGGAGATACATTTCACAGGCCTTTGGTCCTTCCATTTCAAGAGGATAAAATAAACACTAAGGTTATTTGCTAGGAATTTAAAAAGGTAGGAGACCTTCGCCAGGTCCTTTTTTTTTCCTTCTATCAAGAACTGAGACTGAAAAAAGGGGGATGCACCAGCATCTAGTCATTTCTTTCATCAAGATTGGATGGATTTGAATTTCTAATCAGCTAATACGACAAAGGTCATCATGAATTTCTCTTTCTGCAATAAAGCATATAAAGGGAGGGCGCCAACGTAGATCATCCAACTTTAGCTTTCTGAATTTCCAGAAACTGTTGGTGAAACCTAGACGTAATAACTACAAACTCATAGAAATAGCCAGTTATTCCTCTCAATAATCATGCCAGCAATAAGTTCCACACCATTTCATGAAATACTCATCCAGAGGTCACAAAAATAATCTTAGACTGGACAAATGTATCTCAAACCTTAGTCTTGCAGAAACCAGTCATGCGGATGAAGCCCTTGTAATTGTTAATGGGCATAATCCCGGGTACGATAGGACAGGTTATTCCAATTTGACGACAATCATTGACAAATTTGAGGAAAATGTCAGTATCATAGAAGAGTTGGGTAACAATGACCTCACCTCCGGCATCAACCTACAAGAAGCAAATTTGAATAAATCATCCGAAAAAAAGTTAGCATAGATCAAATTTACTAGAACGAAAGAGTAGATAAAGTATGGACAACCTTTTTCTTGAGATAAGCAAGTTCATTCTGATATGCCTCAGGTGAAACAACCCCGTCCTGGATAACATCAGGATGCCCCTCTAAATAACAAAAGAAAGGTATTGTTGAGCAAATGAAACAGTGCAATAGAGATGACTGGAAGTTGAAATGTAGCTCAATCATGGGGAATTACATGAATCAATTAGGAAAACATTCAACATTACAAGAAGAATGTACAGAATTGAGACCTGGATAACCAGCAATAGTAATCCCAAAGTAATCCCCATATTTAGCACGGATATGCTCAACCTGAAAACAGAAAAAGAAGGATGAGCAGCAGCAATTAAGTAGAAAACAAGTGTGGGGGGGGTGGATTGAGAGGTTACGAGATCGAGAGCACAGGCGAAACCTCCCTCGACCTGGACGAACTTGTCCTGGCCGTGAGGAGGATCTCCGCGGAGAGCGAGGACGTTCTGGATGCCGTTGGATTTGATGGTGGCGAGGGCATGGTCGATCTTATCGACAGGCATGTTGGTGCAGGTGAGGTGCATCATGGTCTCGACGCAGACCATGTTCTGCATTCGATTGGCGATCTCGAGGGTGAGATCGGCGGTGGATCCACCGGCGCCCCAGGTGATGTCGCAGAAGGAAGGGTCGTGGGCGACCATACGCTCCATTCTCTCGAAGAGGTTGTCGACGCCATCCTCGGTCTTGGGAGGGAAGAACTCGAAGGAGAAGACGACGCGGCCGTCGTTGGCGGCGGAGGATTCTCTGATCTTCTCTATTACCTTCATAGTATTAGCGTTATGATTATGATGCAGAATTGGATCAGAGAGACATGAATGAATGAGTGAGTACACTATGATGAATGAATTCCCTTCTTCGACTGACAAGAATCGGATATCAATGACATATATTATATATAATATTCTGAGAGAGAGAGTTACAACAATTCGTGTGAAATATAGGTTGTAGGTTGAGCCGTCGAAAGTGTTTTTTCCTTCTAAGAAAGTGTATTTTCCTTCTAACTAAAATCGGTGATAGCAATAGTAATACTATATTATTTTATTTGGAAAGGGTAGATTGCAATATAGTTTGGGTCAAAAATGGGGATGGATGTGGTTGGTGAAATTTATTAATTAATCACAATATTAAATTCAAACAAAATGTGGCTATTGTTAAAATCTATGATATTGGGAGAAGTTGAGGTTGGAGGGTTTGGTAAGGATATTTTCTTCTTCCACTACTAATCTAATCAACCAACCATCAAATATATAGTATACTTTTGTTTAGGGTATAACTAATAGAGCCTTCTCTCTCTCATTGGATTATATCTGTAGCTAAGATCATTATAAAACAAACAGTTTCATGATATACACGTGTGTATATATTTTTAATAGTAGCATGCATCTTTTATTGCATTATAAAATACTGTATAAGCTGCTACTATTAAAACAACAATTGTGTATGTGAAGAATAGGCTGAGTAGTTCATGCATGTTTGTGAAAGGTTAGCAAGGGGCTTTTCACAACAGTTATGAAAGCGTTGTGGTTTATGGTGTTTCAAAAGAAGAGAGAATTCGCATTTGTGGTTTTGAGCTAAAATCGTTTCTTCACTTAAAGAAACGTAATAAGGCAAAAGGCGAGCTTATTTGTTATTGGCTAGGAAGAAATGCTAATTCACTTACGGTGTCGCATTTGCAATTGGAATGGAAGTTGGGGATTAAATCTTTCGGCGAATGGGATGATGACACGTGGCATTAGTTAAGTCTGTTATTTCAGATTGCGAGCTGGGCAACGGCTAACTCGGGTTTCAGATCAGATTTGCGAACCACACTTCATTTGGGCTTATCTCACTTGATTCTCAATCATTCTTTGTAATTTCTTTTGCATTGTATAGCTTATATATAGGTCTTTCATTAGAGATAGAACACACATCATATTGTAAAACTTAGAGAGAGAAAGCAGAGAGAGAAAACAGCTGAGAGTTCACAGTTTGAGTGATTGTAATTGTGTTCATTGTTTTGTTTTTCATTGAATAGGAATAATCCCCACCCCTGTTGTTCCCGTGGAGTAGGCTTACGCCGAACCACGTAAATCCTTGTGTGCTGATTGCTGATTGCTGGCTGATTTGTTGGTTGGATTAGTTTGAGCTAAGAATCCAATCTTTAAGGTTTTCAGAAATTGTGGGTGCTCGTTTTGTGGAGTTCTTGGTTGATTGTAGGATCAAATCTTGACAAGTGGCGCCGTATGTAGGAAGACGCAATCTCCAAGGATGTCCACTGCACGTTTTGATGTGGAGAAGTTCAATGGAAAGGGGGACTTCGGTCTTTGACACATCAAAGTTCGAGCTCTACTTGTGCAGCAAGGGCTGGGATTGGCCCTGCAGGGAGCACAAGCGTTTCTAGAATCCATGAAGGAAGAAGACAAGTTGCAAATCATGGAAAAGGCTCATAACACACTGATTCTTTACCTGGGAGACAAAGTCCTGAGGAGGTATCCAAGGAACTCACAACACAAGCAGTGTGGGAAAGGTTAGCCTCCCTATATCAGGTGAAATCTTTAGCTAATAGGCTCTATATGAAGAAAATACTATATTTCTATAAGATGGCTGAAGATAAACCTGTAGCTGATCAAATTGAAGAGTTTTGTAAAATCTTGGATGATCTTGAAGATGTTGAGATGTCTCTGGTTGAAGAGGATAAGGTTCTAATGCTTCCAGGCTCTTTACCAAAATCTTTTGAAAATTTCTGTGATTCATTGCTTTATGGTAAACAATTAGCTCTCACCCTTGATGATGTTATGACTGCCCTAAGAACTAAGGAATTGTCAAAGGCAAATGATATCAATACAGGAAATGCTGGAGAGGGCTTGATGGTAAAACATAACCACAAGAAACAATTCAAGAAAGGTGGTAAATCACAGCCTAAGAAGGAATCAAATCAGACATAAGAACACAAAGAAGACTATCACGCCCCATTTTCGAATATGGAAACATGATTTATATAGCGGAAGCACAACTTATAAACAGGGTGTCCAGCCAAAAGAATAGATCATCGGAAAACAGATGGTAAATAAAATTCTGAAAATGATAATTCTCGTACTTAGAAGAGTTCAACATGTACAGCAGAAAAGTATGTTTAGTTCAAACGTGAAAGGATTCTTAATACAGAGTACCAAAATAAGGTTCTGGAAATGCCGACAAGAAAAATATACATAATTATACATGCAAAAGTATCAGACAATTCAGCTCGTCCCTCCTTCATTCATGGTTTTCTGTAAAATAAAAACATATAAGAGGTGAGTGCCAAAAGTACACTCAGTGGGGTGGAAAGTGAGACACGTAAGCACATTATTTCAATCATCAAATATTCACTGCACATAACCATAATAAATTATCATAACATTACTCGGGTCTTTAAGCCCGGCATGAATTTGGAGTTTTTAAGTCCAACATAAGTGGGCCATATTTGAAACCCTCGGGTAGCTAGCCCGCCATGAAAGCGTGAAAAAGGGCCATCTTTGAAACCCTTCGGGTATTTAACCCGCCGTGAATGGAATTCCACCATGATCATTAACATTGTTCATTTATCACATTATATTGGAAATAAACGCTGAAGGTCAACGTCCAAATCCCATAAAGGTACCATAATCACATATAGCACAATCGCATTTAATCATGTTCATTAATATAAAGCAGTAAACAACAAGCATTTACCCCCACCTTCGAATATAGTAACCTGTGTCCAAAAAAACTTCCGTTGGCATGCTTCCTTACTCCGGTTCCTTGTTCGTATTTCCTACAAATTTTAGGAGTTGACTTAGTCTCTAACTTAAATATCTATAAAATACTTACAGTATTAAATTCCTAATATACGATATTAATCAAAGGTTCTTGGATAAAGATGTAACTGAACGAACTAGGGTGTTTCTCTCATTTGAAGTTTAATTCGTTGTTCGTATCAATCGTGGATTAAAACCAATGTCTATAACACAGTACAGTAGTCTAAATACATTTATCGTTGAATTTTGGGTCCATAATATAGTTTCGGTGTAGTTCTAGGGTTCGATTATAAATTCAGCATAATACAAGGGTCAAAATGCAATACTACATAAATTCAGGGATTGAAAAGTAATAAATCAAGAATTGGGGTAAAAAATTGCAGGAAGGTCCTTGAAACAAATCAAATTTTCAAACTGAACCCTAACCCCCACCTTCTCTTCCCTTGCTTCCTAGCCGCCCCTGCTGCCGCCAGACACACTGCCGGCGACTGGCCCGTCGCCGGCTCAACCTCTCTGCACGGCGCCGCCACTCACGGCGGCGCCCCCCAGAACACACACAACACACGCACACACCCACTCACGCACATCACACACACACACACACACACACACGCAGCGCCGCCTGTCGGCGGCGCTGCCAACCATGGACAACGGCGGTGGTCGACGGTGACAGAGAGAGAGAGAGAGAGAGAGAGAGAGATACATAGGTTGATAGATATATACAAAAATAAATAGATACATAGCAACAAGAAGATGAACAATAAATTGAATTAAAATCTTTACCCCTTACACACACCAAATTCCTGCAAAAGTTGCTGAAAATGAAATGGGGAAGAAAGGGTGTTATCTTTATCCTTGTACAAGTTGAAGCAAAAAGGTAAAACACGTGTGATACATTGGAAGCAAAGAAGTAATGATAAGGTTTCTCCTCAAAGAATTGGGCTACACTCATGAGCCAAAGTTTTGGCTAAAAAAAATGAAGTTTGATTTGGATCTAAAAATTAAACAACATTTGGGCTTCTAATTTAGATAATTAAATGAATTTTAACATGCTATGTTCTCATTTATATATATATATATATATATATATATATCTACATCTAGTTTGGATGTTATAAAGACATTGAGAAGCAAAGGTGTTTTCACTGCCACAAGCCAGAGAATTTCAAGAAGGACTGCTTGAAGTTCAAGAAGCTCAAGCAAAGTCAAGAAAATCAACCCCAGAAACAGGTAAATTAGGTGAGCCAATCCTCTGAACCTACTACTCCTAATTCAGGTTATGAGTCTGCAGATGTGTTAGCTGTCACAACTAAGGGGACTGAGAAAGAATGGGTACTAGACTCAGGATGCTCTTTCCATATAAGCCCTATTAAGGAGTGATTTGATCAACTAAGCTTGAGGGATGAAGGATTGGTTATGTTGGGTAACAATCAAACCTGCAGAGTGGCAGGTGTTGGTTCAATATCCCTCAGAATGCATGATGGAGTTGTAAGAATCCTATTAAATGTTAGATATGTCCCTGAGTTAAAGAGGAATTTGATTTCTCTTGGCATGCTAAACTCACAAGGCTACACCTTTAAATCTGAGAAAGGACATATGAAGATCACAAGGGGATCAATGGTGGTCATGAAGGGTAGCAAAAGGAATGAGCTCTATTACTTGGAGGGGTATACTGCAGTGGACTAGGCACATTCAGTGAAAGAGATGGATCAAACAGAATTATGGCACAGGAGACTGGGTTATATCAGTGAAAGGGATTTGCTGGAACTTCAGAAACAAAGAGTTTTTGGAAATGACAAGATCACTACTCTAGAAACCTGTGAGTACTGCATTTTTTAGAACTGACACACACACACTACAAAAGGCATTCTTGATTATGTGCATTCAGACTTATGGGGGCTAGCTCCTACTCAAACAAGAAATGAAGGAAGATACTTTATGTCCTTCATTGATGACTTCTCAAGGAAAGTTTGGGTTGTGATTCTAAAATCCAAGGATGAAGCATTTCAGAAGTTCAAGGAATGGTTAGCAGAAGTGGAGAACTCTACTGGCAAGAAGCTAAAGTGTTTCAAGACTGATAATGGTTTAGAGTATACCTCAGATCAGTTTAACTCCTACTGCAAAGAAAAGGGGATTAAGAGACATAGAACTGTGCCATCCACTTCTTAACAAAATGGCTTGGCAGAAATGATGAATCAAACACTCTTAAATAAAGTAAGATATATGTTGTTGAGCTATGGTCTATAAAAATGTTTTTGGGGGGAAGTAGTCACCACAACTGCATATCTAGTTAACAGAAGTCCTTCAACAGCACTGCAATTCAAGACTCCTGATGAGGTATGGGGAGGACATCCAGGAAATTACTCTGAGCTCAGGATCTTTGGTAGTCAAGCTTATGCACACATAAAGCAAAATAAGCTTGAAGCTAGAGATTTAAAGTGTGTGTTCCTAGGATATCCTAAAGGAACTAAAGGCTACAGATTATGGTGCTATGAGAATGACTATCAAAAGTGTCTCATCAGCAGGGATGTCACCTTTGATGAAGCTAAGATGCCTTTGAAACAAGAAGATTCACATCAACAATTACCTTCAGAAGCAGTACAACCACAACTTGAGGTGGAGACTACTCAAGAACATGATCTAAATCAAGAAGATCAGTTGAATCATCAGGATGATGCACAGTCATGTTCAGAATCTGAGAATGATCAAGCTGCTGAAGAAGAAAATGATGTAGGGAACTATCTCTTGGTGAGAGATAGAGCAAGGAGAAACATCAGACCTCCTGAGAGATTTGGTTATGCAGATAATGTGTTTTTTGCTTTGCTCACAGCACAAGACCTAGACTCTGAAGAACCAAGAGATTATAAGGAAACTGTTACTTGCAAGCAAAAGGATAAATGGCTTATTGCTATACAGGATGAATTAGATTCTCTGAAGAAGAACTCCACCTGGAACATTTTCTGTAAGCCAAAGAACAAGAAGTTGGTGGGCTGTAAATGGATTTTCAGAAAGAAATCAGAGTCTACTCCAGGAGGTGGGATCAAATTCAAAGCCAGGCTGGTAGCCAAAGGTTTTACACAGAAGGAAGGTGTAGACTACAATGAAATATTCTCTCTAGTGGTCAAACACAGCTCTATAAAGGTTCTACTTGCTATGGTAGCTCAGTTTGGCATGTACTTACATCAAATGGATGTTACTACTACTTTCTTGCATGGTGATTTGAAAGAAACCATTTATATGAAAATTCCAGAAGGATTGCAGGTAGAAGACAAGGAGGTAAAGGTCTGCATGTTAAAGAAATCTCTCTATGGCTTGAAGCAAAGTCCAAGACAGTGGTATTTGAGGTTTGATAAGTTCATGCATGAGATCAAGTTTCACAGAAGCAAATTTGACCACTATGTGTATTTCAAACATTCCAGAGATTGTCATACCTATTTACTATTGTATGTAGATGACATGTTGATAGCAAGCAATGAGAAGGCAGGTATTGATCAAATTAATGACAGATTGAAATCAGAATTTGAGATGAAGGATCTTGGTCTAGCCAGAAAGATGTTGGGAATGGAAATTGTGAGGATTGATGAGAAGGGATCTATTGTGTTGAATCAAATTGGCTATCTTAAGAAGGTTCTTATAAGGTATCAAATGAATCAGGCCAAGGCTTCTTCCATCCCAGTACAACCTCAGTTGAAGTTCAGCATGACTCAGTGTCCGCAGAATTAGAAAGAATCAGATGAGATGAGCAATATTCCTTATGCCAATGCTGTAGGAAGCATCATGTATGCCATGGTCTGCTGCAGACCTGATCTTGCTCAAGGTATGAGTTTGGTGAGTAGATATATGGCTAATCCTGGCAAGGAACATTGGAATGTTGTGAAGTATTTACTCAGGTACAAAAATGGATCTTTGAATAAGGGTTTGATATTCAATGGAAAGAGATGTACAGATGATCCAGTAATAGGCTATGTAGATTCTGATTATGCATCAAACATGGATACAAGGAAGTCTACCACTGGCTATTTTGTTTACCCTATTTGGCACTACAGTTAGCTGGAGGTCTGCTCAACAGTCAGTAGTGGCACTATCATCCACTGAGTCAGAATTTGTAGCTCTCACTGATGCTGCAAATGAGGCAGTGTGGTTAAGAGATATACTTGAAGAGTTTGGTTTAAAGCAAGAGAGTGTGACTGTCAATTGTGACAATTCTAGTGCAATTCATTTGGCAAAACATCAAGGGCTACATGAAAAGACCAAACACATAGATGTCAGATTATTTTTCATCAGGGATTTGGTAGAGAAACATGTGATTAATGTGAAGAAGGTTCCCATTGAACTAAACCCTGCAGATGCTCTTACTAAAGGTGTTCCTCCTGTAAAATTCCAGCTTTGTATGAATTTGATTGGGTTAAGGGGAAAGCCTTCTACCAACATAACTTGAAGCTCAATGTTTTGAGCATACAACTTGCTCAGCCTAAGGTGGAGATTTGTGAAGAATAGGCTGAGTAGTTCAGGCATGTTTGTGAAAGGTTAGCAACAGGCTTTTCCCAACAGTTATGAAAGCGTTGTGGTTTATGGTGTTTCAAAAGAAGAGAGAAATCACATTTGTTGTTTTGAGCTAAAAACGTTTCTTCACTTAAAGAAACGTAATAAGGCAAAAGGAGAGCTTATTTGTTATTGGCCAAGAAGAAGTGCTCATTCACTTACAGAGTCGCATTTGCAATTGGAATGGCAGTTGGGGATTAAATCTTTCGGTGAATGGGATGATGACACGTGGCATCAGTTAAGTTTGTTATTTCGGATTGCGAGCTGGGCAACAGCTAACTCGGGTTTCAGATCAGATTTGCGAGCCACACTTCATCTGGGCTTTCTCAATCATTCTTTGTAATTTCTTTTGCATTGTGTAGCTTATATATATAGGTCTTTCATTAGAGATAGAACACACATCATATTGTAAAACTTAGAGAGAGAAAGCAGAGAGAGAAAACAGCTGAGAGTTCACAGTTTGAGTGATTGTAATTGTGTTCATTGTTTTGTTTTTTCGTTGAATAAGAATAATCCCCACCCCTGTTGTTCCCGTGGAGTAGGCTTACCAAACCACGTAAATCCTTGTGTGCTGATTGCTGATTGCTGGCTGATTTGTTGGTTGGATTAGTTTGAGCTAAGAATCCAATCTTTAGGGTTTTCAGAAATTGGGTTCTCGTTTTGTGGAGTTCTTGGTTGATTGCAGGATCAAATCTTGACAGTGCACAATAATGATGATGTATCTATTGGTGTTGTATTCACATTTCATAGGAAAGTCAAATGAAACACCAAAGAAGTGCTAACACAATGATTAACTAGAAATAGAATTGTTAGAAAGAAAATCCAAGATAGAAACCGCATTGAACACAAGTTCGATTTTTTGCAATCTGAAATCTAAGAGAGAGAGAGAGATTTGAATCCTGTCAGCTAAACACAATGTTGCATTAAGCAAGAAGAATAGAGTTCTACTCCCCATGATCGATTACAAGCCATAATAATTGGTGAATATGCTAATATCCACAACCTTCTACTGTACTTCCATGCCTATTTACGCTTTCTTCTGCTTTGTTGGGGGAGGGAATAAGAATCGGAAAACCCATGCAGCCACTATTGCTCCGACAAAGGGGCAGATCCAGTAGACATAGAATTGCTCCCATGTATTGTGCTTATTGTTTATATAAGCCCAACCAAATGCCTGCACATATTGTGGCAGATAAAGCAAACTTGTTCAGAAGCTTCAACACAACAAATGCAAGCAAGATAGTACGCTAGAACTCATCAAGTGTCTATGAAAATAAAATGGACTTCACACTGCCATAGAGCGAAATCTATTCCTACCTTGGAGGTCGGGTGGGAGAAAATAGTTGACATCTACAAAGCATAGTTCCCAACTAATATATACATTATACAAGCTTACTAGGAATCATTTTTGGCTCCTTTTATGCACTATGTATGAAACAAACACAACATTTCTCAAAAACTTGAACTCGTTTGAGAGATTATGCTTTGAGAAAAAAAGAAAAAGGTAAAGAGCACAAAAATATAAAAGAATTAGCTGAGTACAGGGAAACAAACTATCAAATGAAAAAAACAGTCAACCATCAAACTCAAACAAAACAATATAAATCTAGCTATTCTAGGCATGCAACGATGCAGATGAGGACTGCCGGTTAAAAATTAGCAGCATACAGATAATCACATGGAGAAATTAATGATTTAGAGAATTCTTATAGCGATTCTAGTATGGCGGAATATTTGTAATTAGCGATTGTTATATAGAAATGATTGAACCAGAAACATATTCCTCAGTTACGTATTATAAATACTTAATCACTTCAGAAACATATTCCTCAGCATGAAGCTTCACCAGATAGACTACCAAAGGAATAATAACATCTCCCGGCAGTGCTAAAACCTAGAACATAGCTATTTACTTTCTACAGCAGCAGAATACTAATACTGTCTGTGAATCTAATAAGGCAAAGTTCAACCTATATTATTCATGTAACTATGCCCGTGTTTAAAAGCGTTATATTAACAAGGAGTGATGCATTGCTTACATTAGCAGGATTCATGGAAGGCCCTGTATAGCTGGAACCTGCAACTACAACAGCCACAGTTGACATAGAAAGCAACCAGTTCTTTACGATCATGCTGCTAGGACCCTTGATGACAATGAAGAGGACAGCGAAGGTGATGACGAAAGTCAAGACCCCCTCGGCAATCGCTCCAGTGTGCAAGTCAACCTTTAAAGAAGGACCCCCAACCATGTGCTTGTACTGCACAGGCATAACCTCCAAGATCGCAAGCACACCGCCCACTGCACCTGCTGCCTGTAGAGTAACCAACCAACAATCTAAAGTTTTTAATTTTTTTTTTCACCAAGATGGATAAAAGACCCCTAAATTGTTATTCCTTCCTCTACATACACTGAGTGGAAAATGGGGTCTAGGGCAAGAGTACAAGATCTTTAACTGAGGTTTATCTGTGCTAGTCATAATTCTCAAACACATTCAAGAAATTTGGTAGCCAAATTGTTACGTAGTCAACTCCAAGTGTAAACCTCTTGAGTGAGGAAGATGAGAATGATTAGCAGGTAATTCCAGCATAACAGATTCGAGTTAGCTAAGGAACCAGTTAAAAAGGAGTAGACATGAATTAGGTGTGACCTGAGCAGGAAAGCGGACGGCAGCAGAGACAAGAGAGTCGGGGCCTCCGAGTCCGGCGGCGTAAAAGGCGGCGGTGGCGGTAGGATTGAAAGTGGCGCCGCCCAAGAGATCGCCGATGAATCCGAATATGAAGAGGAGAATGAAGATGAGAAAAGTGGTGATGAAAAGAGAGGGGAGGCCTTGTGCCACACCGAGAGTTGAAGCGACGACGTGTGTGGCTGGGCCCAACGATGAGGCGCAGAAAATCCACATGAAGGTCAGCAAGCCATCGGCAATGGCGGCCTTGATTGCACCCTTCATGTTAGAGAGAGAGAGAGAGATGATGCTAAAAATGAGGATATTTATTTATTTATGCAAAATCACTTACCTACCAAGCTAACAAAGTAACAAACACAATGGATGTGCACTGCACACAATTCTTAATTGGATAAATCATTCAATACCAACACTTCCACACTTATTACTCTCCATCCGTTCCAATTTGTCTGCTTGTCATTTTTGTTTGTCTCATTTCAACTTGTCAACTCATAAATAGTCAAAAGAAAAATTCCCTCCTTATCCCTACATTTCCCTCATTGCCTAATTAAAGTGCAAAAAACATAAAATTAACACATTCAATCAAAGTCAACTACATTTTCTTAAGCTCCGTACCCGATCAAAATAGACAAATTAGACCGGGACAGGAAATGGTACTAACTAAAAAAATTTCATTTTACCTTTAAGTAAACATATATAGTATATTATTTAGAATATAAATTGTCTATAATTATATATTACATTGAATTAAATTTGAATAAGCTAAATAGTCGTAAATTATGTTGAGACATGATTGATTTAAATTAATGAAACTCAATCTATTATAGAGAATAGAAAGTAGAATTAAATCACATCCTACAACCAACAATCAAATGATGTAATTGTTTAAACAAAAAAAGGGTGTCTTGTCACATTTGATATTGTTTCTTTTCTGTAGTTCTTTTCAAGTATTTTCTATGTATGAACAAAAAGTGCAACCAAAATGTAGATAGATAGCAGTAAAGGATGTAGAGTGGTATAATATTATGAGTAGTACTAGTACTAGTAATGAGGTTCGAGGAAGGGGTTAGTTGATTAGAGTATTCCAACGATTTCGGAGAAGGATATAGGCTGTGGTACAAGGCATAGCCTGCACTAGAATTTCTCCGTCGTCATCGTCGTCAACGACCTTCTTCTTGATTACCAGCCCCAGTCTCAAGAGTGTGTCTATGCCCTTATCAACTCCCATCTCCACCTGCATTGCACCATTCTCTCCATTTTAGTATAACTTTCACTAGTTTGTATAATATCATTGCTTTTCTTTTCCTGAATTCATTACCTTCTCTTGGAAAACTTCGTAAATAAATGTCTCACATTTATGTCCAATGGCTTTTGTGCTTGCTACCTGCATTCAACCATAGTGAGAGAGAGAGAGAGAGAGTCCAAGTAAATTGAAGAGTGATGAAGCATTGGAAGCATATATCATTTGAACAATGGTTTTTCAACAAAAAAAGAAGTTCGCCTATACCAAACACAATTCTCATATTAATGCCTGAGAAAGAAACTGCGAGAAACATAAAAAATATGAGCATAAGACTAACCTGGCCACTCTCTGCTTTCAGCAGGGTAGCATATACCAAAATGGCTTCTTTGTACTGCATGGAGTGCCAAATACAAAATCTATTAAATCCATTTTCATTAGAGGATTGAAGTAGAGGGAAATTAACATAGTAAGTCTAGAGCTTTCTCACTTGCTGCTGTTCAGAAGCATCAAGAAGAAAATGAATGGAACCAAAGCCGCTAGCTACTGTTTTCTCGTAAAGCGTCCTATTGACCAGAAGCTGGAAAGATGTTTTAGGTAAGATTGAGTAAAAGATGCACCCTTCTTTTGAAATAAACAAATAATAGGATGAAAGGAATGTGCTCAGCTCACTTGATATCTATCTCTTGTTTGTTTGTAGCCCAAAAGTACACGAGACACATATATCACAAGTGCAATGGCTGCAATCACATCCAAAGGTATTGCAGATCTGCACAAACCACACAAGCCAAACCAACTTTATAAAAAAACACTAGTTTTAATTTCTCTTAATACAAAAAACAACACTAGTTTTACTTTCTCTTCTTGCAAATTGATATAAACTCTATTTCAGGAATGAAGCCTCCGAGGTTCGTTCCAATATGCTTCTTTAGGTATTTGGAGATAGATTCACTGATTCACCTCTCTTCTATATGTAGATCATACTTTTTTTAGTGAGTACTGATGGTTCTAGGTACAGGTTTCTTTAGGTAATTGGAGATGGATTCTAATCTCTAATGCCTATTTCTAATCATGCAGAAAGAACCTGAAATTCTTATCAAGGTTCCTTCGATCTTTCACCAGATTCTCCACTAAGAGAATACATAGACATCCAGCGAAACAGTTTACTTTTAGAGAAATAAACCTTGAGACCTTTAGGTTTATCACTCATTTTATTGCCATCAAATATTTTATGGTACAATGATCCTGCATCAGATAACTAAGACCCACAAGTGCCATGAAAATTTTGCGCCTCTGCAAGTGAATTGACCATTGATCTATAACAACGTAGGCATACACAACCATCATGGGGAACAACTTAAGAACCAATCATGGAGAAAAACTTCTGAAGCAAGCAATTATGATCGTACAGATACATACGGAGAAGAAAAAATGTCTTCAAATTTGTAACTGAAGAAGTATGCCAAAAGTCCCAATAATGTTGTAACATCCAGCCGTACCTGCAGAGGACCCTCATGTTTGTCATTAAGATTTATCCATATTATCAAATTAACAACTACTTTGTTCAAGGAACAGCAGATATACATTTCAAGAATAAATGTCCAACACATTGATAATTGGTTCTTCGAATATGAATCAGAAATGCATTGGATCAGGAATCAGAATCTTCTGGACCTACTCAAAAGTGCTTGATTTATCGCAATAATTATAGACTAGATTTGTAGCATAAAGATATGCAGCTGTAGTATCCATAGAAGGGCAGACAGATGCTTAAATGATTTCACATTTATTTGTCAAAACATTGAACTTAGGTTATGGAACAAATTAAATCAATTCATATTTTGCATACCGTGTCAAGGATACGGAACGACAGCTTCTTGTGAGGAAAAACAACCTACAAAAGAAAAAATAAAATCCATTTACCGACACAAATAATTTGCTTAGAAGAAGGAGGCTTGTAGTGCTGAAGCATTTACTGGCAAATCTGGAATAGGGATTCTCTCATAGATCTTCATTTGCAATGAAGGCACCTCATCTTGATCCATGGCTTCTCTTTCTCCAACTTCTTCAGTATAAAGCAATATTAATTCTTGGAATGCCGGCTCCTAGATGAAGGCATCTTTATTCAACATAGAACTGATCTTTAAATAACTCAGATGTGTTGATACAAATATATGTTGTGCATATGGTAGACCAGCCTGTAATTTCAATCATCCTAATGGCAAGTAGACTGAATAAGAATTTACAGAATAAGTAGAAAGAAATCTGTAGTGGCTGACAGATGCATTTCCTTTTTGTGCAGTTCTGATGTCAGTAAGGGTTGCCAATCAATATTGATAGAGAAAGTATAACTAATCATTTCCTGGTTCCACTGGAACTCTCCACTTCCACAAAACATTGTACAAAACAACAGAAAAACCTCATACATTATAATTGTATTTGCATCTTTCATAGTTTTACTGTCAATGATTGCCAGACTACTATCTTTTGAAATGCATCCACAAATTTAATGTGCAAATTTCTATCAAAATAGTCCCACATTAGTTGCAGGCTTACAGGAAACAGAACTGAAAATTTGAAGCTGACTGTACATCGTACTAGTGATAAACATATGATAAGATTATTCCAGATACAAACACAGAAAGGAAGCACCAAAATTCAGTGATAAGAAATTAGCTGACATCATGTTTAAACAACATACCTGGATGATAGATTGTGAAAAGAGAATTGAAATGCCATTTTTAAACATCTTCCGGAAGTCATTTCCACAAAATTTGGGTGATGCAGGTTTCCATATGTCACTAAGTGATATCCTTGGTAAGAAACTTGGGCTGTACAAATAAAAATATCACTTATAGTTATCTGTATAAAGATCTAAAGCGATTGAATATTAGAAATTCTTCATAATAACAATATATTAGAAACCAAAATATTGTAAAAATTATAAATTAACTCATCAAGGAAGTTTACTTCCAGATGTAGCGGAAACACGATACAGTAAAGTAAAGTCATTAATTTTGAGAATACCCGGGAGATATGTAAACGAGATTAAAATTGATAATCCATTGATTTAAAGAATACTGGAAAACACTAATAAAACATGAAAAGAGAACAACCAAATAATTTCGACTCAATTATCAACTCCCCAACATAATAAACATACCACTTTATACTAATATCACAAAACCCTAAAAGATCAAATGAAATCAAACATAAAGATAATGACAAAAAAATCAATCTAATCTCTATCAAATATATTTATTCTTTATTCTCCGTCACGTCCTCTTTGAGATTGCTATTGCATTAAATGCGAGTTTTTATAATAAGTCATAGGCTAGGTTTTTAACTTCCTCTTTGGATGGATTGCAATTGCATTAGAATGCAAGCTTCCCTCATGAGTCATAGGCCCCTGGCCTCCATGAATATGTTAATCAACATGCACATAGTCTATTTAATGAATTAAATAAAAATAAATTATCAGAAAATGTGAGGAATAATGGTTGATCCACCTCGAACCTTGAATTGAATTCAGAACTGTTACTGTCCAAGTGAAGGTCAAATGCTTTCTCAGGAGTTGATGGTAGTAGCCCAACCCATGTGAAAAACTTTCTTAGAAGCCTCTCACGTGGCCCAACTTTTGAGAGGATTCCTTCATAACGTGTTACTGCTTTTTGTGCAGCCACCCAGATTGGAAGGTCACTGGATAGGATCTCAACTCCTTTAAGGTCATCAAAGATCTTTTCATCATAGGAACGAGGATTCAGGGAAAGCGAAAACTCTTCAAGTGAAAGCTTAAATTTATTTACTAAAACTTCTGTTTCTTGTTTCTGAAAAATGCTCTTGAAAACCTGATTCAGAGAAATATAGAAGACATCAACAGAGTAAGCATAAAACTAGAGAAGGAAAAAGTTAATACATGACAACAAAAATCTATAATATCGATTGCTGCAACAAGTTCCTGGTTCCAAATGAAGATATTTAAAGAACTCCATTATTTAACCCAAAATGTGGACAATAAACTACTAAAGGTTTGTCTACTACCAAATGAGTTATGTAGGATACAGATTTAAGGAAGTTCTCATATTCAAGAGGCTTGAGAGCACCAAAAAAAAAAATTCCTCATTTTTTCTCAATCAAGACAGCCTCACCCTTTCAGATTCTAAAAAGAGTCATAAACAGGCAATGCACTCAAACCAGATGACATCAATGTTAACCTTCCCCATTTAGTCAAGAAGCTTTTTTCCAACTCCCTACTGTTTGATTACTTTAACAAGCTAAAGGTGATTTCCTCCCAACAAATAAAGAATTGGCTACTCACCAACCTTGCACCCAAATAGCAAAAAAATAAAATTTGAAGCCTTTGTGAAGAATAAATCTCCAAGGAAACAACTCTTTTTAGAAACCACAACTTTTACCCAGTCATCTAGTTTCTGCATCAATAATACCTTTTAAGAGCCACTGAATCAGGGGCTACTCCAAGTACTCTTTTTCCTTTTTTGACGGTTAAGTAAAATAACATGTGTATTGGATGGAACAGCACTCTGTAGATAATCTCATTATGAGTCCATTCATGAACAAATATACAAGAGGTAATCATAAGATCTAAGAAGTTCAACTTTATATGTTTCTGATATCTTTTCTATTGTATTCTATTGCCGTGATAGACATATATGTTTAGCAATTTATTCTATGACTCGTCCAATACCTGTTTATTGTGAGTTAAAAGAATTTTTCTTTGCATGTAATCCTTGCAGTTTTATGTAACAGAATTGATATTGGATGGGCGGTACCATCCAATAGCAGATATATTGCCCTTTCTAGAGGGTAACAAGGATTTCAGCTACATTTACAAAATCGTAGTGATATTAAAAAAACATAAAGAAAGAACAAAGAAACACTTCATTAAGATTTACTACTTATAACTTAATTAATTTTTCCTAAAATAAATGCAAAAACTCAGAGGACTTTAGATGGAAGAGAGAGATATAGCCCCCAAAAATAAGTTAGGATCAATTCCCATATTGAACAAAGACAGAATTCACAGAGATTCTTTGATTACCATCAACATCCAAATTGGTGACATGAATCTGTTACCTCTTCACTAATATTTTAAAATTTTGAAATATAGCATTAGGCTAACATCATAATATCTTAAACTGCAGGACCAAAGTGACCTATATAGAAGGACTTGTTAGACCAGTATAAAACAAAACTAATTACCTCATCTAACCAGACACCTAATCTCCCCAATGGCTTTGCTATAAAGAAAAAAATGTTCTGCAACAACGTTGATTGTAAGTAATCCAATTTCTCAGCAATCAGCAAGCCCTTCTGCCTCTCAGTTGCATATCCCCTCCTGTATAGAAAAAATGATCACGTGGGAAGAGTGAATGACCTGCCAATATTTCATCAAGCAAGGTCCACAGTAGGTGAGTCTGATGTGAAAAATTCTCTCCAACTATCACCTTAAGGAATCAGATTAGAATTGAACAGGAAATAAGGACGAGATACAGTTGTATAAAGTACACATTCACTACTATGTAGTGCAAAAGATAAGACATGGTTTTTTTCTCTGCGAACAGAGTGAAAGAGTTAATCAAAACTTTTCAAAGGTAATGGGATAAATAAATCTATCTGTTTAACATAAAATATATAAGAAGTCTTAAGATGCACAGTACTCTTGCTTTTCTCCAAGTAAGAATATAACATTCTCCACTGTATTTAACAGAAGCAGGGAAGATCACATTTCCTACAGTAACTGGATCACCAGATCCATATTCGAATCCCATAAAAGCAGAATTATCTAACGTGAAGAAGAATGTCAAGAACATAGGGCAAACCAAGTTCCGAAACTCAGGTGATTGGGGAATTGCATGCAAAATGATAAGCTCATTGGTGTACTCAGTTACCTGAATATGATAGCATTGGACTCTGAAGCCCTTTTCCAGTCAACATAAATTGGCAATGTTAGGAGATAGTCAGTATTTAGTGCAGATGTCAACATCAAATCTCTGGGAGACAACTCCTCAAACTCGGCATTGTTGAGAAGTCTAATGAAAGCACGTTGAAAACGACCTGGGATGGCAACTCTAAACACAACTTAAACAATAAGTAAACTTTGGTTGAAGCTTGATCATGAAAAAAAGGTTACAACAAGACAACGATGCCCCTTCCTGACATTCAGGATAATAGATAATGTAAACATCTTAACAGAGTATGAAACATACGTACCTTGAATTCTTGATAGGATTCCTCTTGGAAGTTTTCGAATGAAATATTGAAGAGTAAATTCAAATCCATGGTAAAACCAAAGGGCAGTGATATCTTGGAGCCAGTGTCATCTTCCTGTTCCTTGTCAATGCCATCACTTTCCAAAGAGCTATTCGTGAAAGCATCCGGATAATCATCAGCATTAATTGCTGCCTTGTTCTTAGTGGAAAGAGTACAATCAAAGTCACTTCTCATTTCCTCTAAAACGGTTTTGTGTTCAGCGTGAATAATCGAATCCAACAATCTGCAAGGGTTACAACATTAGCTTTAGAAAATAAACAAAAAAAGAGCTCTCAGCTTTTGGATCCCAAAAGGCAGTGACTGAATAAATAACATCTGAAACAAACAAGAAAATGAATTAAGAAATCATTGAATTACTGTGAGAGAGAGAAGAATTGACGAGCCTCCTCTTGTGAGGGGAACATGGCGTAGATAATGGCATCCAGCAATTCCGACTTAGAAATGGATATGTATCTTTCCCTCGGCACCTGAATCCCGGAGCAACTCGCTCCCATGCTATTAGCCTCATCAGTAGACGGCGGCGGCGGCGGCGGTGGCGGTGGAGGCTTAGTTTCAGAGGGAAGTACTTCCTGCGCGGAAGCAGAGCGCGAACAGCGAGTGATGCGAAGAGAAGCAGCGCGACATTGATAATCAGAAGAAAAGGTAGAAGATGAAGAGAGAGGGGTAAAGCAGCGTAGAATCTGCGAAGATATCGCCATGAATGAACACAGAGCTCTGGATTAACTGCTTCTTCAGGTGGCTTTTTCCTTTTTTTTTTTTGCTGTTTTTATTCTCTTTTACTATTTTTATTTTCACAAAGATGTTGGTTTTGAATTGTTTTTTATATCTTGTGATGAGAGCGAAAATAATCTCCACCTCACAAGTCAGTTTTCAGTTACATTTATCTTCAACTATCTTCCCATCTTCACTATGTTTTGTAATTTTTTTTAGGGTTAAATGCACGAAACCCCCTCGTGTTATACAAAATTTGCGTCGCTCCCCCTTATATGATAGAAATTGCACGAAACCCCCTCGTGTTTCTATAAATTCGACACGAAATCCCCATTTCTGTTAAACTTCACGGGTTTGTTCTTCACGCGCCGGAAGTGCGATTTTTTTTGATTTCTGACTGTTATTTGCAGGTGAATATACTAATTTGCCCTTGCCTTTTGTTTATATATGTGTGTGCACTATCCAAACTTCCAGTGGCATGAAACCCCTCTCCTCTCACTACTCTCACAACAATCTGGTAAGTGTTCTATAATTTTTTTTTTTTATTTCCAATTCTGAATTTAACATATTTTGTAATTGTTGGCTATGGAAGCTACGAGTCAAACGAGCATCAAACATGCCACACTAGAACGGAAATTCCGATGATGTAATAACTTTTAATGTCCAAACATCGTTCATTCATCACAGAATCTAGTCACAATCCTAGTTTAGTTCTCTTCAACTGATATCTCAAAGTTCTTCATAATATGCTAGAGATATTAAATCATAACCACATTGAAGTTTCAACAATCCACAATATGCAAAACTAACAATTCAGAATTGCTAATCGGCAGAAATGCAGAATCATTGGCGAAAAAGCAACAAAAAAATTACCAGCAAGAGCAAGAATAAAAACGAAGAAAATGACAGGCCAAACGTGCACCGGATCACGATCCTCCGGCAAGAACTCATTCAGGAACCTCAGTTTCTCCGAAACCTCTGACAAAGGACCCTTGGTCTTCTTCACAATGTAAGAATCCTCAGTCAATATAGTCTGCTGCACAACATCCCTAAACCCTCTCCCTAATTCCATCCCCAATTCTCCCCACGCCTTGGCGAACTCCTTGATTTGATCCTTCAAGCTCTCCACCTCCTCCGCCGCCGGCTTCGCCGATAGCTCCGGCGCCCTAACCACCGTCGAATCTCCGGGGAATATTATCCCCGTATCTTCAACCAAGCTCGCCAGCTCATCTCTCCATGAGTTGGATTCCCCCGATACCTCCATGAAATCCCGGCGGTCGAGCAACGGCTGAGCAGTAGCAGTAACGGAGAAACAGGAGCAGGGCTGGTCGGAAATGAAGCCAGGACAGCATCGAACCCCCCAGAAACGAGGCGACGACGCTACTTCAGATCCCTAGAAATCCCGGCAAGAGGACGGCGAGCGGCGCACATTAAGGCTTCAAACCCTAGAACCCTTTCTCGCCATTTTAAAGGAAGATAGAGCAGGACCCATGGGCTTCGATTTCGGCGGCTGAGCAACGGAGATCTGGCGGCGCACATACTCCTTTACAGAAAAAGCGAGGCGCACTGTGAGGTTTTGGAACCCAAGCCTCAGAGGAAGGAAACGGCGCTCCAAAATGGAGAAACCCTAACCAAATTTTTATTTTTTTTAATATAATAATGGCAAAAGGGAAAGAGCAGCAACACAGTTGAAGCGAAGCACATTAATGAAGAGAAGCACCAACTCCATTAATGCACCACAGGAAAGGCCGAAGCAATTAAAAAAGAAAGAAGAACACCAAGAACATATAGAACAATCTATGAAACAGATCTAGCAAGAAGACGAAGTCCAAGGCTTAAATGTCAGGGACATAACGGGAATTCGAGGGAAGAAAATTAACGGCGTGAACACCCGTTAGTTAAAGTGGGACGTGTGTCGACTTTTCGGAAACACGAGGGGGTTTCGCGCAATTTCTTTCATACAAGGGGGACCGATGCAAGTTTTTTATAACACGAGGGGGTTTCGCGCAATTAACCCATTTTTTTTAGCTTCTCATGCTGAGTGAGATGATCCATCCTTAACAATTTATATATAAATCTATGAAATGGATTTAATATAGAGTAGGACTTGGGTGCCCCGGGGCACGGATCTAAGATTCGTGCCCCCAACCCGACCCGGATACACTATATATAATCAAACCCTAATTTTTCATCTTCTTTCTCTCTTCCTTTTTTTCTTCTTCTTCTTCCAGCGCCTCTTCTTCCTTCTCTTCTTCTTCCTTTCTTCTTCTTCTTCTTCTTCTTCTTCTTCTTCTCCTCTGCGCATGTCCTTCTCCATTACATTCTTTTTTTTTTTTCTGTAGCCCTATTGCTTTTTCAATACAAACGTTCTTCTCCATCTATCATCTCTTTTTTTTCCCTCTCTCTATGTCTCCCCCTCCAAATCAGCGTGCTTCAATCACCATGGCTGTAAAATCGGGCTACTTTGAGTCTCATACAGTGGTGCAAAATGGGTTTATCAATTTCTATGTTGGTTGTGGGCTGATTTTCCATTGCTGCTTCTTCTTCATCTTCTTCCATCTTCATTGCTGCTTCTTCATCTTCGTCCATCTTCATTACTGCTTCTTCATCTTCTTCTATCTCTCCATCTTTAGTTTCTTATTATTCTTCAACCTTCGTGATGGGGAGATACATAGAAGAATTACCAATTGTGACTATAGATCTTGCATCCAACATACCACTAGATGATTTGCAGAAATATTTCGAAGAGAAAGATAATGAAAATCGAGATATATTATGTAATACCACAGAAGCATACACGTAATACCTTAAAGGTATTTATGTAATACCCGAAAGAGAATTATGTAATACCTGAAAAGTGATTATCAAATACCTTAAATGTGAGTATGAATGTGTAATACCATATAGATAAAAATGTAATACCTTAAACATATTTATGTAATACCTGAAACATATTTTATGTAATACCTGAAACATATTTTATGTAATACTTTAAGGATAAATATGTAATACCTTAAACTATAAGCAGTAATACCTTAAAGTTTAAACAGTAATACCTTGAAGCTGAATATGTAATACCTTATACTCAAAAGCAGTAATACCTTAAAGGTGAGTATGCAATACCTTATACTCAAATATGTAATACCTCAAAGGTGCATATGTAATACCTTATGTTTTAAACTCAATACCTTAAAGATAAATGTGTCATACCTTAAAAATGTGTCATACCTTAAGAGTATACACGTAATACCTTAAGAGTATACACGTAATACCTTAAGAGTATGTGTATAATGCCTATCACTGAATGGAATCTGGTGTGCGCGAGCGCACACCAGCATAGCTGCAGACGCGCGTGGGGGCGCGTGGGCGCGCATGAAGATGGCCCACGCGCCGGGTTAGGTTGGGGGCACGGATCTAAGATCCGTACCCCGGGTGCACCCAAGTTTTTGCCTTTAATATATGGATAATAAGAATTTGTGTCATGAAAAAAATAAATACCCATAAGCCTGTCTCATATGACTATTTGTGATTTTTTTAAAGATTACAAGTGAGATTATATTATGAGTGAATATCCACATTTACCACAATATTTATAACACATAATCTTTTATAACACTCAATATAATAATACATACTTTTTTTACCACAAAACATAAAATATTATATTTAATTATCACAAACACTATTATTCCTTTTGACATTTTCACAATCTTCCAAATTTCACAAACTTCCAAATTATATTTATAACAAAAAAATTTCCATCTTCCACACCATATGATTATTACACCAAAATCCTTATTTAATTTGATAAATTATCAGGCCCAACATACTTCTGTAAAATAAATTAATCCGTTGGAATTCATACATTTCTTCGACCAGAACAGCACCGGGTGAGGTGGTTTGCAACACCATCAGCTGGAAAATTACTGCCCCCAAACCGTTTTACGAACAGCTCCTCACTGTTCAACTTCACCCTCAGAGAAGTTGGTCTGCAAGTTATCCAGCTCCTTCAGCAACTGCCTAGCACAACCTTGGTTCGTTTCCTACACCAGGTGTACAAGGTGATCCCTCCAATGGATAAACAGATCGAACGGAAACACGTTGAAGCAAAAAACCTCTCTTTTATTAAGAACTAAAATATATTTATTACATAATCTGTAAACTCCTTTTGGGAGGAGAATACTAGATCAGCCTCTCATTGAGATGGCTGTAACTCGTTTATACATAAACTAAAAACTAAAACTCAGAAAACTCAAACTATTACAAAGAAGATTTTATTTGAAGAAAACTATGGAGAATGGTTGATGTCCTTAGCTTCCTTCTGCTCTCCTTATTTATAGATGGAAATCCGGACTTGAAATGCGGATTCCAAACCTGTTTAAGCCAGCTGTCCACCTTTTCTGAATGATCAACCACTGAGTGCGTGATTAACAGCTTTTCTTCTCGTGACTCATCCCATGTGAAATTGTCGGGGAATCTGTTTTTCCCTCCTGTGACTTTCTCGCATGCGATGTTTATGGGGCGTGACTCAGCCCATCTTATCTCTGTCGGGGAATCTTAGAAATTCGGCCTTCGTGGTCCCCGCGGATAACTTTTCTTTTGGACAAGTCCTTTGTCCTTGTCTGCCTCTCTCTCTCGTCGGTTGGATTTGGGTCGAAACCCTTTCCCGAACTCGGGTTCTTTCTGCTCCGGGCATGCTTGGCAGACATGATCTGTCCATCGGCCAATAAGTGCCATATTGCAGAATTTCTGGTAAGTCTCTTTGCTTGCCGGAAGCTTGTTTTCCCAAAGGATCCTTCTTTTTGTTTCAAAAAGATCCTCTGCAAAGCTCGTAGTTGATCCTATCATAGAATTCAACAGGAAAGATCCATTTGCCGAATTATGAAAGAACTTGAATGGGTACTTGACCTTGTCCATTTGTGTTAGACAAACCCATAGTCCCCATGCTCATCGGGTAGAATCTTCGTCTTCGGTAAATGCTCCTACCAGTATTGGAGTATCCTCTCGTACAGCCGTCTTGATGTTTTTCAAGGCATTTCCGTCGGGTCTCCTCAACTTGATGAAATGAAAGGCTTCATGGAAACCTTTCTTGGCGGGTTCTGGAGCTACACTAAAGAAATATAATTCCAGAATATCCCCTCTGGTCAAATGTGGATTAGAATATCCCCTGGTGAGACGGTATAGATTGAAGCCAGAGCTCCAAAGTTATACCATTCCTGTACTTCGTTTGGATGACTTCCTGGTTTCATCCAAACTTTTGGGTACTTTCCAGAGATATCAATGATTGTTCTCTCTGGATGGATACCCATCCTGGTGATCAGCTTCTCCCATTGATTCTGGTAAACCTGCATAGGGGAAACTAAATTCTCGTCAGTTTGAACCTTAGTCTTGCCAGTCTGTGGCCTAAGATTGAACTCTCCCTCTTTAACCCCAGAGGTGCTGGGTTGACTTGAAGACTCGGGTTTTGACACCGGAGCTTCAATTTTTGTTCCAGTTGGTGCATCCTCAAGGAATGCATCATCTGTAGAACTCTTGGTTATGGTATTTGAATCCATAACTGTCGGGTTAGAGGCCCACTCTCTTGTTTCCTTCTTTTGCATCGTTGGAGATGCAGCCTGGAAGATAGGCCATTGTAGCACTGTGAACAATTGTTCATGTGCATCCTGGCATGCTCGTATTAGACCAGAGACGGATCTCTGATTAGCCTGTTGGAGTCGTTGAGCGACTTCTGCATTGATGCATAAAGCATCAAAGCCTCGTTGTAGGCTCTCCAGGTTTTCCCTGAGATGCCTGACTCGTTTGAGGACCTCGTCAGCGACGTATCCCTCTATCTCGTGTTAGGAAATCTGCAAGAATATTTTCATGAGATTTCACAATGACAATATCGTAATCATAATATTGACATTCAGCCTGCCATCTTTGTATCCTAGCTTTTTCTGGTTTAGATTCAATTTTGTTTTTCAGAAAAGTTTTGACACTTGAATTATCAATCTTTAGGATGAATTTCTTGGCTAGTAAGAATAAAGACCATTTTTTGAAAGTCTTCCTAACTGCAAAGAATTCTTTCTCGTTGATATGCCATTTTGCTTCACTGTCTGCGAATAAACTGCTGCAATATCTGCATGCCATTTCTCCATTTGGTGTGGCCTTCATAAGGACTGCTGCCCACCAATAATGATTGGCGTCTGTGTAGAGAACCAGTTCATCCTCGTCTTGGGGTATAGCAAGTTTTGGAAGTTGTTGACAAACCTCCTTAAGTTGCTTAATCCCTTCTTGATGTTCATCCTCCCATTTGAATATCGTATCTTTTTTCAATAATGGGCTAAACACCTTCCTGTAGTGCGCCAAATTGTTTATGAACATACCGGCGAAGTTAACAACTCTGAGAAAACTTTGAAGTTGTTTCTTGTCTTTGAGGGTATCTAGAAATCCCTGAATCTTTTCCACAATATGACTTTGCAGGATGATTCCAGATTCGTCGATCTCAACTCCAAGAAATTCGATCTGTCTTGTAGCAATTACTGCGTTCTTCTCAGAAAGCACTAATCCTTCCTTGTGACAAACATCTGAAAAGATTTCCAAATGCTTGAGATGTTCTTTCATGTTCTTAGATGCGATGAGTATATCATCGATGTAGACGAACATAAAGCTGAAGTAATCTTTAAAAAGATTATCCATCTTTATTTGGTATATCTGGGGAGCGTTTGCCAATCCCATGGGCATCACGTTCCAGATATAATGTCCTTGTGGTGTGGAGAAAGCTGTAACTTTTTGCTTTCTTCCTTCATCATAATCTGGTAGAATCCAGACTTACAATCGAATTTAGAGAATACTTACAATCGAATTTAGAGAATACCTTAGCACCCTTGATGCTGTTGACCAGGTGTTTTCTACTTGGGATGTAGTATCTATCGAACTCCAGGATGTCATTAATTCCTTTGTAATTAATAACAAGTCTTGGCTTTCCTCGCTTGATTTCTCCATGATTCATAACAAGGAATCCCGGGCTGCTGTATGGAGAAACTCCTGGTGAGATCAGCTTAAGGTCCAGATGTTCCTTAAGTATCTTCTGCATATCCTCACGATCCGCTTGGTTCATAAGGATTGGCTTGAATCTTACGAACTCTTGTTCCTTTCCGGGTTTAACCTTCAGGGATGCTTTGAGCTCGTTCTTGTTCCACCATGCCAAAGGATTTTCATTGTAATTCCTTTGGATCTTCTTCTTGATATATTCGAGTGAGATCTGTTCATCAATGGAAATTTCACTCGACGAATTCTCCAATAGGCTTATTACTTCTGCAATAACTATTGGAGGGACTTCTTCTTCTCCTTGTATCCTGAATGAATACAAGTGATTATCCCATCTCTTGTTGGTCTTTTTCTTGGTTGGACCATACTGTCGGTAGGATAATAGTGCATCGCCAAAAATTTTTTTATCCGCCATTTTTGGATTTCAAAGTTTGGCTTCATCATCACCACGCTTGCTGTGAAAAGTGATTGGCATTTTTCTGTAGAATGCCTCTCGTAGTCCTTGGACAATAATCTTATGATCACATAGTGTTGTGAAAATAAGCCTTCTTGCCTCATTTTCCTGTGTAAAACGCTTGAATGTTTGTAGGAAATTGTTACCTAGCAATACATCTGCGCCTGTATCATGGAAATAGATTGGTGGCATCTAGACTTTGTACAATGGGGTACCGCCTGCTCCTCCGATCATTATTTCCGCTTGCTTGATTCCTCGGTTAAGGATAAGAATCCTTTTAGAGAAATCCCTTCCTGCGATAGCTGGTAGATCTTTTCCAATTTCTTTAGGGAAAACCTCTTGCTTTGCAGTACATATCTCGGCGCCTGAATCGATATAGGCGGCGAAATACTCGGCCTTGTATTCCTCATATATCATTCCGATAAAAATGTCTATGGAGAATGGACTAGTGGTCATCTGATTATGTATCTTTTATTGGCCATTGTGAACTCCATTCCATCTTGTAATCTTTCCCAAGGTTTGTGTTCCTCGAGAAACTCAATCCCAAGTATCAACTGATATGAGATTCTTCCTGGAACTCCTCTGATGGTTAATTCCGTTTCACCCATTTTTAGGGTTCCTTGAAATCTTCCAACTATTGGTTGTTGGAGGTAATATAGGGCATTACATGGGAGTGTATTTTCCCCTTGAGTAATGTTAAATATTACTTCAACTCCTTTCCATCCTTCCGGGCATTTCAGCTCTCCTTATGTTTTGAAAATATCTGGGATTTGCTGAATTGTACTTGGTCTCTTTTCTTCCCAACGGCTGCTACTCATTAGCCTGTCTTGTTGGAAAGACATCCGCCTAGGCTCAATTCTGAGACTCTGGCTCTTGTTGAAGACGGGTTGATCTTGGATCCTCATGTCGATCTCCTTTATGGTTGGAGATTGTATGAGCTTTGGTAGAACCACCCTGGCGAAGTCTTCAAAGATTCTTGGAACTTCGATGAATTCCTTTCTCAAGAATACATCTGAATGATGTGTATTCGAAAGAGCGTAGGAAATCTTGTATGTGATCGAGTAGGGTCTGTTCCCTTCTTTCATCAAATCGTTTCGTTTAAATCTTGATGAAGGGTTAAGATGAAGGGTTAAGACTCGGTTGAAATCTCGATCTCCCAGATTGTATGCAATCCTTGGATAGACATTGAATGCCAATTTTCCTGCACACAAATTTCCTGTAACAGCCCCAATGTATGAATCCTTGAGATTTGAGATTCGCTTATCACATATTGCAAGGTTGAGTGGTGAATTTACTCTTTCTTTGAAGGTTGCTTTTATAACAACTCTTATGGCTCCGATGTGAATCCATGAGAGTGTATTTGCAACTTCTCTTTTGACTCTGCTCTTGATCTCCTATATCTCTTGGTATGAGATCAATTGCATCTCGATCAAGTTACCAGTGAATTCCATCGGGATGGCAAATTCTCTGGTCGTTACTCTGTGGATAATCTGGTGTTTTCTGCTGCGAAAACCAATCTTATCCAATGCATTTTCCATAGCTCCAATGGTAAAACCATCGTACATCTGGAGCTTTGAATCTTCTTTCATAATCCTCATTAGAGTCTTATGAGACACCGTAGTGTGGGAGAGGTATCCTGACATATCCTCTCTCACCGTTGTTTGAAGAATTTCTTCTTCACTCTGATTCTGAGCTGAATTCACTTCCATCCTCAGAATAGATCTCTTCTTCGTAGATGCTTTCATCTGAGGGTAGATCCTCAAATTGATACACCTGTATGAGATCTTGATAGTAGACAGCTTCCTCAAGTTTGGGTGTTGCCTCGAACTGTCTAATACCTCGTTTCTGGTTTTCTGGGCAGTCTGTTGAGATATGCCCTCTTGCTCCGTATGTCCAGCAATTACAATCTTTAAAACTTTCGTTGGCTCTGGTGTGAGCACGTCTGAAAGTTCTCCTTCCTGGGGTTCTGCTGTAACTTCCTTGATCAGAGCTTGTAAAAACCCTTCTCCTATTTAGCATTGGTCTTTGCCCAGATTTGTAACTTCGGGCCTTTTGTTTTGACCAAACTCTTCTTGGTCTCCATGAAGACCGACGATTGCCTCTCATGGTGTTGCTTCCACGGTGGTATGGATGGCTTCGTTGTTTCTGCCTCTTATGCCTCCGTGGTTGACCTCCAACGACTGTTGGAATGTCATTTTCTTCGCAACATAAGGGAACAATTTTATTGATTCCTCTTAGTCTCTTGTAGTTCTTGTAGAGTGTCGCTTGATGACACCATTCTGATAACTTGGCTTTTAGGAAAGACATCCTTCTAGCCACCGTATCTAGGTCATTTGCACTCTTGTATTCCCTGATTAGCATTTCTCTCCAGGGATTTGGTATCTTCGCAAAGAACAATTGCGAAGCTTCTTTGTCATCCACCTTGGACTTCCATCGGTACTCGGTGAATAACTTGATGTATTCGTCAATATGACAAATATCATGCAACTCGAGGCTGTAGAGGGCTTGATTATATCTTTTTCTTTTTTCTTCTTCAATCCCCTCAAAGTAGCCTATGCCAATATAATGGATTTTGAATAATTTAGCCATATTATCGACAATACCTTTCAATGACTCATCAGTAGTGACGTTGTTTTTCATTTCCGGTGCCATCATATCCCACGCGATCTTTACGGATCCTTCCAGACTCATTTCAAGTAGTAAAATGAATCCTTCTTTCATAAGATCGAGGGTTCCTGCTGCAATCCTCATAGCTGATGCCAAATCATCAATAAGGATTTCACGGTTCTTGAAATCTGGGATGTCCAGATTTAGCATTAACTCATACGGATGTATTGGGTCTAACTGTGATTTTCCATAAGGCGTGTTGAAAAGATTCGACATTTTGGAACGTGGTCTTACAGCGATAGGATCTCTTCCTCTAATGAAATCCCCTGCTTGTGGCATCTGTTCGTCCACATGATGTGATCCGAAACTTTCTGCTACGTTGGGATTGACTGGTGGTCTCTGCTGTTGATCACGAGTGACCAGGGCAGATTCATCTCCTGCGTTCATATTTAAATCCACAATTCCTAATCCTGCAAAGGATTCGGTTAGGTCATGTAGATCCTGCAGATTTATCCTCTCGAAATCCATTACTTGTTTGTAACGGATTTTCCTCTGATGATGACAATGAGCTTTTCATCATCTGTCATTGGTCGTACAACTTCAGTTGGTTTCCCATCTAGATGTAAGTAGGGAACTGTTCCGAAATTTATACGTCTTCTTTCTCCGGATGAACTTGGTCGGTTCTCCAGATTCTTGACTCTTTCTTGAATATCATGAATGATTTCAAGAGTTTCCCTTTGATTCTTTATCATCATCTCCATTTGGCTCTGGATCTGATGGACTTGTGTCGGTATATGATTATGGCGGTTGCCATAACTCTGCACCGTCTTCCAGATACCTCTAAGATCTTCTGATACCATTTTCAAGGATCTTTTCCGAGGCGATACGTGGCGTTGTTACACCTATCAAGTCTGTCTGAAATTTTATAAACAGTTCAAGATCAAGACTGTCTTGTATCTGTAAATAGTTCCAGCATACGACTAGCAAGGTTTCCAGCCTATATACCGTTCTTCGGATTCGGATCGGGTCAAATAATCATATGAGTTTTATTGGAAAGTCTTGGAAAATATGTTTTGGAAATAGCAAAATAGGTTTGGATATATCAAAGTGTATTAATTGCAAAAAGTGTGTCATAATGGTATCTTAGTCTTTGCACAAAATTTTGTGGTAGAAAAATATATGTTGTTATATTTTGTGGTAAAATAGTTAATATCTTATATTAAGTGTTAATTTTGTTAAATGTTATAGTTTTTGTGGTATTTTAGGGGTATACCTCTTATATTATATCTAAATGATAAAAAAAAAAAAAAGAAGTAAAAATAGAGGGGAGTAGTTGGTTACGTGGATAGATAGTAGAAGTGAACATGTTTGCTGGATGTTAGGTTATCCACTCTGTTTTAGGGTAGTTGCACTTGTACTTCCAAATTATCCAAACAGATATACCTCCACTTTTTGTTATATATTTTCAATTTGATACAAAAATCACCATATAACTTCATTTTCTTAAAATAGAAAAGAAGACACGACTTTCAATATTTAAGTTCACATGTCCGAATAATGTAACCACATCATATATGTTATGTCAATTAACAAATTTGTTATTAATTCATCTCCAACATCCAAAGTTATTAATTAATGTTATAATGAGATTGTTTTGGAGCCATTGGAAATGAGTAATTAGATGAGTAATCAATGAGGTGATTTACGTTACACATATTTAATTACTTAGATTTAAAAGTTAACTGAATTTTCTATAATTACATGTGTTATTATAAGTTTGTAGATCAGTGATGAGCTAGCTGCACTGTGTCCCTCTAATTGTGTTTCGTTGAGAAAAGCTTCAGACGTAGGCAGTAACCACCGACAACACCTCTCTCTCTCTCTCTCTCTCTCTCTCTCTAACCCAACGCCATTCCTTCTCGACGCAACTCTTGAAATGGCTGTTAGAACCAACGCAGGAAGGAGAAGGAAGATTCAAGTTCAATGAACAATCTTCTTCCTCCAATTACCACTACTTCACTCGCAGATGCACCTACTTCTGCCATGGATTCTCTCCCTCCAGGTTATTCTTCTAACTCCTAATTTGAACCGCAATTAACTGTTGTTCTTTTTACAATGATGATGTGTGGCTCAAGTAAAATTCTGCCCAATGAAGTGAATTGTGGTGAATTGTGATGATTTATTTCGTACAGGAGGCGGAAAATCGCAGATACGTTCGAAGCAGAAATTGCTGATAGCTTTCGTTTCTGCATCCGCAGCGGTAGGAGTAATCATTTTGTTCATATTCTATGTTTATTGCCGCAAATACAGAGGCAAATTCCGGAAGAAATTAGAGTATAGGTATTTCCTCTCCATTATTCTCTAATTTTCCCCGTTTATTATGGCGTGTATATGATTGAGCTGCTGCGACCTTCTCATGGTGAATACAGTGGTTCCGATTCGAATCTTAGAAAGAGATGTGTGAGTGTAATGGAGTACAAGAGCTTAGAATTAGCCACAGATAATTTTAGAGAGAGAAACATCTTGGGTGCTGGTGGATTCGGATGCGTATACCTAGGGAAACTGGAGGGGAACTCTTCTGTTGCTGTCAAGAAACTTTCTGGGGGAAGTGTAGATGTCATAAGAGAATTTGAGGTGCCGTCGCCTTCATGATCCTCTCTGCATCTAGCTCGCTCGATATGTATTTTGGGTGGTGTTATATGACATTGTTTAGTTACTTTGATGTTATGATTGCAGAGTGAAGTAGAGTTATTGAGTAAAATTCAGCATCCAAATATAATTACTCTAGTGGGTTATAGCATTCATGCTGAAACGAGGCTTCTTGTTTATGAACTGATGCAGAATGGATCTCTGGAAACTCAGCTACATGGTAAATATACTTGAGTATTTTCTTTACTTACGGACTCAGCTAAGCAAATAACATTTTTGTTACCAATTCAGATGTTTAACCTTCTATCTGGTTTATGTTTTAGGGCCTTCAAGGGGTTCGGCATTGACGTGGTACTTACGGATGAAAATTGCCCTCGACATAGCAAGGTGAGTGAGTAGAAGAGCAGGTACATCATGTGGATATTATCAACCTTATCATTATGTATGCTGGATGATATTAACATATTGCAACTGTTGTCTCCAGAGGATTAGAATATTTACATGAGCACTGTCATCCACCAGTAATTCATAGAGATCTGAAATCATCTAATATCCTTCTAGATTCCAACTTCAACGCTAAGGTAGAAACAAGTCTGATTCATTTCTCCCAAAAATAAGAGAGAATAAAATAAATGTTCATCCATCCATTATACTACTGTATGCATAACTTTTCTGCATGAAAGTTTACTGTGGTTCCTCTCTCTTTCTCTCTGAATGAATCGATTCAGCTGTCAGATTTTGGCCTTGCTATACTGGATGGAACTCAGAACAAAAACCATATCAAGCTTTCAGGGACCCTGGGTTATGTGGCTCCTGAATACCTGTTAGATGGTCAGGACATAGATTTATTTCATTCTTTTTATGTTAGCATTGTCCAGTGCTGATTTTCTGATGTGAACATGTTATTTTGTTGAACATTATTATATAGAAAATAAAGTTCGGGGTTAAAATATGCAATGTCCTAAAAGTTATGAAAATAATAATGCCATGATGTTCATCTCAGTTGTATATGTAGTCATATACTGAGGAGTTGCTATTCAAAAAAATTGACGGCTAATCAGGCCAAGTAATTAGGATAATATTCTACAAGATTTCCTTTTTTACTAATATTGATCTGCAAAAATTATTTAATTTAATAACACATGATTAGAAGCACCTGCCCTACAAGTCACAGTAGCTGAAAGTGAATCCTGGTTGAAGTCACCACAATTTATATAATTATTATCAATTTTAGGGATGCGGCTTTTACAGATAACTATGTGCTAAGTTGTATCATACAACTTCAAAAGTAGTTTCTTAAACAGTTCAATAATAGTAATGTATCAAAAGAATTCGACTGGTTAGTGAAGTTTATTATAATTAATATTCCTATATTTTCCTTGCTTTGATATCTGCTCTGTCTTGATGCATTTTTTCGTATTCCATTCTAACTTATCTCCATATAGGTAAATTAACTGGTAAAAGTGATGTTTATGCCTTTGGAGTTGTACTGCTGGAGCTTATACTTGGAAGAAAGCCCATTGAGAGACTAGCCGCAGCTGAATGCCAGTCTATAGTTACATGGGTAGGCCTTATTTTTTGTTGTGTATCAACTTCTTGAATGGAAGCTCTTTGTTTTTACTTTGATCGTTGCAATGTAGGCCATGCCTCAACTCACAGATAGAAAGAAGCTTCCCAGCATTGTTGATCCTGTGATCATTAACACAATGGATATGAAGCACTTGTTCCAGGTTAATGAACTTGAAGCATATACTTCCTACATCGCTAAATTTAAAAGTCTGATAAAAGTACTTCTGATGAGCCATTAATTATCACTTATTTCCTTTCATTTATTTGTTCGTTTAACCTATTCACTTGCATATAACTTTCGATCATTTTTGTCATAAAGGCATCATAAGATTTTAACTAAAACTAATTTTTTGACTTTTGAGAGATGAGGTTTATAGTAGTTGGACTCTTTAATTGAGGTATAGCGGAAGTATTTGCTATGGTTAGTTTTTTTCTAATCATGTGGCAACTTAGAATTTAACATCATCTTTGGAAAATAACATCAACTTCAACTCATACCTCCATTTGGCGAACAAAAGAAGAGAGAGAAAACCAAGAATAAAAACAGCTAAATTGCATCTGTTCTAAAAACCAACCTTGCCCTTAAATCAAAATTTATTCTTGTACGAGTGCAGTTACTTCAACGAACATCTCCTTTGTAGGTAGCTGCTGTGGCAGTGCTATGTGTACAACCAGAACCGAGCTATCGGCCCTTGATTACGGATATTATGCATTCCCTTGTGCCCCTCGTGCCCGTTGAGCTTGGTGGGACGCTTAGAGATGTAACAACAGTGGAGACTGAAAGCTGAAAATTAGGCTGATTAATCCATCTTTACACTTCTCTGTTAAACTGCATATATACGTGATACAGTAAATGCCATTATTAGTCACTTTTTTGTTCTGTTGATTTGTAGACTGTAGTGGTTAGCCTTCATATATATTATTTTCATTTGGCAGACACTTCATGCAAATATATGAACTCAAAGTAGATGCAAATCAGCAGAAACTGTTAGTGTCTGCTTCTTCATAACAATAAACCATTCATATATATATATATATATATATATTATTTCATTTGGCAGGCAGTACAGAAATGTGGAATGAAAATGAATTACATAAAGGCAGGCAGCATCATATATATGTTGTACATGTATGTGGAATGATTGGAATCATTGGAGAGCAGCATATATGAAGTCCAAGAATCCAGTTCCCTTGAGCAGGCCTTTACCGGTAAGTAGTTCAAAATCCAAGAGCAACAAGAAGCCGATCACAGCTGCCTTTCCGTTGATGACTTCATTCTTCGGTGTGAAACCGAAACCTCCAACATCTTCATCGACCACCATTCTAACCTCGTCAACATTGACATCCGTTGCTGTTAGCCCAGGTTGAGCTTTCCCACTGAAAACAATCTCAGTGGCTGCTTGCGCGCCTCTGCTGATGCTAATGAATATATTATCAGCATCAGTTTTGACGGGGTAGACAAACATGGTTCTGATAGGTGGAGTGAGAGCTCGAAGCACAGGGTTCTTGGGATACCACTCTTTGATCTCTCCGCTTCGCAAATCAAACGTGCTATCTGTTGTTGGGCAAACGATACACCCATCCTGCAACAGATCACCAGATGAGCGAGCTAAGAGATCGAGGAGTTTTGAGATGTAATGTAGATTACAATGAGGATTGGAATATATATATATATATAGTAGCAGAAACATGGGTTCAGACATAGGTACCTGAGTTAGCTTAGCATTGAGCAAACCCTCAGAATAAGCCCCCTCAGCTGGAGACCTATTCTCTATAGCAAAAACCTCATCTTTATACCACAGGAGAAGTATAGTCTCCCCATCCTGTATAATCACGCGTCGCTCCCCTTTCGGCAGCGCCGCCAGCGGCACCACCGGCACCCACTCCTTCTCCTTCTCCTTCTCCTTCTCTACTGAGGAAGGGGACACTTCTGTGGCCTTGCAATGGACCCTGCGAGATTGAGATTGAGAAGATGATGATGGTGTTATCGGAATATAAATAGGTACGTGGCGGCGATTCACCGGCGATGGGGCGGCGGAGATGATTCCAGTAGTGGCGAGTTTTGGCGCAGCGAGTGCCATGGGAGGAGAGGTGAAGGAGTATGAGAATGAAGGGAAGTGTGTGCGTGTGTGTGTGAGAGAGAAAAGGAGGAGAGAGAGAGAGAGAGAGAGAGGGGGTTGTTTATGGCCACACAAAGAAGTGATTATTTCAAATGTGCCACGTAGGCTAGGTTATGTTCTCATCATCTCATCTCTGGATAACGAGAAAATAGGTTGGGAGTTTCTTTCTACCGCCATATCCACCCACCCATGCAATGCAAGGATGAAAAAAACATTGCATGCCCACTCCTTCATTTTCGTATATAACTTAGATGCTAAACGTTCTAGTTATGGTGTTGATTGTGTATATGACTCCTCGATCTCTCCATCCCAACAACGTCTCATCTTGTCGTTTTCGAGCTGAGCAGGTGTTGTCTGTGTCGTGGTCAATGTGGCCATCGTTACCGCCGCTTGCAATGGCGGAGTCCGTTCTCTCTTCTCCCTCTCCCTCTCCCTCTCCCCCTCCCCCGTGCTTGTTTTAGTATAATCAATCAGACTAAAATGCGGGGTTCATGGAGTTAGTTATAGCTGATACATGTAACGCTTCTTTTCTACTCCAAAATTTCAATTCATGACCTTTTTCCACATTGTGTTATGATGCAAATGTTATATAAATGTAGTTGTTCGAGTTAGCTTTCTAGTGCATTAATAATGAAGTCATTTTGATTATCAAATGTAGCTTTCGTGACACGAATTCTTACACAAACAAAATCCATTTTCATTTCCCTTCATTTAAACAATCTATGATTTATGAACGTTGAAAAATATATGTTGTTTGATATCTATAACATCTTGATCTTGTTTTGGTACCTCATTTCACATTTGGACACCAATCCTTTTGAAGTAAAAGATCATCATCTAAGAAAATCATGATATAATCTAATATAAAATTATTAAATACAATTATATTAATATAAATTTATTAAATAATAAAATAATTATATTATAAAGTAAGAATAAAATAATATTAGAAATTCTAATCAAATTAAAAATATTAAATTACTATCAAAACCTTAAATAATAATCCTTTATAAAGTATATAAATTATAGTATATCAGAGTCATACTCATAATAGAATTTTATATAATTTTGGTTTAGAATTATAATGTAAAACTATTTAAATATAGAATTCTAAATTATTATTATAATCTTAAATAATATTTTTTAATAAGAATACGTTAGACAATCCATATTTTATAATAAAACATCTATATGAGTAATAGATAATAGATATCGTGCCGACTTTTACCTTTTAATTATACGAATAAATGTATTTATTTATATTATGAGACTAACATTTACATCTTTCATATAAATGAAGTAATATAAAAAAGAGATGAACTAAAAGCACCACACAACCTTCTAAGAGCACCACACACATTTTTGATATAATTTATTTTTTGTGAAAAGACTAAAATATCCTTCATTAATACATAAAATGCTAAGGGCACCACACTATTTTTAAATTGGATACCAACAAATACTAAGGGCACCACACACGCTCTCTCTTCTTCTCCATCAACACTCTTCTTCTCCATTAACAATCTTACAAAAAAAAAATTGCAACAAAAGTCTTACAAATTTCATCATTTTCCCCATCAGTAAGTGAAGAAACCATCAATGGCTAGTGAAGATTCATTCGGTACAAATAATGTAAGTGTTTGCATAAATGTAGATAGCAATGTTGTTTCGTTTTTTGAACTTAAAAATTCGCGCTGAGGGTTTCCGTTCGGCCAACACAGACCGAACAAAGTATAGGATGTTCGGCCGTGCTGGCCGAAAGTTACAGCATGCATGCAGCCGAGTTGGCCGAACGGAAGGCTGCGTGTTCGGTCGGGCTGGCTGACAGCTATGTAAGGCATTCGACATCCTTGGCCGAACGTTTTGAAGCTTGTTCGGTCATCCTGGCCGAACAGTCGCGTTTTTGACATATAAAAATTTACTGATTTCTATTTTTTATGTTACTATGATGTTCTGTACTCGTTTATAACAGGAACATATGCAGAACGATGATAATCGATACCTTTCGAACCCAATGGATGTTGAACAAGCAATGAATTCGGACGATGTAGATCCTCAATATTTTGAGATTGATTTTGCTAAGGAGTTCACCACAGATCAAATCTTTGAATCTCGGAGTTTGATGATGAATTGGATTAACGTCGTAGCACATAGACACAATATGGTGATATTAGTCGTACGTTCTGATCTTTCTGGTCATCAACAATATTTTGTGTATAGATCATGTAGATTCAATACTAAAATATTTTTTCCAATATTTTTATGAAGGTTGAACTTGTTGATGGTGCACCGCTTCCACCTATTATAAATATGTGGTTTGCGTGTCGGGATCCATGCGCTGTGGGTTGGGGTGTGGTTTTCCAACAACAAATTGCAAGGTATAGCGAGATCGTTGCAAATGAAAGCAACTCGCTTGGTGTGGAAACGATTAGTTTAGATGATTAGTGATGTATTCGGATGCATTGAATGTAATCACATTTTATTAGTGTAAGTATTAAATCTTCCATCCATACTGTTAGTGTTGTAATCACAGTTTAGATGATTAGTGTTATATTGATATCTTGGGAAAAACAGACGGTTCAAAATTTTCAACGTCCCAAATTTTTCCAAAAAAATAAATGTTTCTATGGTTCGGCCATAACGGCCGAACCCGAACTCGTCGGCCATCATGGCCGACCTTCTCTACAAGACCACGGCCAAGGCGGCCGAATACCTTGTAGAATGTTCGGTCCCCCTGGCCTAGTGTCCTACAAGGGTGTCGGCCATCGTGGCCGAAATTTGTGCTTGGTGTTCGGTCGTGGTGGCCGAACCGTCATTTTTGGTTCACTTCTAACTTACACAAATTACACTTAAGTTGTTAAACATATTGACATAATATATACGATAGTTTTCATTCAAACATGCCCGGGCAACATAATTTGGACTTGTTAAAAATACGGTGGAATGATAAAACTGTGACTGAAAGCAACTTTGAATTACGCCAAAAACAATATTAAAAAATTACGCCAACATGTAAAAACAAAGTTTAAAAAATTTGCCAAAATGTCAAGTTTACATTTTTCAATAATCAAATGTAATATCTTGTGGGAAGTCCTGTGGAATATCCTGTGGAGGCTCTTGATAAGCAAACGACATGGGAACAGCCGCTTCTTGCGTGCTTGAATCTTCACCATGTAGCACTTCTCGACGCCTCTTTTCAGAAGCTGTTGGTCTGTTCCTCCTTAAATATGTAATTCTTAAATTACAAACAAGAATAATTAACACAACAAAAAAATAATGGACAAAACATAAAAAAACTTTGCTGTTCGTCCAGCCCGGCCGCAGACGCACACTCCGCGTTTGGCCAGAGTGGCCGAGAGCGTGCACTGTGCGTTCGGCCATTCCTGCCGAGGGCGTGCGCAGTGTGTTCGGCTAATCTTGCCAAGGGCGCGCGCAGTGCGTTCGGCCAGCACGGCCGACCCGCGCATAACTCTTTCGGCCAAGGCGGCAGTCCCGCATGCTGCATGTTCGGCCAACCAGTGCCGTCCGACAGTTCTTCTTTATCAAAAAAAATTTCCACAAATTGGCCCAAATTCATGTGGTTTTGCATACAATTTCAGCAAATTAAAACATTAAACCCTCAACCCATGACAAAACCTAAAGAACTAAATCAATTTCTACAAAAATCAACTCACAAATTTGCAAATTTGAAACAAAACTTTAAAATGAACTAACCTTTGAAATTTATTGCTCTACTTTGTGGAGTTGGATGGGTTGGTTCCATTTTGGGTTTATTGCGCGAGACCCCCTTGTGATATAGAAATTTGGCGTCGGACCCCCTATAAGACGAAAAATGCAGAATAGACACATGTGATTTCAAAAAATCGGCACACGTCCCACAATTACTAACTGTGGCTTACGACGTTAATTTTTGTCACGTTAATACCCGTTTTGTCCTTGATATATATTAATAGGGATTTTTTTTCCACAACGTCGTGTCTTCTTAACCAAACCCTAATCCCTCTCACCATTACCGAACCCCCTTTAAAAACTTCCTCTAAATCACCACAGAACCGCAGTGAGAAGAAGGGAGGAAGAAGGAACGAAGTAGTCAAAGCAGATCTTTAACAGACAAGTCTTCTCCTTTTTCTCTTCTCATTTTCCACCACCGCCACCGCCGGCAATGGGTAGAGGCTCCGCCCTCACCGATGGAATGGTGAGAAACATCATCCTCACGTACACATACGTCGTTGTTTGGATCTTCCCCCAATCGGCCTCGCTGCTTACCCAATCGGATCTTCCCCAATTGGATGTTCCCCCAATCGGATCTTCCCCCAATGGAGGTGGTGGCGCTGCCGAGGCTCACCAAGTTGCTGCTGAACGTGACGATACAGAGGAGCCCTGGCCCCGTGCACGTTCTGATCTCATTTGATGCCACCATGGAGGAGCTGATATCGGTGGTGCTGCACCAGTATGTGAAGGAAGCGCGGAGACCCATTTTCTCTTCCACCGATGCCTCCGGCTTCGACCTTCATTCCCGTTTTCTCTGTGAGCGGCTGGTAGGTCCTCGTGACGAAGCTGGGTGTCAAGGAGGCGGAGGCCTTCTTGGAGTTTTTCGATTCTGGAGGCGGCGGAGCCAGATGAAAGGGCAAAGGAGGAGAATTGGGAGGGATTGAAGACAGGAGAGAGAAAGGCGGACAAAATTGGGTCGGAGGAGAAGGTGTCTAATGGGGAAAAAACGGGGGAGAGTGGGGTGGGAGTGGCGGCGACACTGCTTTTGAAGGTGGAGGTACGTTGGAGTGGGGATCTGGAGATGGCCGGAGAAGCCATGGCTGCGATCTGCTAATTACTCTGCTATCAACTTTTCGTTCTTTTTCCCCTAAAAAAGACAAGAGAAAAAATAATATTTTTTTTAAACATGGATCAATTCAAATAAATTGGACTGTTTTTTTGTTCAAGGAAAATTACTCTTAAATGTTGCAAGTAAGTGGTCCAATTTACATTAATCTCTATGGATATAAAATGAATACTTGTTGTGTGCTGGGTCTAACCAGGGTCATTTTATGCAGTTAGGTCCTAATTTTTGTTTGGTTTGATATTTTAGTTTAAACGCATATGATACTATGATCTGCAGCATATTTTATCTGTTTTACTCTTGCAGAAAAATTAATAAAATGTTGATTTGCATATCTATATCTATACTAAAGGAATAACCAAGAGTGACACATGTCACTCTTTGGTTAATCCTATTTAATTACAATTTAAATCATTTAATATTTATTATAATTATAGAGCATTTAATAAGATAATAATAATTGAATAACAAAATGTTAATAATTATGATTGATAATAAAATTTTAAATATAATTATGAAATTTTAGGCAAACATTTTAGTTAAAATTGATGTTTGCAATTACATTAAATGATAATTAAAAAAATTCACATAATTAAATTTAAATTACATACTAATTAAATTAAGAATTAATGATAAATAATAATAATTAATTTTATTTATAAATAAAAATTTCAAATTTCTTAATTAGTATTAAAATACCGTGTGATACACGGGACTCACACTAGTTTATTGTCTATTCTGGCTCGATTTATTATGATTCTCTCTTTAATTATTTCATTAATTGTTTGCTATACAAAAAAAATTGTTCAATTTTCACGAGTTTTTAGATTTTAATGGATGAGATATTAGTAGATATTAATTTAAATGATGTTTTTTTTTAAAAATTATATGATTATAAGTATTTTTACATGCACATACATATATAAGCAAAAGTAAGGAGGAAAAGGGTAAATAAGTATTTTTACATGCAAATAACAGACAAAAAGGAGGAAAAATCGCACTCCAGGCGCGTCCAGCACACAACCGTCAAGTCTAACAGAATTGGGTGTTTCGCGTTGAATTTATGAAATCCCAGATGTTTTTCTTGCAATTTCTTTAACACAAGGGGGTTTCGTGCGAATTTCGATAACACGAGGGGGTGCGTAGGATTTTACCCGTTCCATTTTAGCCGAAGTTTGGATGAATCAACCGAAATCTTCTCTTCTCCAACAACCGAATCAATTGTTCTTACTTCGGTTCCACTTCCTTCTCTATACTTGTTCTCTTCGACGTCTCTCTCCTTCACTCCTCTTCTTTTTTATTTTTTATTTTTTTATTTTAGAGTTTGTTTATTGAGTAAGGGTAATTTTAGAATTAAATGTAGTGCTCTTGATATAAGTTTTAGTTGGATTATTATTAGAGAAAATACCCCAAATTACCACCAAATATATAAGCTTACAACTATTATACCATGTACTATAAATTTTTGACTTTTGTACCACAAAATATAAGATTTGTAACTTTTCTACCACAATTGGACCGAGTCAATGCACGCAATCATTATTCAATGAATGGGAAATTACCTTTTTACATATTTACATATTTACAATTATTTTAAAATTTTCACTCAAATTTGACCGAGTCCAACTTCACAAATTTGGAATTTTTTTTTTCTGAATTTTTGTACTTTACAAATTGATTTGATCTATCATTCACGAGACGAACAGTAATTTCAAAATTCATCTATTTAATTACTGATGAAATTCATTTGTTCTCACATTTGTAAATTATTTCCCCTATAGTTGCAAAAGTTGAAGGATTATAAGAGAAAAAAAGTGGATCGACTTGTCAAGTAAGCTTATTTTAATTTTATGTGTTTTGTAATTATTTCCGTAATAATTTTTTCCCTAACCCTAAACATCGAGAAATAAATTAGCCGTGTAATAGATTTAGGGTATGCCCTGTAATTTTAGGTTAGCCGTGCAACTAGATTTAGCGTAGACGTGTAAAAATTAGGGTTAGCTGTGTTACAAAATTAGGGTTACAAAATTAGGGTTAGCCGTGTAAAAATTAGGGTTAGCCAAGTAACTAGTTAGGGTTAGCCGAGTGACTCACTCCAAGGGTTAGCCGAGTGACATGGTTACTCGGTCACACCCATGTCACTCGGCTAACCCTTGACTTGAGTTACTCGGTCGACATGTATTCTCTCGGCTAACCCTAGGAGTGTTACTCGGTCGTCCCAAGCGCCCGTTCTCGGCAGCGCGCGCGCGTGCTCGGCAGCGCGCGCGGCCCATTTCCTCGGTAGCACGCGCGCGCCCTTCCCCTCGCGCACGCCCCAGGCTCCCGTTCTCGGTAGCGTGCGGGCGCCCCATTTCCTCCGCAGCTCACGCGCGCGCTCTTCCTCCGCGCGCGCCCCAGGAGCTCGGCCTCGGCTAGCCGAGTAAAAAATAAAGTTAGCCGAGTAACATCTTTTAGGGGCGGCCGAGTTAGTTATTTAGGGTTAGCCGAGTCTCTCCTTAGGGTTAGCCGAGTCTCTATAATGTGTTAGTCGAGTCTCTCCGTTGGGGTTAGCTGAGTCTCTCTTTTGGGGTTAGCCGAGTCTCTCTTTTAGGGTTAGCCGAGTCTCTCAGTTGGTCGTTAGCCGAGTCTCTCCTTAGGGTTAGCCGTGTATCTCCTTAGGGTTAGCCGAGTAACTTGTTAGGGTTAGCCGAGTGACTCACTCCTAGGGTTAGCCGAGTGACTCATTCCAAGGGTTAGCTGAGTGACATGGTTACTCGGTCACACCCATGTCACTCGGCTAACCCTAGGAGTGTTACTCGGTCGCCCCAGGTGCCCGTTCTCGGCAGCGTGCGCGGCCCATTTCCTCGGCAGAGCGCGTGCCCTTCCCCCCGCACGCGCCCCAGGCACCCGTTCTCAGTAGCGCGCGCCCTTTTCTCGGCAGCGTGCGTGCCCCATTAGTCACCCATTAGTCTCTCCTTAGGGTTAGCCGAGTCACCTGTTAGTGTTGAAAATCCAATTCCATTTCATTTGTTTAATAAATCCAATTCCATTTCATTTGTTTAATAAATCCAATTCCATTTGTTTTTCAGATTAATAAAAAAGAAATGTCTTTCTCGATTGCGGTTTGGTTCGGAGGACATTGGGAAGGTATTCAATATGTCAATGGTTCTCAAGAGTTGATTTATCTTCAAAGACTTAGTTATTGGGATTTATTGACCTCCATTCATGGAATAGTTTGTGCTGATATGAATTGTTAGGGATATTTGATTCATTCATTGATCGAAGATAATGGAAGATTGAAGAAGATAAAGATCAAGAATGATTCGGATTTGGAACGGGTTTTCTATACGAATAATTCTTTTTTGATGGTTTTTGTTTCGTTGAAGAGTATGGTTGTTGGGTTATTAGCAGGCTCGTCTTATCCCCAACAACAAGGTTCACAGGTAGATGAAGAAGTCAGTCAAAGTTTTGGTCCTACTGGACATGAATTCGAAACTTCAAATGTTCCCATTGGACTTCAGAACGATGAATTTTGTTCGAAATGGGATATTGCTTCTTCGAAATGGGATAATGCCGGTCCGTCTTCATATGATGGTTGGGCACCATGGGATTCAACATGCAGTCGTGTTGAGTACAATAGTCTTGAGTTTCTTGACTTGAATATACCTCCCGCAGACGAAAGCGAAGTCAATCCAACAGAAGAACCGACACATGGAGAACCCGATACGAGAGATGTTGACGATGAGATAGGTATTTTTTGTGTATTATCATATTCTTGCACATATCTGATTAATATATAATTAATATCTAATGTGTTTTTCATCATTTTGTTTTAGATGGAGAAGACGACTTCGAGTTAGACGAAGCTGATGATGTCGCGTTGGATGAAGAGCAGCGAGCGGCATATGCTGAATTTTGTGATTACATTTTGAGACCCGAATGGTATGTTCCCGATGTGGAAGTATTTGAAGAACCATCATCCCAAGAGGTTTCAATTCCACGTGGTATGCAAAAAGGATCTACTTTTAATAGTAAGTCCGATTTGAAAAATGCAGTCGGATTTTATCATTTGGAAAATCAAGTGGAATACCGTGTCGATCATTCGAACAAACATAGATGGTTTGTTAAATACAATCACAGAGGGTGTCCATTCGTACTCCATGCCACCGAGAAGTATGGTATTTGGAAAATTTGTAAGATTGTTTTGCCTCACAGTTGTTCGTATGACCTGAACAGCAGTGCACCCCGCAGACTTCCATCTACCTTGATTGGTGACTACTTCGTCAATCAAGTCCGGACAGAGAATTCCAATCTCATTCCCAGGGATATAATTCGCCAAATGAACCAACGACATGGCTTGAAGATCAGCTATAAGGTCGCTCATGCTGCGAAACGACATGTAATGAGGACAGCTTACGGTGATCCGAAAAAGTCATTTTGTATGCTTCCACTGTACTTAGAAGTCTTGAAGGAAGCTAATCCTGGAACGTACATTGCCTTGGAAATGCATAACAATGGTAAATTCAAATTCGTGTTTTTTGCGTTGGCAGCATCAATTATTGGATTTCAAACCTATGGCCGGCCTGTTATAGTAGTTGATGGTTGTCACTTGAAAGGCTCGTACAAGGGCATTGGATTTGTTGCAGTGACAAAAGACGGAAATGATCAAATTTTTCCTCTGGGAGTAGGAATTGGAAGTGTTGAGAATGATGAGTCGTGGACCTAGTTCTTCAAGCAAGTGAGAGAAGCATTCGGCTGCCCAAACGACCTACTTATCGTGTCGGATCAACACGTATCCATTGGTAATGCAATAGCAAATACGTACCCAGAGGCCAACCATGGACTATGTTGTTATCATCTCCAACAAAATTTGGCCATGTACGGTGGGCATTTGGTCGGACTGTTCCACAGAGCCGCATACTGTTATGACCCTAGAGGTAATTTCCAAGAGACACTTTTGTTTTTCGGTTTACTTTTGTTCTTTTTACAATGTCATGTTGTTGTACAGGTACATGGAAGCCCTGAACGATAATCAACTCCTCGGAGCAATTTCCACATTAAAAAAGGCGAAGGACACCAGGTGGTCTCGCGTTAAATGCCCAGTACGACGTTTCAACTTCATGACATCAAATGCAGCTGAGGTGTGGAATGCATGACTCGTATGGTCAAGAAAGTTTCCTGTTTGTTCGTTCTTGGAAGCCGCTCGACGGATTATGGAGAGATGGTTTGTCGAGAGGAGACAAATGGCAAACGAGAGGGAACACCCTCTGATGAAGTCCGTACATGACAGATTAATCGAGTTGTCGCGGCTCGGGAGAGAAATGGAGGTCCATGGGCTTGGTAGACGCAAATTTAAGGTTACAGATGGAAGAAAAATATGGATTGTTGATATGGGTCAATGTCAGTGCAGCTGTATGGAGTTCCAGAGCGAGTTGATGCCTTGCTCGCACGCGTGTGCTGCCATCAGGTCCATCTTCTTCTCCGAAGTCAATAACTTTTATTTAAATTATTTATTTTCCAACAGTCATTAATTTTCCAACAGTTTCGCAAAGGAATCGATGTTAAATTATGTTTCGCCGTACTACACGACCGAATGGGTGAGGGGGATGTGGGCCGCTGAAGTTATGCCCGTTCTCGAGCCACAAGAGTAGCCCAAACGTGATGCCACAACACTCAAAGTTTGCATTGCGCCAGACAAGCCACGACAGGCCGGTCGACTGAAATCACGGCGTATACCGTCCACCGGTGAACAATCGACTCATCGTCCTCGCAAAAGTCTTACATGCCGTCGATGCGGTCAATCGGGCCACAACAGGGTGACATGTACGGAATACATTCCACAAAGTTCACATGGATTCCTAGATGGGCTTGACGGCGATGATGAGATCACCACAACACCTCAAGCAAAGACAAGAAAAAATAAGAAATGTTCTATTTGCGGTTCAGAGGCACACATTAGGAGAAAATGTCCTACGTATTTGGCAAATCAAAATGTTCATGAAGAGTAGCGACATTTATATGTTGAGATAGTGACATATATAACCTAAAAAATATAAATCCGAATTTTAATGAAGAATAATATATTCATAAACATGAGTTTGATGAAAACAATAAAATGAGATGCTGTATAGAGTCGATCAATCATCAAAATAATCATCTGGAACTGTGTCACCAGCTGTGGAGTATCGAAACACTGTCAGGCACATCTGTTTCCTGACGTTCTTAATTCCTCGTAACTGTCTGAGCTTGGCTCTCGAAAACTCAGAACTCATCAAGGTCTCAACTCCCAAAAGTGCCCAAGCTCCACAAGACACAACATCTTTCTGCTTGTAACATTTGTCGACAACCATTGAATTAAGCCCGAACTCACCTTGTTCCATCAAACGAGGTGTCGGCAATGTAGTCTCCTCAAGACGCTCATAAAAGCGACAGTACTCCAACAACGGTGGCAAAAGACGACGTAAGCACATGGTCTGATTAAAACGCAATCTAATTCTTGCATCGTCGTAATTATGCCTGTAGCTGTCCATTAAGACTACTTTGCCTCTTTTCAGGTCAATGGTACAGCAACACCAATGACCATCAAGGTTCAAGATAGCAAGCACCTGAAAAACAGAAGTACATAAATTAGACAAATTTTAAGAGTATCGAAAATCAGGGTTTTAAATTATTAAGACCGGTAAAGGAATTAAACTTGGACTTACCCCTATGTCAAGTTCCCACCATGGTCGCATATTCCTCCACTTTGGCATTGTACCATGCACGTAGGGTGCAAGACGCTGGAGATCCTCGACACTGAACTCCTCCCTGAGCGGCCATCTGTACTTCACCTCGTCAGACTCACCTCTATGTTTGTCTTCCCAAATTTCTTTGCAAGTCATCTGATAATACATGCGTTTCAATATGGTTAATCACTCAATACACCGAATGTGTAAAGGAAGATTATACAGAAATTGGACTTTATGACAAAGATAACTCACCCAGAAACGCATGTCCATAAGTTGGCACATCGCATGGTTATAACCTGAAAACCACGAGTCGACAAATTCTGGATCGCTTTGCAAAATACCAAGGTACGCGTCTAGTTCCTATTATGATAAACGAGAAATTAAAGGAAGATCACTCTGTAGCAATAAAATTTCGTGTCTGCAATATCAAAACACAAAATAAAGTGATGCAAATTAAATATATTTGAATTAAAACAAAGTGGGTACAAATCCCTATGTATTCCTATGATTCTTCTCTTCAAATTGATACGGATCTTGAAGTTGAATATTTGACTGGATCTTCAACAATGATTTTGGAATCCTCCGTGAAGAACGCCTTGAATGTGTAAAGAATGTCTTGAATTTTGACTTGACAATGTTGATGAGAGGGGTTTAGCACCTTGATCTCTGATCGAACGCCGTTTTTGGTGACTTTCTACGAAGAACTCCTCGAACCTCGGAGAGAGAAATTCTTGAGTCTTGAAATCTTGAACTCTTGTCTTCCTTGAATCTTGAGCTCTTGAATTATTGAATTGTCTTGTGTGTTGAACTTTATGAAAACAGACCCATATTTATAGGTGTATGATATGAAACATTTCCATATACGGTTTAGGGAGATGCAATCTGATTGGTCATCCATGATTTGAAAATATATTTTCCTTAATCAAAAGATGTGATTTTATTACCAAATTTGGTATATCACCTCCATATTTGCAGGATTTAATCTTGATTCCCAAGCAACTAGATTTGAACACATGTCACAATTTGATTGGTCAGGAATACATATTAAAATATCAATTATTTATCTATTCTTTTAGGAATTAATTTAATTTAAATTCCTAAATACAAATAGAAAATTGATTTCTAATACACTATTTACATGTGGCATCATTTGATAGGCTGACAAAATTTGACTATCTACAAATGCCCCCTCGAGACTTGTTCACGACGACATGTCTTGGAGTGGACGAGTCTCAATTTTTTTTGAAGCATGTGAATGACCATATCATGCAGCTTATTCAACTTGATATTGAACTTAAATTTGACAGATATTTTATACTCTTGTCAAGGAGTTCTTCAATTTTGACAATTTGAATTTGATAGATAGTTTATACTCATATCAAGGAATTCTTCAATTTTGACAATTTGAATTTGATAGATAGTTTATACTCATATCAAGGAGTTCTTTCATTTGAATTTGGATTTGACAGATAGTTTATACTCATATCAAGGAGTTCTTTCATTTGGATTTGATAGATAGTTTATACTCATATCAAGGAGTTCTTTCATTTGGATTTGGATTTGATAGATAGTTTATACTCATATCAAGGAGTTCTTTCATTTGAATTTGGATTTGATAAATAGTTTATACTCATATCAAGGAGTTATTTTGAATTTGAATTTGCTAGATAGTTTATACTCATATCAAGGAGTTATTTTGAATTTGAATTTGCTAGATAGTTTATACTCATATCAAGGAGTTATTTTGAATTTGAATTTGCTAGATAGTTTATACTCATATCAAGGAGTTCTTCAATTTTGACAATTTGAATTTGATAGATAGTTTATACTCATATCAAGGAGTTTCAAGAATTTTAAGCTCGTGTATCATGGAGCTTTCACATGACTTGATTTGTAGACCTTTTATACTCGTGTCAATGAGTTTTGACTTTTGATTTGAGAAACTTTAGATAGTTTTTTGCTCATATTTAGGAGCATTGCAGACAGTTTACGCTCTTATCAAGGAGCTCTTTTTTGTAGGGTCATCATTTTTTGCCCCCATCTTCTTCTTCTTCTTCTTCTTGCATCTGTGGTCCTTTGACTTCATTTGCAGCTAAGCTAAGCTCCAAGTCATGAGCTTTAGTGGCTAATTCTTCGAAGGTCTTCGGCTGAATTGCTTGAAGGATGTAACAAATGCTCCAATGCATGCCTTTAGTACATATCTCAATAGCTGAAGTTTCAGATAATCGATCTTTACAATTGAGGCTCAAGTTTCTCCAACGATTGATGTAGTCAATGACCGACTCTTCATCATGTTGACGTGAGTTTGTGAGCTCGAGCATATTGACTGTTCGTCGAGTGCTATAGAAACGGTTGAGGAATTCATGCTCCAACTGCTCCCAACTGTCAATTGAGTTTGGTTCCAAGTCGGTGTACCATTCAAATGCACTTCCATTCAAAGAACGAACGAACTGTCTCACCAAGTGATCGCCATAGGTCCCAGCATCATTGCATGTTTCGATGAAGTGAGCAACATGTTGTCTTGAATTGCCTTTGCCATCAAATAGTTGAAACTTTGGAGGTTGATATCCTTCAGGCATCATCAAATTGTCAATTCTTGCGGTGTATGGCTTGGTATACATTGAAGACAACTTGGAGCTTCCATTGACGTTGTTGATAGTTCCCATGATGAAGTCCTTCAGTTGATCGGCAAAAATCACTCCATTCGACGAGACTTGCAACTCTTCATGTTGTGACTTCTTCACTTGAGTTGAAAATATTCTCGTTGAGTTGTTTGCCTCCTCAACTTTATCGTGAATCTTGATTTGTTTGCTCATCACACATTTTGAATCAACATTGTCCATCAACTTTGTAAGTAGCGCATCTCGTGCTTGGACATGTTTCATGAGTTCTTCGAAAGCTTTGGCCAGATTTGCGATTTGCTCTTCAAGGGTCATCGTGGCTTGTACTGAAGACATTGATACTTTGGAAGTTGGTGAAGAGAAGAGATGAAAGGAAGAGATCGTCCCACTGGGCGTGCCAAAAATTTGTAGCAATAAAATTTCGTGTCTGCAATATCAAAACACAAAATAAAGTGATGCAAATTAAATATATTTGAATTAAAACAAAGTGGGTACAAATCCCTATGTATTCCTATGATTCTTCTCTTCAAATTGATACGGATCTTGAAGTTGAATATTTGACTGGATCTTCAACAATGATTTTGGAATCCTCCGTGAAGAACGCCTTGAATGTGTAAAGAATGTCTTGAATTTTGACTTGACAATGTTGATGAGAGGGGTTTAGCACCTTGATCTCTGATCGAACGCCGTTTTTGGTGACTTTCTACGAAGAACTCCTCGAACCTCGGAGAGAGAAATTCTTGAGTCTTGAAATCTTGAACTCTTGTCTTCCTTGAATCTTGAGCTCTTGAATTATTGAATTGTCTTGTGTGTTGAACTTTATGAAAACAGACCCATATTTATAGGTGTATGATATGAAACATTTCCATATACGGTTTAGGGAGATGCAATCTGATTGGTCATCTATGATTTGAAAATATATTTTCCTTAATCAAAAGATGTGATTTTATTACCAAATTTGGTATATCACCTCCATATTTGCAGGATTTAATCTTGATTCCCAAGCAACTAGATTTGAACACATGTCACAATTTGATTGGTCAGGAATACATATTAAAATATCAATTATTTATCTATTCTTTTAGGAATTAATTTAATTTAAATTCCTAAATACAAATAGAAAATTGATTTCTAATACACTATTTACATGTGGCATCATTTGATAGGCTGACAAAATTTGACTATCTACACACTCAAAATTTATCAAGCAAAGACTATAACAAAATATGAAAAGAAACCTGAAAGTCCATTTCCAAGTCACAGTTCAAGAAGTGCCTGAACCAAGAGGGTCCCACAGCTTCCCCAATCCCGACATTGCGCCTGCAGACCAAATTAACTGATATTCACACTCAAACACGATGAATTAAAGATTTATCATAATAGCATTAGCAACAAAGAACGTACGTCTCAACTTTACTGTAATCACCCATAGCATATTCCTCTAATGCGCGTAAGACCACGGACGGTCTTCTATTATCACCGGTGAGATAGGGACTACGAATGTACTAAGATGGCACCCTGTCTCTGACAGGACGGACGCCCATACTGTAGGAAGGGATAGAAAGCAGACGAACCTGTCCTTCTGGGGTTCTCTCCCACTCGTACGGCACAGGTAAAGGACATGGCTCTTGATGTGGGCTGGTATGCTCAGATGGAGTCGCCTCGGTCGTAGGTGCACATGTCTCCCTGTTATGCTCCGGAGGGGTCACCTCAGTCGCAGGTGCATAGGTCTGCCTGTTATGCTCCGGAGGGGTCACCTCAGTCGCAGGTGCACAGGTCTCCCATACTACGGGAGTCGCTTCTGTAACAGGTACACCCTCTGCAGGCCAAGCACCCCACTGCGTAAAATCCTGAGACGGCTGAGATCCATACTGAGGCTGCTCCTCTGGATAGAAATGGCTATGATAGGACTGGTGAACACCCTCTGTCTCGTAAGAATCATAACTAAACCAGCTATCCATATATGCTTGAAGCCGCTGAGACTCAGCATGTACATCCTCATGGACGGCACGGATTTGATCACTCAGCGCATCAAATCTCCGATCCACATACATGCATATACGATTATACAAGTCACCAGATAAGTCCTGTGGAGGATCAGGGGTCGGAACCCTCTGCCGAATCGGCGATGCTGAAATAGGATCATCCTCCACAACTGTGGGCCTCGGAGTGGCCCTACTGGCCCAAGTAGTCCGTCTTCTGCTCGTAGTGGGAGCACGAGACGTGGAAGGACGGTCAACCTCCGGCTCCGGCTCTGGCTCCGGCTCATCAGACACAGTCTGTCTACTTCGAGCCCCTGTGCCACGCCTTGGACCAAATCCGCGCACTGGGAGCTGTACTCCTACGAATATGTCACAGTCGATGTCTCTCCAGTATGGCTGGACATACTCCTCAGGTGTCGCCTCTAGAGTCTCAAAACACTGAATATCCTATAAAATAACTCAATTTTAAGTGTATTAGCTAGTAATCATTTTTCAAGCACTGAATAAGAAATAAAACAGAAATGGTCGTTTATAATATGGTCCATCAAATACCTCCAGGTCGAGAGCATAAGTAACATCAATGTCGGAGTTCTTGAGGGACCACTTTAAACATCGAGGCATGTGCAAATCTGTCTCTATCCAGCGGCCCGCAAATGTACACGTGATTGGGATCGCCTCAAGAGCCCATAACTGTTGACAAAACACACAATATTAAATAATTAGACACAACCATGAAAAAAATTGTATAACCAAAATCAATTTCAAATGGAGATGATCAAATAAGCATACCAGTAAAACTGTCGAGAAACCATAAAAGTGATAATGAGGCACTGTAGATCGCTGGGGCATGTCTGTCGGGAGCTTATCCATGCATCGTAACAGGGTCCTGTACGAAATCTTGCCCCATGGAAAAGCCTCCCATAAGTCATCGTGCTCGACCAGCACCCAAATCCAAGGCTCAACAACAGACTGTCTCGGGTCGACGCCAAGTAATATGCACTCCAATATCAGGATCTTTGCAATCTTGTGCGTGTCTTGGGCACTGTCTGAAAATTCTCCAGCCTTGAATCTAGATAGGATCTCAGCCACAGTTACGCGTGACGAAGCCGCGTGAACTCTATAGTATAGAGTGCCCTCAGCTAGCTGGTGATCTCCACATGGGTCAAATTCAGAATCACCAAACTGCAACCCAGTGATCAACGCAAACTCTCTCTTCGAAAAACGGCAAAGGCGCCGATCTCGGCCAATATGGAACCATCTCTCGTCTGCAGGACGAGAGTCACCACGCACCTCACGTGTCAATAGGACATGTAGAAAAGCCTTACATGACTCTCTATCAGTGTCCCATACCAGAAAGTGTCCCAAAGCCGTCCCTATGAAGGCGCGCAGACACCGACGTCCTAAGTGGCGCAATTGTGCCTTGATAACATTAAGAACACTAAGACGAACATATCCGGTTATGGTGCGTCCCTGTAGATTCTCACGAGCCCAAACCAACTGCATGCACAATAATTGAATATGGAACCGGTATTATTGAAAAATAATAAAGAAATGGTAAACAATTTAATTGATATTTCACTAAACAGATTTGTTAATATATTTAATTTAAATACAAACCATTTATTAAATAAAATTTTCTTAATGAAATACAAACGCACGGGGGAAGGGGCGCGCGCTGTCGAGAACGCGCGTGCGCTGGGGCGCGCTGCCGAGAACGCACGCGCGCTGCCGAGAACGGGCTGCCAAGATCGGGCGCCTGGGACGACCGAGTAACACTCCTAGGGTTAGTGGAGAGAATACATGTCGACCGAGTAACTCAAGTCAAGGGTTAGCCGAGTGACATGGATGTGATCGAGTAACCAAGTCACTTGGCTAACCCTTCGAGTGAGTTACTCGGTCACCACCCAATTTCTCTCGGCTAACCCCTTGGAGTGAGTTACTCGGTCACCACCCAATTTCTCTCGGCTAACCCTAGGAGTGAGTTACTCGGCTAACCCCAGGAGTGTTACTCGGCTAACCCCAGGCGCCAGGCAGCGCGCGCGCCCGTTCTCGGCAGCGCGCGTGCCTGTTCTCGGCAGAGCGCCCTAGCACACGAGAGTTCTCGGCAGCGCACGCGCCCGTTCTCGGCAGCGCGCGCCCTTCGACCGAGTAACTCAAATCAAGGGTAGCCGAGTGACATGGTGTGACCGAGTAACCATGTCACTCGGCTAACCCTTGGAGTGAGTTACTCGGTCACCACCCAATTTCTCTCGGCTAACCTCTTGGAGTGAGTTACTCGGTCACCACCCAATTTCTCTCGGCTAACCCCTTGGACTGAGTTACTCGGTCATCAGCCCGAGTCACTCGGCTAATTCTCAAATAGTCACTCGGCTAATTCCTACATTTACTCGGTCACCACACAACATTCTCTCGGCTAATTGTGAAATCTCTAGACTACTTTCATACATTCATAGTCACTCGGCTAGTGTTATCAAATTCAAACTCTCAAATTACCAACAAATCACTTTCCAATACTAACATAAACTACTTCCAATACTAACATAAACTGTAAAAATAAGAGAGACTAACCTCGTCACCCATCTTGATGAACTAAATCGAGACCCTCCTCAAAAGATGTGGGAGAAATGTGGAGTTAATCGGCTATAAATCGAGACCCTCCTACAAAGGGAGTTAATCGGCTATGGTGTAGAAATGTGGAAGAAATTTGAGAGAGGAGGGAGAAATTTTTTAGAGAAAACTTGGAGTTAATCGGTTATGGGTGTAGAGAGGTGGAGGAAAATTTGAGAGAGGGGAGAGAAAAGAAGAGTGTGTCGGCTAGGGTTTTGAAATGGGGGAGAAGGGGGAGAAATTTTTTTGAAAAATTTTGTGAGTCAATCGGCCATAGTATTGAGTCAATCGGCTATGCTATTTAATTTTTAATTAATTTTACATTTAAATTCAATTCAAATCATAAAATATTTGGTCAATGCACAAAATTCATTAAAGTATGATTGAGTGTTGAAAAGTGACCGACACAATTTTTGCTTTTGCAGAATGTTGCAGAATTTGTGGTAGCTTTGTATCAAAAGTTATATTTTATGGTATAAAAGTTTAAATTGTTATATTAGGTGGTAAAATTGTTTACAAATTAAACTTTTGTGGTAAGTTGGGCAGGGTACTCTTATTATTATGTGCAGTGTTCTAAGAGGAAGTGATACTCTTAGAATGTGGTGGGGTGCTCTTAGTTTATCTCTATAAAAAAATGAATTGAAAAATTTGTTACCTTTAGGTTGATTTCTAAATTGAGAGAGTGAAAGAGAGGTTAATCTTGATTGAACGGGGCCGACGAAAGAGGGTTGGAAAATTTAGGGTTTGCATTTGCAGGTGGGGAGAGGAAGAACTCGATAGTTTTTGAAATGGGTGATTATGGTGCTAGGGTTTGTTTAAATTAATGGTTGTTGTTTTGTTTTGGGTGTCACAGGTGTAATGGCGGTTTCAAATAACAGTTTGAAGAGAAACAGTAGCAGTAAATGGAGATCGAGCGAAGGGGATGAGCTTATCGTAACACCCCTCGGCGCCGGCAGTGAAGTCGGCCGCTCCTGTGTTCACATGACTTTCAAGGGCAAAACTGTCATGGTAACCTGTTTTTGTTATGGTGCTTTTAGATAATATAATGACTAATTAATCGAAACTTATCATTTTCCTTAGTTTGATTGCGGCATTCATCCTGGTTTCTCCGGCATGGCTGCTTTGCCTTATTTCGATGAAATTGATCCTTCAAATATTGATGTCCTCCTTGTTACTCAGTAGGTTCTCACTTCTTTTCCTCTTTTGATTTCCTAGTGTTTTTTTCAGTAATGTTTTCTTTGTTGAATATATGAGAAATTGTGACTAGATTGAAAAGGATAGCCACGTATGACCTATATAGTTGTATACATACGTCTTTGTGTTGTATCAGTAGGCCCCCAACACTACTCTCTTTTCAATTCCCACGATTTGTTTTTCTTTCTGCATTGGAGAATGGTTATCAGACTGGTGGAGGAGGGGGTTCATTTGGTTAATGAATATCGTACTGTTGGAATCTTGAACATAATATGTTTTTTTCTGGATGAATTCTTTCTGCAGATGCTTTTGGTGTTTTCATTGATCTTTACCCTCACTTCAGTGTGCAGTTACTAATAAATAAGATTGTCTTTAATTCTTGGGTTTTGCTACATATTTAACTGGACTTGCGATGTGTTATTTCTGTAGCTTTCACTTGGACCATGCTGCTTCACTTCCATGGTTTCTGCAAAAGGTTGGTTGGGGGGATCGTGAGCTTGCAATATGTTATAATTTGCTATATCTGCTGATGGACTCATCCCCTACTTGTTTTCTGTTGCAGACAGAATTTAAAGGACGAGTTTTTATGACTCATGCAACTAAGGCAATCTATAAATTGCTTCTATCAGATTACGTTAAAGTTAGCAAAGTCTCAGTTGAAGATATGTTATATAATGAAGATGATATTTTTAACTCCATGGAAAAGATTGAGGTTTGTCTGTACAGCATTTTATTCCTGCTAAATTATTTTTACTTCTTTATCAACTTTTCTGAAATCAACATCTAGATAACTTAATAGAGCTCCCTTAACTTATGATGATAATACCTGATTGTATATATATAATGAACATGTAAAATTGCCTGAGGTTTTTGTCCATACTAGGAGTCCCGTTTGACTTCATATCCACCATTTATTTTGTTATATGCTTTTTGTTGCTTAAAAGTGAAGGGCGTTGTAGTGAATGGTCGTGAACATGTATTTATCTTCTTAGATTTGAGATGCTTCAGTTTATACTGAAATTTCAGAAGATACCAATTAAGTAGTTTGACAGTGTGGTTTGACTTTCAACTATTCAGCCCCTTTTATGATGTTATCTTTATTTTTCAGGTCATTGACTTTCATCAGACGCTGGAGGTTAATGGGATACGCTTCTGGTGTTATACTGCTGGTCACGTGCTTGGTGCTGCCATGTTCATGGTTGACATAGCTGGTGTTCGTGTGCTCTATACAGGAGATTATTCACGTGAAGAAGACCGACATCTTCGTGCTGCTGAGCTCCCACAATTCTCACCAGATGTTTGTATCATTGAATCAACGTATGGGGTTCAAAACCATCAACCGCGCCATACACGAGAGAAGCATTTTACTGATGTGATTCATGCTACGGTATCTCAAGGTGGTCGTGTTCTGATTCCTGCTTTCGCCCTAGGCCGAGCCCAAGAATTACTATTGATATTGGATGAGTTTTGGACCAACCATCCTGAACTCCACAATGTCCCCATATATTATGCTTCTCCACTTGCAAAGAGGTGTATGGCAGTTTACCAGACTTACATTAATTCTATGAACGAGAGAATTCGGAATCAATTTGCCACCAAGAATCCCTTTGACTTCAAACACATCTCTCCGTTGAAAAGTCTTGATGAATTCCGTGACGTGGGACCTGCAGTAGTGATGGCGAGCCCTGGTGGGCTCCAGAGTGGGTTGTCAAGACAGCTGTTTGACAAATGGTGCTCGGACAAGAAAAATGCTTGTGTTCTACCTGGGTATGTTGTGGAAGGGACACTGGCAAAGACCATTATTAATGAGCCCAAGGAAGTCACACTTGCAAGTGGTTTAACTGCTCCTCTCAACATGAAAGTGCACTACATTTCCTTCTCGGCTCATGCGGATTATAATCAAACAAGCACGTTTCTGAAAGAGCTTATGCCTCCCAACATCATCTTGGTGCATGGTGAAGCGAATGAGATGGGAAGGCTTAAACAGAAACTTCTCTCCCTCTTTTCTGATGGTAACACCAAAATAATTACCCCAAAAAATTGTCAATCTGTGGAAATGCACTTCAACTCCCAGAAAATGGCAAAAGCAGTCGGGAAGCTGGCAGAGAAGACGCCTGCAGTTGGTGAAACTGTAAGTGGTTTGCTTGTGAAGAAAGGTTTCACCTATCAGATAATGGCTCCTGAGGATCTCCACATCTTCTCTCAACTTTCCACTGGTAATGTCGTTCAGAGGATTACGATCCCATATTCAGGTGCCTTTGCTGTTATAAAACACAGGCTTAAGCAGATTTACCAAAGTGTGGAACCCTCAACAGATGAGGAATCTGGTTGTGCAACTTTGAAAGTTCACGACAGAGTTACAGTTAAACAAGAGTCGGAGAATCATGTTTCGCTGCACTGGTTAGCAGATCCTATCAGCGACATGGTTTCAGACTCGGTTGTGGCTCTTGTCCTAAATGCTAGTCGAGAATTGCCTAAGCTTGTGGTTGAATCTGAAAGTGAAACAAATGACATAGAAGAAACTAAGAAAGCAGACAAAATTATACACGCCCTGCTCGTTTCTCTGTTTGGTGACGTCAAATATGAGGGCGAGGGCAAGCTATTGATCAATGTTGATGGGGATACGGCACATCTTGACAAACAAAGTGGTGAAGTTGAAAGTGAGAACCAAGGCCTTAAAGAACGAGTTAGAACTGCATTTAGAAGAATCACAGGTGCAGTAAAGCCGATACCTCTAAAGGAATTATAGGATCTCTAACTCTGATTTCTAGGCTTAAAATTTTTTGGTTAAAATGCCGAACATTGTAATCTTTGTCGTGTTCAGGACTATACTGATGATCTTGATGGTCGAATGTTACTGTATTGACCAAAAAATCTTGTTTAGGTGCTGTGAATTACAGTCTTCTATATTATGTTATGTTATTTGGATGAGCTTTTGTAGAACTTCTCAGCTTTGTGACTGATCTGGTGTTATGAAGGATATAGTCATAACTTGAAAACTACAGCAGAACAATGTCCAATGTTATATACCAACATCTACATCTTGAAAACTACTTTGGCCATTTTGATATCTGTTCTCAAGCTCAACAGAAAATGAAGAAATTATAATTTTTTAAAGCTGGTAAGAGTTATAAACAGGCTTGGATTTGTTTCATTTGATTTGATTGATGTTTCTCAATAACAGTGTTATTTAGAATATTGATGTTTGTGATAACAAAACATTTAATAACATTTTTCATGGCTAAACAAGTATGACTCTTGTAGGTGAAATCAGAGTTCTTTGATGCCTTTAAGCAGTAGTGCAGAAAAACAAGTGTTACGGTGTATTGAAGACTCTTGTAGGCAAAATGTTCATTTGAATATATCTTTGTGTTTGTTTTATTTCTTGGGTAAAATGCTCAAAATGGTACCTTAAGGTATGTTTGGAAAGGAATTCCAGTTTTTGAACTTCAAAATCTTTGTTTTCAGATTTAAATTTGGATTACAAAATCCTTATTATGAGTTTTTGAATATTAGATATATTTTTGAAATTCAAATATTTATATCTATTACCTATATAAAAGTATGGATATTTCTTACAAAATATGGATTACCTAAGATATCCTTATTAAAGATTTTATTTAAGGTTATAATTGTAATTTGTGATTTTCATATTTAAATAATTTTACATTAGAATTATAAACCTAAATCATATAGAATTTTATCATAAGTAGGACTCTATTATATTAGAACTTTAATTTATGGATATTTCTTACAAAATATGGATTGCTTAATATATCCTTATTAAAGATTTTATTTAAGTTTATAACAGTAATTTGTGATTTTCATATTTAAATATTTTTACATTAGCATTCCAAACCAAAATCATGATCTATTATAAGTAAGACTCTATTATATTAGGACTTTAATTTACTAGATTTTTTTGAATCTAATTTAATTTAATATAGGTTGTATATCTTTATAAAAAATTATTATTTAAGATTAGTAGTAATATAATATTTTTTATTTAAAAAATCCATCCTCCACATGTGACGCATGTGCTGATACTCGTTATCTTAAAACACAAATATATATTTTGTATTAATAACGAGAATAACCAATTTAGGTTGAAGTCAAGTTCAAGTGCATTTAACCCAAAGCCCGAGTAAACTGAAAGAATCATGTTTGAATGCATTCAATAAAAGCATGATGCATGATTGAATTACATATTCTGCAACTTGATGCTTTTACCAAACACACGAGTGATACACTTGGATCCAAGATAAAAGTCCTGTAGAGAACAAGATTGAGGACAAATGTGTTATGATATTATTATAGTTCCTCAAACAATAACATTAAACAAAATAGCAACTCCTTGAAATTACCAATCGTTCATCTTCCATAACACAATATTCAGAAATCGCGTCAACTAGTGAAGACTGTCTGAAGCAGCAGATTCATGCTTTAGGTGGTTGAATGAGTAGGAATCATGAGCAAGAGACTGCACCAAATACTCAAAACAAATGAGATATGTATGGGAAAAACGAGAAGCAACAATTAACTAACAATGTGATTGAAAGCAAGTTGCAAAAAGGCTTCAAATGATGTATTTGGTTCTTACATCACTCAAAAAAAAAACTAAAATCCCCCAAAAGGTGTGGGATTTACACAAATATCATTTAATGCTGTGGTCAAACACTCTAATCAACTCCACCAAAGTTACTACTAGGTGTACCTGTTCTTGGGCTCGAAAATACATGAATGGGGTATAATGGAGGAAATTAGAAACCCTTGAAGTATAGATATCAGCATACCTGAAGTTTGAGAAATAAAAAGAGTTAGAGAGTAGATAACATATTCCAACCAAAGGTGACAGCTTGCTCCACCTACTTCTCGATTTGTCTCATTAAGTGGCTTTTGTCCCAGAGGCCAGCTCGGGAAAGAAAACCCCACCTGAAAGAAGATAAGAGCCATTGTTTAAACCTATCCTCAACACACATGTGTCTAATAGTGTGTCACCTTCTGTTAAAGAGCTCCCCATCTGATTCCATCAATGGAGCGATTTTATCATCTAGTCTTTGCATCACAATAAGTAGCTTCTGAATGCTCTCAATAAGTTCTTTGTCATCCATATGAGTAGCAGCAAGAGTCTGGAAACAGCTCCTCTGGTTCAAGTAATTACAAAACTAAAGGAGAGGAAATAGAACGAACATGTGATCAAATTACCTGAGCTGGCCGTTCTTTACTTCGCCTCTGGAGAGCAAGACGGAGTTGGTTGAAGAGGTCTCCTACAACCTCCTTCTGATTTACAAGCTCTATCAATGTGGCACGATGACTTCGACTATGAATTAAAGCATTATACTGCAACATAAGGGTGGAGATCTGTAAAATGGCAGGTTCCTTTTGCATTTGGTCAAATCAAAGATAAAAGGACAATTACAAACCTCTTCTTCTAGTTCTCGGCAAATTAGAGCTGTACGCCATCGAAGATGAACTTTAGATTGACTAACATCCGTATAAATATGATCACCAACATACAAAATTTCATCTCCATGAATGCCAAGTGAATTCTCAACCATCTGTGCGCTTCCTCCAGAGTATAACCCCCCTGCATGCATGAAAAATATAGTAAGTAAAATGACATGAACAGCCAAATGTAGTTCAGAGTAGGGACAATATATGCATTGAGAATTCATTAAAAAACACATGATTTATATTACAACACTCCAAATTTCAACACATTTTGAATGAGATCACCTGCACGAGCCTTAAAACAAGGACGCATAAGACCTTCACCAGTCACCACTTCATACATTGGGTGTGATGTTTGAAAAAACTCTGGTTTCCTCGCAGACACTATTACCTGTAGAAATGATTTGTCAATGCATCGCGGCCCTTGAAGGAATCAATAAGTTACATTAAATTGTGCTAACAACAAACAATTCTATTAAATATGTTTCTCAAAAACATCTTAGTTTTGCTGTGTCAAGGAACATTTGCAGAATCAAGTTTCTGAAGTATGCCACAGAATGTTTCTCTATTACTTTGGACAAGAAAAAGAAGATACAAAGTTGAAGCCAGTTTGCTTTGCAGTTCTACTTACCATGTCAAACAGATCTCTCCAGCTCATGTCATTTGGAAGAAATCTATTGAAAGAATGCTGCATCATTTTTTCAGTGTAATGGTAGTCTGAGTTGGTTATAAGCAAGAGCCTTTTGCCAGCCTGTTACAAAATTAACCAAGTATATGTGAAGACAAATGTACAAGTCATTCAGAAGTAAGTGTGCATTAATTTAACACTTGCAAAGCATACCTCCTTCTGATCTAATAGTGCCAAAGGTAGCTCGGGATCCGGTTCTACAAAGAGTTCGGGTTTGGACATGATCTCACTCTGTTGGAGAGTCCTCTGATTAGATGATGTATGAGAAATTGGATACTCAAAAGACTAAAATATAAAGAGTGGCTACCTTCAGCTGGCCTTCAACATGTGCTCTAAAGAGTGCTTTTCCAACAGCCTGAATTCAATACAATAAAATTAAGGCATTGCAATGTGTCCAAGATAAAATCTCACACAAGCTTTCAACCGCAAACCTTGTAAAGCCCTTTATAATCAAGTGGACTAAGATCAGCAGCTATTGCACCTTCATCCAATCTATCAACCATCTGCATATAAGAACAATTGTTACATAAACCACCGGTACAAATAATACTTAAGTGAAACAGGACAGAAACAACAAATAAGATTCAAAAATAGAGAACTATGTCATGCCTGCAAGGAAGGTTTTAGGCTAAGTAACATTCCCACATAATTCCCACAAATTTGAAGTAAAACCATCCATTTACCACCATAACTAGTGCTCACATTGAGGACTTGAAATCATAAAAACTCTGATCCTAGAACAAAGTTTGAATTTAGACGCTGTTGACCACAAAACATTGATTTTATAACTCTTGAGTAGTTAAACTTAAAGGGAGATTGGGGTACCCTATTCAAAAGCAGATCAATCAGGTAGCTCGGGAAGTAGAACATTCAATAGCCTGTGCCTTATCACTTTGCAAGTTATATATAAATAGAAGTTAACAATGACATATTAATCACAATTGACATCATAAGGATGCCATCTTCATTAGTTGTGCAATATCATCTTTAGAATCATCATCTCCAAATACAGAGTTGGTATTAGGTGTCTCAGATAATTTAACATCCATGTCCATTCACATCATAATAATACATCAGCCTTTCAAGCCAGGAAAGTAAAAGCAATTTAACAATATTAATTTACCTATAAATGTAAGCAGGTTTTAAACTCCAACTTATTTTCCTTCTGGACATTATTTTAACTCATGAGTGAGATATATAATATGACAAGAGAAACCGAGGGGATCACTTCTTATGTAAGCATAAAAGGAAACAAAAAAACACGAGGACAAAAGCAAACTAAAATTACAAGTGTCCCGGGAATTTCACATGATAACCACTACTAAATCTGGAAGCCATCTACCTGCATATAAGCAACCGCCTCTGAGACAGAGAAGAGTGTATTGAGGAACTCCCATCGGCCCTCCTTTCGTAGATCTACAAGTTCTCTGCCGTACATCTCACTTCCATTCAAAGAAAGTTCACGGTTACCAGTGAATTATAACTTAAATTCCATTAGCATTATAACAGGGAAGGAGAAGCTTAAACCACACAGGAAACCTCATATTAACTTGCAGACAATTCAGTCAAAGCAGCAAAAGAGGAAATAATAGAATACAATTCTTCAGAGAATTTCCCTTTGATCCCTATAAGTTTGAGATTGCGTTGCCTTTCACTTGGACTAACTTTTGGAAAGATGTTTTGCCATTCAAAATGAATACTTAATTAGGAGGGGAGCAAAAAGTTAGAACCACACCTCACTTCCTGGGTAGATAACATTTTTGTCCCATGCATAGCTCTCTTAACATATCCAAATCGATCTGCTTTAACTAAGTTCCCTTTTTCTTTATCTATCACTAAGCCTCGAATGACCTACAAGCACAATGTATCTGGAGATATTCAGAAAGGAAAAATATACTTCTGTGCTGATGACATAGACATACAGCAACATACCAGCTTCGGGTCAAATGCAAGTCCATCAACAGGAAAACCCATATTTCGAAGATTGTCCAAGCAGTAGTCATAAGCCCTTCCCTCCCAGGCCTGCAAAGACATATCCACTATCATTCAAAGTTTCAATTCAAATAGCAGAACTTGGGTTGAACCTATGAAACATGATGAACAAATTCTCAAGTTGCTTTAGAATAATTACCAATTTAAGTAATTTAAGCTGGCTCCTGAGTGGATGATATTAGGTAAAAAATAACCCCTGACATAAGCATATGAAAATGAAGGCCAAGCAGCGCAACGAAGATATAAGTGGGAATGACATGCATGTTGAATATATGCACATGTTTTCATCACACATGTGTCACTAGACACAATAATCTAACCATAGGATTCCCAAAAATTGAAGGATGCCCAGCAAAAGAGAACTTTTGACTCTCATTTGCTGCAGTGATAACAAAATTGTCATTACCATCACATTATAATGCATCAACGTGTAGTCCATGTCATAGCCAATGGCACTAATTGAACGCAAATTAAGCGTTCGGGTACAAAAAATGCCACGAGGAGAATCTCTTGCAGAAAATGGATCCTGCAAAATGTCCCATGAAACTAAAGTCAGCACCATCAGAACCAAAAAGAAAACGTGAGTACAGATTGCACAGCTTGGTGAGAATCAATTTCAGAAAAATGTTTTTGATGAAAATCCACAAGCTTAACATTTTAAAAATATGATTGCTCTATCCTAAGGTTCGGAAGCCTGACAGATGACAGACTTAATCATGCACTGAAAGCCAATAATTTAGATAATGTAAAATTTTGTATGCAGCTAGAGTAGTCAAGAAAAGCTTTCAAGAGGAAAAGCTTTCAAGAGAGAGCATAGATGGAGATGTAGTCCACCGTTCTAATCTTGACATAGTTGTGAAATTTGCACTCTCTACAATTCTTCTTACAAGGTGTTACAAAATACCATGTATAAACGACAATCCACAACACAACAATACAAAGCAGATGCTTGCCCAAGCACCAGAAAATATCTGATAAATGTAAAATGCTGATATATTCCTTGTATTATGATCAATGATCTCTCTCTCCCAAGGAAAGTAAACTAGATTCTTAGGGACAAAAGTCTTATATGAGTATTCAAAAGACTTACTGGAATGCCCAAGTGATTAAGCAAACGCTCGGCTTCTTGAGCTTCCATCTTGGCCACATCCTCAATGGGTCCATCCAAACCCGTCTCTCCGTTGGCAATTCCTACAATTATCAGATGATTAAAGAAAGGTTGATTAATTGATGGAAAATGAATGAGTGGAATGGAATGGATTAGGCACCCAAGTTGGGATCGATGTTGAGGTCGCCCTTGGTGCTCTGGCCGAGGTAGTCAAAGTCGGCCTTACTGGTGGGTGTTACAGAGAAGACGCCACTGCTGCTCTTGACCGAACAACAAGGATGCAGCCTAGTACGAAAGTAAGGAAAAATGAGTGAAGATGTCATCCTCCTCCACCCCAATCTTACATCCACATTCTCATGGGTGGCAGCGGAGCCAGAGGCTGAGGCAATGGTCGCAGCCATTGGAGTCAGGTCCTCCCCTCCCAATAACAAATAAACAAGTTCAACTTCAAAGAGAGAGATTTGAGAGACCAGACAAGAATTTAGAATGTTCCCTCCCGTTCCAATTACTACTATTGTTTACCTAGCCAGCATTTCTCCCTTACAGAACACCCAGAATCATCGCAGTTTCCTCTCGTTTCAATTACTAGGGTTTCGTATCATCGCAGTTTCCTCTCGTTTCAATTACTAGGGTTTCGTTCAATTTGTTCTACAGAAATGGGGAAGAGAGAAAGATTGGAGCTCTGTTTCTGAAATGTTTCTCCTTTTAACTGTCTTTCTTTTGGAGTTTTCTATCCGCACCCGTGGATCACTAAACACACCCCAGTAAATCTATATATATATATATATATATATATATAAACAGAAGATAATTAAAAAAACTCTCAACACTTAGATATCCTCTCAACACTTAGATATTCTATTTTTTTGTTAGAGGATTGTGTCTATAATATATTTTTTCTCTTATCTAGATTTTTTTCTATTATCGAGAATTGTCTACAATATTTTTTTTTGTTATCTAAATATCCTCTTAGTAGAAAATTGTATCTACAATATATTTTTATTCTTTTTTTTTGTTGTCGATATATGTTTTTGTTATCTAGATGTTTTTTTCTTTTTTTTTGTCGATATTTGATATTTTTTTTTCTAGATATTCTTTTTTTCTGTTGTAGATATTTTTTTTTTCTGTTGTCGATATTTGCTTCTGTTGTGGATATTTGTGTCTGCAAAATTCTCTGTCACATTTACGATAGATGGTTTGCCTGCAACATAGATAGTATTTTAGGAGGTTGGAGATGAGGAAAAAAACTTTTGCAGTATTTTTAATAAAACAATTTTATTCAATAAATACTTAATGAATCTTAAACAAATCCTCAACTTTAAAAAATTAAAAAAAATTCATTCATATTCTATATTTTTAGTTTCAATAGTTTCATTCATGATATAATAAATTAAGTGTGAATTGAATTTCAAATATAGATCTAAACAAAATCTCAAATTTTAAATCATTGATATTCTATGTTTTTAGTTTCAAAATTCACAAATTTTAATCATTGACATTCTATGTTTTAATCGAATTTGAATTGTTGATCTGAACAAATCATCAAATTTAAAAAAAATCATTATATTCTAATTTCTTAACATAATACTAATAATAAATTTTAATAATTATTGATTATCATTAATTATTAAAGATTAATATTTATTATATTTTTAATTATTAACTTAATTAAATACTAACTATTTGAAGTAATTTTATGCAATGAATGTTTAGTGAATCTTAAACAAATCCTCAAATATAAAAAAAAAATTCATTCATATTCTATAGTTTTACTTACCAAATCCTAAAATTTTAAGTCATTGATATTCTATATTTTTTTTCATGTGAATAAATTGAGTGTTTATTGAATTTGAATTATTGATCTAAACAAACTCTCAATTTTAAAAATATCAATTATTTCTTAGGCTAATATAATAAAATTTAATAAAATAATTTTATCCAATGATTGTCTAATGCATCTAAACAAATCCTCAAATTCAAAAATGATTGATTCATATTTCATATTTTTACATTCAATAACAAATCCTCAAATTCAAAAAAGATTCATTCATATTCTATATTTTTAGTTTCAATATTTTCGCTCATAATTTGAATACATTGAGGGCAAATCGAATTTCAAATGTATTTAAACAAATCCTCAAATTTTAAATAATTCAATAAAGTTTACCGATGAAGAATTCAATTCTGCAGTTTACAAGATGAAGAATTCAATCTTATCGGAATCTCTCATAATCGATTAATATAACGTACTTTAAAATAAATTGTAACTATTTCATATAATATGCAAATCCATAATAATGATTTTAATTGTAAAACACAAACTTAATATTAACAATTTCTTTTATTTGGAGTTACTCTTCTGTACATCAGTTGCACAAATGGGCCACGCGCGGGCTGGGCTGGCCCGCCCAACCCGCGTCACTTTACTTTTCCACGTGTTAGTGTTACATTCGTGTTATGTTAGGGTTACCTTCACGTTATGTTAATGTGACCCCATCTCCAGATTTCATACCCTTAGTTTAAAACCACTGAACTAAAATAACACGAAGGTAACACTAACATAACATGAAGGTAACATTAACATAACATGAAGGTAAAAAACAATGTTAATCATTCCTTCATATTATGTTAGAGTGACTCTCACGTTATGTTAGAGTTACATTCATGTTATGTTAGTGTTAGTGTTATGTAAGGGTATGACTACCTAGAGCAAATCTTGGTGAGTTTCAGTGCACCCACCAGACGCGTGGGAGAGCGTGAGAACGCGTTGGGGCTCATAAAAACCCGCGTCAGAGGCGCGTGGGGCGGGTCGACCCGGGTGCATGGTAGATCCATGCACCAGTTGCACAAAATATTTTACCTTTTATTTGCACTCACAAATATGGAATGACAAAAACTTATAGGCAAAATATTTTGTGCAACTGGTGAGTGCGCTCAAACCCACCAAGATTCTCTCCAGACAGTCATACCCTCATGTTATCTCAGATCCGTGCAACTGGTGCACAGGAGAGTAACTTAAACTTATATACCCCTGGGGCACATAGGGGCACGGATCTAGGTGTCTTCAGGCACATAGGGGCACGAATCTAGGTGTCTTTAGGTGTTATATATGATGTTATTTTTTTTGGTGTTATAAATATATCCTACATGTATCATATGTATATAAAAAGTATATATGTGATACCTGAAGAGTATATAGATGATACCTGTAAAGTATATATTTAACACTATATGATGATTAATTTGGGGGCACCATGCCCATGGGGCACACAAGTGTCACTCATATGGAATTCGTCGACATATAGTTTTACTCCGGGAGAAAAGTCAATATCAATATATTTTCTAAAAGTATATATATTTATTTAGATATATTCTATCAAATTTTAAATCAATATTATTAGATTAATTTGAATCTAAAACTCAGTCTTATTCACCATGCTTAATATAAATAGTATTCCGTATTAGGTTTGTCATGTTACTATATCTATCTTAATTGCAGATGTATTTGAGAAAAAAAAATAACATTCAATATATATATATATATATAGAGTTAGTCTCATGTGCAACTGATGTACATACAATTCGGGTCGGTTCCGGGTTGACCTGGATCCACACACTTTTTCTTTTTAATTTTTTTTGAATTTTATTTTTTCACTTCAAACTGTTACCTTTATATTGTATGGGTGTAACCTTTATGTTATATAAGTGTGACCTTTATGAATAAATGTAATAACCTTTATATACTCTAACTTAGAAAAAAAGGAAGAATTTTACACTATGAATGTCATAATATTTGTACATAAAGGTCACAACAATACAACATAAAGGTCTCAATCTGAAGCGAAAAAACCTGAAAATCTTCATTTTTTTTTTCCAAGTTACTGAACATAAAGGTTATAACATTTATATATAAAAGTCACACTTATATAATATAAATGTCACATCCTTAAAACATAAAGGTAACAGGTTGAAGCAAAAAAAAAAAAAAAAACAGGTGACCCAGGTGCGCGGATCAGGGTCGGGTCGCCCTAGTTACACCAATTCAGATTTGTGTACCTGGTGCACAGGAGCATTTGTGATATATATATATATGTATATATCAAAACTTACTATATAAAAAAAAGGGTTTAATCCTAAAGACCCCCTTGTGATATGATAAATTTGCATCGGACCCCCTTGTATTACGAAAATTGCGGCATAGACACCTGTGATTCTAAAAATTCGACGCGAAACACCCCAAAACTGTAGATGGTCAGACACGCGCCTTAGGTGCGACTTTGGACTATTTTGGATGAGAAATTGCTATTTCCAGAGCTCTTTTTGCTATTTCGAAGCTAGAATTTTTCAAATTATTCAATCCATGTTATTTCTTGATCTTACAAACCCAAAAGCGATATATAGGCTGGAAACCTTGCTAGTCGTACGTTTGATCTGTTTACAGGTTAAGACAGACTTGATAGGTCTAACAACGCCACGTGTCGTTAGGGAACTGATCCTTGAAAATGGTATCAGAGCCATGTTTTATTAAGAACTAAATTTATATTTATTATTTATCTGTAATTCACAATTGGTGAGGAGAATTACCCGAGAAAAGAATGGATCTGGACATATGTCCAAGATGTATATCTTACAGGAAATATCGTCAAATTTTGACGATAAATGCTCAAGAGCATTTACATAAGGTGACATATTGGAACAACCAATATGCCCAAAGACAAATGGTAGGAGCCGACGCAAAAGCGCTGAGGCAGTGCAACAAACAAGCAGAGTATCATACGGGACTCCTAAGGGTTAACCGGATGATACATGATGATCTTACTGACCACCAGACGGAGGACCATCGGTTCCATAATTTCTGATGGAAGACCTAAAGTGGAAGGAGATACTTCCAGATACCTCTAAGATTTCTACAGATCTTAGAGAAATCCAGAAGACGGTGCAGAGTTATGGTAACCGCCATAATCACCTACCAACACAAGTTCATCAGATCCAGAGCCAAATGGAGACGATGATAAAAAATCAAAAGGAGACTCTTGAAATCATTCATGATATTCAAAAAAGAGTCAGGAATCTGGAGAACCGACCAAGTTCATTCGGAGAAAGGAGATATATAAATTTCGGAACAGTTCCCTACTTACACCTAGATGGAAAACCAACTGAAGTTGTATGACCAATGACCGATGATGAAAAGTTCATTGCCATCATTAGAGGAAAATCCGTTACAAACAAGTAATGGAAAGGATAAATCTACAAGATTTACATGACCTAAAAGAATCCTTTGCGGGATTAAGTCTTATAGATCTAAAGATGAATGCAGGAGATGAATCTGCCTTGGTCACTTGTGATCAACAGTAGAGACCACCAGTTAATCCCAACGTAGTAGAAAGTTCCGGATCACATCATGTGGACGAACAGATGCCACACGCAGGGGATTTCACCAGAGGAAGAGATCCTATCACTGTTATAGGAACTCGACCACGTTCCAAAAGGTCGAATCTTTTCAACACGCCTTATGGAAAATCACAGCTAGACCCAATACATCTATATGGGCTAATGCTAAATCTGGACATTCTAGATTTCAAGAACCGTGAAATCCTTATCGATGATTGGGCATTGGCTATGAGGATTGCAGCAGGAACACTCGATCTTATGAAAGAAGGATTCATCTTACTACTCGAGATGAGTTTGGAAGGATCTGTAAAGATCGCGTGGGATATGACGGCACCAGAGATGAAAAACAACGTCACTACTGGTGAGTCATTAAAAGGTATTGTCGATAATATGGCCAAATTATTCAAAATCCATTTTATCGGCATAGGCTATTTTGAGGGGATTGAAGAAGAAAAAAGAAAAAAGATATAAACAAGCCCTCTATAACCTCGAGTTACATGATATTTGTCATATTGACGAATACATTAAGTTATTCACCGAGTACCGATGGAAGTCCAAGGTGGATGACAGAGAAGCTTCGCAATTATTCTTTGCGAAGATACCAAGTCCCTAGAGAGAAATGCTGATAAGGGGATACAAGAGTGTAGATGACCTGGATACAGTGGCGAGAAGGATGTCTTTCCTAAAAGCCAAGTTATCTGAATGGTGTCATCAAGCGACACTCTACAAGAACTACAAGAGACTAAGAGGAATCAATAAAATGGTTCTCTTATGTTGAGAAGAAAATGACATTCCAACAGTCGTTGGAGGTCAACCACGGAGGCATAAGAGGTAGAAACAATGAAGTCATACATACCACCGTGGAAGCAACACCAAGAGAGGTAATCGTTGGTCTTCATGGAGACCAAGAAGAATTTGGTCGAAACAAAAGGCCCGAACCTATAAATCTGGGCAAAGACCAACGCGAAACAGGAGAAGAGTTTTTACAAGCTCTGATCATGGAAGTTCCAGCAGAATCCCAGGAAGGAGAACTTTCAGACGAGCTCACACCATAGATAATGAAATCTTTAAAGATTGTAATTGCTGGACATGCGGAGCAAGAGTGCATATCTCAACAGACTGCCCAGAAAACCAGAAACGAGGTATTAGACAGTTCGAGGCTGTAATATCCCAAAATTTGAGATATGAAATCTGAAAGATAATTAAATAATATTATAAAAAAAAGAGCTTATATATTAAATTGAATCTTATGATGACATATATTTCAAATGTAGATATAAGTTTATTAAACTGTTAAAGTCCATTTAAAAAAAACATATAAATACTCGTGTTCTTTCAATTCAAAAATTCAATTCGTGATTACACATCTCCGAATTTAATAAGATTTTAGTATGTTGTCCCTTTATGTGTTTTTAAGATTCTGTTAAATTGTCATGTTAACCGGATTTATAAATTATGTAATACGATGTTTATATCACTTCAACTCAAGAGTAACATCTTTAACGTTTCTGATTTAGAAATTTTAAAATGATATTTATAGATCTCCAAAGTTTATTAAATTTTATCCGATTGTGTAAAATATTTATTTTCATCTACAGTATAAATTTCAGTTCAGTCGGACGTGTATTTCATTTAAAATTTTCTAGTCATCTTTGAAAGATTGACAAACTTACGATACAACTGATTTAAGAATTTAATACTTAGTTGATGGTTTTTAAATGACTTTTTCTAAACTGTCATACTTTTACAAGTTCTTCATCTCTCGAGAAAGTTTTCTAACTAAAAATATTTATAATTCTTAAGATATTAAATTTCTTCTACAACTATGCAAAATCACAAATACTCATATGCAACCGTCTCACATGCGACGGCACTCGCGCACGGTTGACCGTGCCCCAGGACACGACCGTGCGCGACTGAAGTGTATAAGTATGTCTTTTTCAATAATAAGTATGTGATTTTTCACTATAAGTATGTGATTTTTTTTTCTCGCCCACGACCGTGCCCTGGGACAGACCGTGCCTCGCGTGAAAACTAAGAGCAATCTGTGGCGCACGGTCGTGTCCTGGGACACGGTCGAGAAAAGGATGTGATTTTTGTCTATAAGTATGTCTTTTTGTGCTATAAGTATGTGTTCCCGCGCACGGTCGACCGTGTCCCGTGTCCCAGCGCACGACCGTGCGCGAGTGCCGTCGCACATGAGACGGTCTCACAGGAGTCCAGCTCATGCAGAATTCATCATTTATGCGATTTAAATTTCAAAAGTAAAAACCTATATTTATATTACTTGGGATCTTATGAAATTAATTATGCCTTACTAATTATTTTACTACTTATGAAGTACATTTAAAATTAAAGATCGTTTGATCTTATATTCCTTGAGAAACAAATATTGCTAGTGAACTAACATGTGAGGTTTTTCTAAAAGTTTGTCTTTTAAACTTGATCTTTTGATTTTCTCCAAAGTCCAATACGATCTTATCTTTTTCAGTGAATTCTCTAGAAGAAACTCTTTAAATTTCAATCAAATCAAAATTGTTTACTCTCTGGTCAAAATTATTTCTCTCATGTTCGATCTCAAACTCAATATCTCTTTCATTTTGTTTATTAAATAATTAAAGGCATGTAAGCAAATAAACATGTATATATATTGATGTAATAACCCAAAAGTTTCATAATTTAATATTAAGATAAATTGATCTTCATAATTTAATAATTTCATGAGTCATTTGAATTATCCAAGACTTATTGATTTAATTATTTCATATTATAAGTTTTATTTAAACCCATAATACTCTTAATCTTAGAATCTAATAATTTTCATAATCTTATAACCTTACCAATTAATTGTATGTATTATACTAATAACTTATTTTGAATCTTAATAACGCCCAAAATCTCACTCATGTGATTTTAATTAAATAATAAGATTGTTTAAGTTCTATCCCAACTAGTTTATAATTCTAATTAGGTAATGAAATTTATTTACAATTAATCTTCATGACAAGTTTATGATATTAATTAGTTAATAGAATTCATTTATGATTTAATTAATGCTTAGAATTTATCTATGATTTATGTTCCCAATAAGTTGATACATAAAATTCTTTATCCAACAATAAATCAAAGAAAATATATAAAAGATCTAAATCTCAACAAAATCTCCATAAAGATCTATCATATCAAAACAAATTAATTTGAATTGACGTAAATATCTTTAGATTGTTGAGATTCTATCTTCCGTGTAAATCTGTTTTCTTGTTGTACATTGGTGAAAATTATATATGTTCTATTATCCTCAATGATTGTCTTGAGGAAATATCCTATGAAAATTATATATGTTCTATTATCCTCAATAATTGTCTTGAGGAAATATCATCATAATCTTTATATGGTGTCAGGGTGTCATAATTAAATAAGTTTATGATTTAATTAATTAATATAATTTATCTAAGATTTATCTCATAACAAATTATACGTAACTTTCTAATCCAATCAACAAAATCCTTATAAAAAAATATGTCATATCAAAACTACAAATTTAAATGGATTAAGAAATTCCTTTACCTCATGCCTATATATATTTAAAATAATATCATTAGAGAACCCTAAGCCTTCAAGAAAACTATCGTAAGGTAATTTTTCCAGAAATCTTCATCTTCTCTATTCTCTTTCTGTCATTAAACTCCATCTTCTCTATTCTCTTTTGTCAAATTAAATTCTAGAAAATGTACGTCTCTTTTCCATCTCAGTACGTCTCTTTTCCATCTCAGTTTCAAAATGAGTTTTAGAAATTTACGCTTGTTTGTCCATCTCGATTATTCTTTTTGAGTCTTGAATTTCATCGTCGATTCTTCTTTTTGAATCCTGAATTCCATTGTTGATTTCCTATTGTTAAAACGACTTTTAATATGAATCATTTTTCCATCTGGAAATTAATGCAGTCCTACTTTTTGTAATTACCATTATTTCCACATCATCATTACGATTCTTTTCACATAGTCTCTTTCCGTTTCAATAGTTAGTAATCTTTATTTTCAATTTCTGAAAATTCCGATTCACTCACTTAACTTTTGATCTCAATGTCCAAGTCCTATTACCACATTCCACATAGTATCTTATTCCTTTCAATTTCCTTTTAAATTTTCAATTAATAATTATTAAAAATATCAATTAAGTATATACTAAGTCATGAAATATTTTATTTATAGGAAACGAAGATAACGAGGACGTGAATTGCATTCATTTGCATCAAGCATTCAATTTTTCACTACATCGCATTCAAGTTTTCACTACATCTTGAGGTGGGGTTTTCTTTCCTCGTTTGTCTTTATTAAACGCATGTATGTGTGATATGAATGGGGCAACATATATGATTTTAATCAATCGTTAAGTGGTTGATAGCATGGAAATTTTAATTGGTCGTTAAGTGGCCAATAGCATGGTTATGAATTAATCAGTCGTTAAGTGGCCAATAGCATGGATACGGTGTTGTTATTCTGTGTTGCATATGCTTGTTTTTAATCTTGACAAACAGTAACCCCACTGAGCTAGTGTAGCTCATCCCATATTATTACATTCTTTTACAGATGAGAAGTCGGACGCGGTGGTACGATGGATGCTAATGGGAATTAATTTAATAATTAATGACAAGTGAAATATAAATTATGGTGATTGTTAATAAATAGTTTATTTAATTCTTTGTAAATACTTTTGAATCACTAACCTTTTCGTTTTGGTATTTAAATTTTGTAGTTAGATTTTTGAGGCGTGTTTACTTCATTTTTATGGTCACTTTATTTTAATAAGAAAATTATTCATTTGAGTTGCTTCCGTTAAATGTTTTATTAAATTTGGGATTAAACGTTTTTCTAAATGATTTTGAAAATAATCTGTATAATTTTATTTTAAGAAAATGGGTATTTATGTTTTATGAGCTCACATTCCTATTTCAAGGACAAAAATTGTGTTATTGTTTACTTTCAAAAATTGGGGCGTGACAGAGGCAACACCCGAACTCGAAGAAGCTGTCTACTATCAAGATCTCATACAGGTGTATCAATTTGAGGATCTACCCTCAGATGAAAGCATCTATGAAGAAGATATCTATTCTGAGGATGGAAGTGAATCCAGCTCAGAATCAGAGTGAAGAAGAAATTCTTCAATCAACGGTGAGAGAGGATATGTCAGGATACCTCTCCCACACTACGGTGTCTCATAAGACTCTAATGAGGATTATGAAAGAAGATACAAAGCTCCAGATGTATGATGGTTTCACCATTGGAGCTATGGAAAAAACATTGGATAAGATTGGTTTTCGCAGCAGAAAACACTAGATTATCCACAGAGTAACTACCGGAGAATTTGCCATCCCGATGGAATTCACTGGTAACCTGATCAAGATGCAATTGATCCCATACCAAGAGATACAGGAGATCAAAAGTAGAGTCAAAAGAGAAGTTGCAAATACACTCTCATGGATTCACATCAGAGCCATAAGAGTTGTTATTAAAGCAACCTTCAAAGAAGGAGTTGATTCGCCGCTTAACCTTGTAATATGTGATAAGCGAATCTCAAATCTCAAGGATTCATACCTTAGGGCTATTACAGGAAATTTGTGTGCAGGAAAATTGACATTCACTATCTATCCAATGATTGCATACAATCTAGGAGATCGAGATTTCAACCGAGTCTTAAGCCTTCATTAAGATTTCAAACGAAATGATTTGATGAAAGAAGGGAACAGACCCTACTCGATCACATACAAGATTTCCTACGTTCTTTCGAATACACATCACTCAGATGTATTCTTGAGAAAAGAATTCATCGAAGTTCCAAGGATCTTTGAAGACTCCACCAGGGTGGTTCTACCAGAACACATACAATCTCCTACCATAAAGGAGATCGACATGAGGATTCAAGATCAACCCGTCTTCAACAAGAGCCAGAGTCTCAGAATTGAGCCTAGGCGGATGTCTTTCTAACAAGACAGGCTAATGAGTAGCAGCCGTTGGGAAGAAAAGAGACCAAGTACAATTCAGCAAATCCCAGATGTTTTCAAAACACAAGGAGAGCTGAAGTGCCCGGAAGGATGGAGAGGAGTTGAAGTAATATTTGACATTACCTAAGGAGAAAATACACTCCCATGTAATGCCCTATATTACCTTCAATAACCAATAGTCGGAAGATTTAAAGGAACCCTAAAAATGGGTGAAATGGAATTGACTATCAAAGGAGTTGCAGGAAGAATCTCAGATCAATTGATACTTGGGATCGAGTTTCTTGAGGATCATAAACCTTGGGAAAGATTACAAGATGGAATGAAGTTCACAGTGGCCAATAAAAGATACAGAATCAGATGACCACTAGTCCATTCGCCATATACATTTCTATCAAAATGATATATGAGGAATACAAGGCCGAGTATTTCACCGCCTACATCGATTCAGGCACCGGGATATGTACTGCAAAGCAAGAGGTTTTCCCTAAAGAAATTGGAGAAGATCTACCAGCTATCACAGGAAGGGATTTCTCTAAAAGGATTCTTATCCTTAACCGAGGAATCTAGCAAGCGGAAATAATGATAGGAGGAGCAGGCGGTACCCTATGGTACAAAGTCAAGACACCACCGATCTATTTCTATGATACATGCGCAAATGTATTGCTAGGTAACAATTTCCTACAAACATTCAAGCACTTTACACAGGAAAATGAGGTAAGAAGGCTTATTTTCACAACACTATGTGATCGGAGGAGGAGCAGGCGGTACCCCATGGTACAAAGTCAAGACACTACCGATCTATTTCTATGATACAGACACAAATGTATTGCTAGGTAACAATTTCCTACAACATTCAAGCGCTTTACACAGGAAAATGAGGCAAGAAGGCTTATTTTCACAACATTATGTGATCATAAGATTATTGTCCAAAGATTACGAGAGGCATTCTACGGAAAAATGCCCATCACTTTTTGCAGCAAGCGTGGTGATAATGAAGCCAAACTTCGAAATCCAAAAATGACGGATAGAAGGAGATTTGGCGATGCACTATTATCCTACCGACAGTTTGGACATACCGAACCAATGATCAAAGCGTGGGATAATCACTTGTATTCATTTAGGGTACAAGAAGAAGAAGAAGTTCCTCCAATAGTAATTACGGAAGTAATATGCCTATTGGAAGATTCATCGACATCAAGTTAAATTTCCATTGATGAACAGATTTCACTCGAAGATGTCAAAAAGAAGATCCAAAGGAATTACAATGAAAATCCTTTGGCATGGTGGAACAAGATTGAGCTCAAGGTATCCCTGAATGTTAAATCCGGAAAGGAACAAGAGTTCGTAAGATACAAGCCAATCCTTATGAACCAAGCGGATTGTGAGGATACGCAGAAGATACTTAAGGAACATCTGGACCTTAAGCTGATCTCACCAGGAGTCTCTCCATACAACAGCCCGGGATTCCTTGTTAGGAATCATGGAGAAATCAAGCGAGGAAAGCCAAGACTTGTTATTAATTACAAAGGGATTAATGACATCTTGGAGTTCGATAGATACTACATCCCGAGTAGAGAACACATAGTCAACAACATCAAAGGTGCCAAGGTATTCTCTAAATTCGATTGCAGGTCTGGATTCTACCAGATTATGATGGAGGAAGAAAGCAAAAAGTTTACAGCTTTCTCCATACCACAAGGACATTATATCTGGAACATGATGCCCATGGGATTGACAAACGCTCCCCAGATATATCAGAGAAAGATGAATAATCTTTTTAAAGATTATTTCAGCTTCATGTTCGTGTACATCGATGATATACTCATTGCATCCAAGAACGTGAAAGAGCATCTCAAGCATTTGGAGATATTTTCAGATGTTTGTCACAAGGAAGGATTAGTGCTTTCTGAGAAAAAGACAATAATTGCTACAAGACAGATCGAATTCCTTGGAGTTGAGATCGACGAATCTAGAATCATCCTGCAAAGCCATATTGTGGAAAAGATTCAAGGATTTCCAGATACCCTTAAAGACAAGAAACAACTTCAAAGTTTTCTCAGAGTTGTTAACTTCGCCGGTATGTTCATAAACAATCTGGCGCACTACAGGAAGGTGTTTAGCCCATTATTGAAAAAAGATGCAATATTCAAATGGGAAGATGAACACCAAGAGGGGATTAAGCAACTTAAAGAGGTTTGTCAACAACTTCCAAAACTTGCTATACCCCAAGACGAGGATGAACTGGTTCTCTACACAGACGCCAGTGATCATTGGTGGGCAGCAGTCCTTATGAAGGCTACACCAAATGGAGAAATGCCATGCAGATACTGTAGCGGGTTATTCGCAGACAGTGAAGTAAAATGACATATCAACGAGAAGGAATTCTTTGCAGTCAGGAAGACATTCAAAAAATGGCCTTGATTCTTACTAGCCAAGAAATTTATCCTGAAGATTGATAATTCGAGTGTCAAAGTTTTCTGAAAAACAAAATTGAATCTAAACCAAAAAAAACTAGGATACTTAGATGGTAGATTGAATGTCAATATTATGATTACGATATTGTCATTGTGAAATCTCATGAAAATATTGTTGCAGATTTCCTAACACGAGATGGAAGGACACGTTGCTGACGAGGTCCTCAAACGAGTCAGGCATCTCAGGGATAACCTGGAGAGCCTACAACGAGGCTTTGATGCTTTATGTATCAAGGCAGAAGTCACTGGATGACTTCAACAAGCTGATCAGAGATCTGTCTCTAATCAAATACGAGCATGCCAGTACGCACATGAACATTTGTTCACAGTGCTACATGGGCCTATCCTTCAGGCTGCATCTCCAACAGTGCAAAAGAAGGAAACAAGAGAGCGGACCTCTAACCCGACTGTTATGGATTCAAATACCATAACCAAAAGTTCTGCAGATGATGCATTCCTTGAGGATGCACCAACTGGAACAAATAGTGAAGCTCCGATGTCAAAACCCGAGTCTTCAAGTCAACCCAGCACCTCTGGGGTTAAAGAGGGAGAGTTGAATCTTAGGCCACAAACTGGTAAGACTAAGGTTCAAACTGACGAGAATTTAGTTTCCCCTATGCAGGTTTACCAGAATCAATGGGAGAAGCTGATCACCAGGATGGGTATCCATCCAGAGAGAACAATCATTGATATCTCTGGAAAGTACCTAAGAGTTTGGATGAAACCAGGAAGTCATCCAAACGAAGTACAGGAATGGTATATCTTTGGAGCTCTAGCTTCAATCTATACCGTCTCACCAGGGTTCCCAGAAATTTTGAAACTTCCGAAATGGATTGGGACAGCAGTGCACGAGACTTGGGCCAATAATCCACATTTGGCCAGAGGGGATATTCCGGAATTGTATTTCTTTAGTGCAGCTCCAAAACCTGCCAAGAAAGGTTTCCATGAAGCCTTTCATTTCATCAAGTTGAGGAGACCCGACGGAAACGCCTTGAAAAACATCAAGACGGCTGTACCAGAGGATACTCCAATACTAGTAGGAGCATTTACCGAAGACGAAGATTCTACCCGACGAGCATGGGGACTATGGGTTTGTCTAACGGAAATGGACAAGGTCAAGTACCCATTCAAGTTTTTTCATAATTCGGCAAATGGATCTTTCTTGCTGAATTCCATGACAGGAACAACGACGAGCTTTGCAGAAGACCTTTTTGAAACAAAAAAAAGGATCCTTTGGGAAAACAGGCTTCCGGTAAGCAAAGAGACTTACCGGAAATTTTGCAACATGGTGCATATTGGCCGATGGACAGATCATGTCTGCCAAGCATGCCCAGAGCAGAAAGAACCCGAGTTCGGGAAAGGGTTTCGACCCAAACCTGACCGACGAGAGAGAGGGGCAGATAAGGATAAAGGGCCTGCCCAAAAGAAAAGTTATCCGTGGGGACCACGAAGGCCAAATTACTAAGATTCCTCGACAAAGGTAATATGGGCTGAGTCACGCCCTACAAGCATCGCATGCGTGAAAGTCATGGGGGAAAAAACAGATTCCCCGACAATTTCACATGGGATAAGTCACGAGGAGAAAAAGCTGGCAAGCACTAACTCAGTGGTGGATCCACTCAAAAAAGGTGGACAGCTGGCTTAAGCAAGTTTGGAATCTGCACTTCAAGTCCGGATTTCCATCTATAAATAAGGAAGCAGAAGGAAGCTAAGGACATCAAGAATTCTCCATAGTTTTCTTCAAAATAAAATCATCTTTGTAATAGTTTGAGTTTTCTTAGTTTTCCAGTTTATGTGTTTACGAGTAACAACCTTCTCCATGAGAGGCTGATCAAGTATTCTCCTCCCAAAAGGAGATTACAGATTATGTAATAAATATATTTTAGTTCTTAATAAAGAAGAGGCTTTTGCTTCAACGTGTTTCCGTTTGATTAGTTTATCCATTGGAAGGATCACCTTGTACACCTGGTGTAGGAAACGAACCAAGGTTGTGCTAGGCAGTTGCTGAAAGAGCTGGATAACTTGCAAATCATTTTCCTTGAGGGTTGAAGTTGAACAGTGAGGAGCTGTTCGTAAAAGGATTTGGGGGCAGTAATCTTTCAGCTGGTGGTGTTGCAAACCATCTCACCCGGTGCTGTTCTGGTCAAAGAAAGGTATGAACTCCAAAGGATTTATTAATTTTACGGAAGCATGTTGGGCCTGATTATTATTGAAAGTGTTTGGATATAGAAATAAGATGGATTCAATTTTTTTAAAAAATTAAATTAATATTTTATTTTATAAAATAAAAGAAAATGCATATAAAGCGCGTGAAAGACACTCAATAGAATTAGGGGTACGCGCGCTGAATTGATAGTATCACAAGGGTCTTTCATGCAATTTCTTTAACAGAGGGGTATTTTGATGTGAATTCTGAAAACACGAAGGGGCTGTGCGTAATAAACCCCCAAAAAAATAACATTCAATATATATATATATATATATATCAAAACCTACTATATCAAAACTAGAAAGGTCCAAATTAGAGGAAGAGAATTGAAATTTGTCATATATATGTATATATAACTACTATTTACCTACATATAACTTCAATATGTAGCAATTTTCAAAATGGTCAGGACGGGCCAACCCGTCATTTTGATGGGATGGAAAAATCTCAACCCAACTCAACCCACTAATGGATTGCCAATTTAAATTTTCATTTATATTTTAGAAAATATAATAAAATATTTTTACTCAAACCAGTACGATATATGTTGGAAACATTTAAGTATATTTTGATGAGACAAAAACCATAAAGAGAGTAACCCTAAATCTATACGCATAAACCTAGTTCGAGAGGTTACTGCAACAAGGTTATTGCAGAAGAAAGAAAGATCAGAGAAAGTGTCAGAGGAATGATAATGAAGAGAATGATGAAAGGAATTGGGTGAACTAATTAGGATACTGATGACTGCACGAAGCTACTAGAAGAGAACTTGCCAAAGCAGATTGCAAAGCAGCAAGACAGGAAGCTACCTGAGAGACCATGCCGAATCATACTGCAGAGCAGCATACTACAAAAGCCTCAAGCCACCTGAAGGAGCGAGCCAGGGAAGGGAGCTCCAAAGTAGGCACGAGGAGGAAGCTACAAAGCAGACATGGGAAGAAAGTCAAAAGTTACCGGTAGAAAGAAGAAGTTACCGGTAGAGAGAAGAGAAGAGGAGCCAATCAGAAGAAGACACGTGGAAAGCGAAAAGCTGGCGTGTATCAGGAGTGCGGCGCAGTTATAGATTAGGAACTCTACCTACCTTCAACGGGCAGATTTCCTAATCTATAAATAAGATGAAGACTGAAGACTGAATGGGCGAGAGAGAAAAGAGTGTGCGAGAGAAAAAGAGAGAAGCAAGCACAACAGAATATACAAGCTTGCAGAGAGAAGCGCAAAAGAAAAGAGAAGAGCTCAACAGAGAGAAAGCTCAGAAGAAGAAAATGCAGAAAAGAGGGGGAAGACCAAACAAAAGAGAAGAGTGTTCAAAAGATAAGAAAAAGAGAAGAAAAACTCAAACACTCTATCCCCTAAGACGCATGCTCAGTCAGTTAGTCCAGCAGCAAGCTTCAGCAGATCAACCTGCAAACGAAGCCCAAACTTGCTGCATCCAGTTGAAGAATAAGGAAGACAAACCTTTTAAGGACTTTCTTGGAGTGCTTAGTGTGAGGAGCAAGTCCTGCTAAGCTTTCCACTTTCTGAAGAAGAAAGTGAGGACCCTTGGTGGGTAGATTAGGATCCTGTGTGGGTCAGTTAGGAGTAGGCAAGCAACTGTGTGAAGGCTTGCTACTTACTTGTTAAATATGTGTTGTAATAGATTGGGCTATATAAACGGGTTTATTGCGTGAAACCCCCTTGTGTTTTGGAAAATCGACGTCGATCCCCCCTATAAGATGGAAAATGCATACTAAACATGTGTGATACCAAAAATTCGACACACGTCCCACAACACTTGATGGTTGCTAACGGCTTCAAAATTTGTCACATGAATGTTCGTTTTCTCCCTGATATAGCTTAATCAATTATTTTTTTTTAAATATACTATAGAGAGAGAAAAATTGCAATTATTTATTTTTGAAATATACTGTAGAGAGAGAAAGGTAGGGCGCCCCCATTTTCTTCTCAGTTTCTTCTCCCACTGCTGCCACCACAGCCACCGCCACCACCACCGCCACCGCTCTATTTTCTCTTCCCCCCTCTTTTCTCTTCTCTCTCCCCCTTCTCTTCCTCTCTTTTCTTTTTTGGTTCGGATCGGCTTAGATGAGAAGAGGGGGCCGTCTCTGCCACCTCGCTGGTTCAGATTCGGATCTGATTCAACGAGAGTTGCCGCCGTCACCGTTGGAGTCAGAGGAGCTCGTTGGAGAAGAAAGCGATGCCGCCGCTTATAGATGATCCATACTGAGGTGACGGAGGCGAGAAAGAGGCGACGGAGGGCGGCGGGTGAGCAGATCTTCGGGGAGAATGGTTCGAACGATCCTGAATTGTTTCTGCCAAATTTTTACATTTTTTTTCAAGGATTTGTGATTTTGGGGGAATATGGTGATTGCATTTTGTCGCCCCAGTCTTAATCTGCATCTCTTTGTAGATGTAATATGGTGATCGACAGTTTCTTTGATTCATTTTTACAAATTTTTTCAGAATTTTTACAAATATTTTTTTTATTCATCTCTTTGTAGAAAGTGGAGACAATGAATCCGTTATTTCTAATGGTGAGAAATCGAAGGAGAAGAAGAAGAAATTTAATAGGATTCGGATGAGGAGAAATCGGAGAAAAAGAAGAAGAAGAAAAAGAAGCATGGAAATTGGGATGCTGTGGAGAAAGAGAAATCTTTTTAAATATGCTTCACATTTCTTTGTACTTTGATTTGAATGTTTCTTATTTATGAAATTGGCATTTCGTTTAATTCCATATTTTTGCCTATAACACAATTGAAGATGAGGTTTTTTGCTACACAGACAATATAAGTGAGTTTAGCTAACTTATGAACTCATTGAAATTGAAATTGATATATGTTAGATTCAACAAACCAGATCAAAATAAAGTTAGATCTTTTATTTTTGAATTGGGTTCATAATCTTTTGACATTCTTTGAAATATGTCAATATTATTTAATTTGTAAGAATTGAGTCCTTATCCTTTAATTTTTATTAAATAGTACCACTCAACTGCTCAATAGTATACAACTCTCAAGTTTATGTTCAACGGATAAATATGCAAATAAGGAGGAAAAGGGTAAATAAGTACTTTTATATGCAAATAAGGATTAAAAAAGAGGAAAAATCGCACTTCACGCGCGTCCAGCACACAGCCGTCAAGTCTAACAGAATTGGGTGTTTCGCGTCGAATTTATAAAATCCCAGGTGTTTTTCCTGCAATTTCTTTAACACAAGGGGGTTTCGTGCGAATTTCGATAACACGAAGGGGTGTGTAGGATTTTACCCCTATATAAACCAACAAGATTTAACAAATGTTCCCTTTTGAGAAGAGGCATAGAGGATGTAGAAGGATTACTCCACCTTCGAACCTCTGCATATTCATACATTTCTACATGCTTACTTTCTATATGCACATCTTATGTTAAATGCATGTCCTTCATATTTGGTCTTTACAGGAGAGGAAGCTTCTGCAACATAACTCTGATCAGTAACCTTTCTGATCAGTAACCTCTCAAAAGGTTACTGACTCCTGACCAAAGCCTCCTGGAAAGAAGAAAAGTTTGAAAATTGAGTAGACTTATTCACCCCCTTCTAAGCCTACTACCACTGTTTTGGGACCAACAAGTGGTATCAGAGCGGGTTGGAATATTCATCTGAGCTCACTGATATATCTGATACCAACAAGTGGTATCAAAGCAGGATGTATAAAATATGAGATCTAATCGATCTATCCAGATCCAATCCCTGTTAAAAATCTCTCTCTCTCTCTCTCTCCCTCACATCATAGATCAGAAAAATCTCTTGCCTTCGTTGAATGATATGATTGATGTGAAGACAACAAGCAGCGAAGAAGGATGTATAAAATCAAGCTGAGTTGTGAAGAAAAGTTGTTCAGAAGAAAGAAGCTGGTGAACAACAAACTACTCGAGGAACAGACTACGAAGAAGGAAGCTGTGCATAAGAAGCAAGCTTCTACCTATCATGAAGTAGATCAACATGGAGCAGATCAAAACAAAAAGGAGGACATGTTGCTGAACGAAAAGAGGAAGCTGCTGCAACGCCAAGCTGAAAGTATGGATCATACCGAAGACTCCAATCAACAGCTATAAGGAGTAACCTTGAAGAAGGTGCTGAGGAAGTCAAGCAAAGGAGCAAGAAGAGAAGCTCACTCCATCAAAGAGACCACCCTCCAGACGGATGTAAAGATGAAAGAGGATCTACTCTTCAGACAACTCTCAAGGAAAGAATAGCGACGACCAGGTACCTTGTTCTAATTCTCTCATATGTTTTCGGTCTCATATATCTTTATCCTCTTATGAAACTCAAGTGATTACATAAGAACCAACAACCAAGAAAGCCAAATGAAAGAATCTTCAGAGGACTAAAGATAACAGGCTTAAAAGTTACTAGTCATTTGACTTGAAAATGAGAAGGGAAGCCTGTGTTGACATTCAAAAGAAGATGCTTCACCTACTCGTGCAAACCTCAAGGTTACCTAAAATAGTACTGAAAGTGACCCTACTTCTTAAAAGAGAACCATAAAGTAAGGTGAAACTTCTAATACAAATCAAGGTAACTAAGCAGGCAAAGGAGTTAAAGTACTTGGAGAAACCCAAAGGATAGGGGTATGTTGTAAAAAGTCTGCAACAACCTGACATTCCCTGAGGAAATCAAGCAGAACAGCAACTCCAAATGGAAAGAAAATTGTCTACCTTACTGGTATCATTGTTTATCTTTTCCATATCTAAAAGAGTTCATACTTTAAAGAGATAGTAAACACCTGCACACATCTTCTTTTTCTCTCTAACAAAAGTCTTACAGGAATCAAAACTATCTCTACAACAACCATGGACTGTAAGGAAAAGTCTAAGTTCCTCTAAGAAGACTAACACATAAGGACTCATACTTATATGAGTACCTATACAAGAATACTCATTCTGCAGGTACCTCTGTTAAAAGACTACTGAGTTTAGTGGGAAAGAATTGACGAATCTAAGGAACAAAATGGAGTTCTGACAACAGGACGCTAGACACCAGACTACTGGATACTAGGTCGCTGGATCAGGATGCTGCATATCAGGATGCTAGATACCAGGCTAACTGGATATTAGGTCGCTGGATAACAGGATGCTACCAGGTTGTTGGATACTAGGTTGTTGAACACTAGGTCGCTAGGTACCAGGACGCTAAACATCAGGATGTTGGACACTAGATCGCTGAACACCAGGTCGTTGTATACCAGGACGCTAGATACCAATACTCTGGATACTAGGTTACTGGACATCAGGACTTACCATCAGGTCACTGGATAAAAGGGGTCACTTGGAGGTTACAACTCTAAAATCAGAGCAGTTACTAAAAAATTTTGGTAACAGCCACTCATAAAAAATTAATCACCTTACAAAAAATAGACCACCTTTTCAGAACCCTAGAAGAATTTCAGCCATTTGATTAGAAGAATCTAAGAGTGAAGAATCAGTTGTTGACCAGACACTTAATCAATCACTTCAGGAAGAGGAAAAGCTGTGGAAACCGCCAACAACTTTATTGGAAAACGGCGAAGCAGTTAATGAGATCTTTAAAGATCTAACTGCAACAGGGAGTATCTCAAACCCTATAAATGCATACACTTCTTCTCTTATGTTCATATATCTCTATATCTCTCTCTTCTATCCTTTGTACATCATGACACCTGATTGTTGGAAATCATTCTCTTTATTCCTTCCAAAAAACACATTCTCTGCAAATAATCAACCAAGCACTCCACAAATCTCAAAGAGTCAATCCTTATGCTCAATGCTTGCCAAGCAAGTCTTTCTTAGAAGACTCGATCTTCTAGCTTTCTGCCCTCACTTCATTTCCAAAGGGCTTGCACCCAGGTTCTCCTCTTAGAGACCGGAGATAGAGTGGAAGGATCCCACTCCAGTTAAACCCCAGAACTTCAGCTCGACAATGATGTCAAAAAAAGGGGGAAGAAACCACGAAGGATCATGGAAGATCAAAAGTCTTCCAGAGGTAGAGAATAGAAGATTCCAGCTCTTCCATAAGGATGTTGGATGAATTCTGCTTACAAGAGAGTGAGAAGGTGCTGTTATTCAGAGGAGGTAGTGAGGTTATGAGAAGGATGAAAGGCTGCAGCAAGCTACTACGCCTATGTCTTCTCTGCTACTTCACTTCCCCTTGTGTGTAAAAGCATTGAAATTCTCTCTCTTCAAGCCTTTTCACCTTTTTCCGCTCATCTCCGAAATCAAAGAGGAAAACCATTTGGGAGCAAGGCACCCAAAAGAGGGAAAAGCTGAACAAAGAAGCAGGCAGTAAGCAAAAGGGGAAAAAAAAGAAAGGAAAAAGCAAGAAGAAAGAAGAATGAGTCTAGATAGAATGTTTATTATATTTTGCTTACTGCGTTGTATTGTAAATGTTTAATCTAAATAAAATTTCTTCTGTTCTTTAAAAGCTCATTCCTTGTGCCCTTTCTTTTTAGACTTATATGTGATTTAATGAAAACAGTATGCTCTTATATTTATATATCATACTTCTGCTTTCTGTACTTAAATGATTATGATCTTTTGATCTTCTGTAAAGGTTTTGTCACCATCAAAAAGAGGGAAATTGTTGGAAACATTTAAGTATGTTTTGATGAGACAAAAACCTTAAAGAGAGTAACCCTAAATCTATACGCATAAACCTAGTTCGAGAGGTTACTGCAACAAGTTTACTGCAGAAGAAAGAAAGATTAGAGAAAGTGTCAAAGGAAGGATAATGAAGAGAATGGTGAAAGGAATCGGGTGAACTAATTAGGATACTGATGACTGCACGAAGCTACCAGAAGAGAACTTGCCAAAACAGATTGCAAAGCTGCAAGACAGGAAACTACCTGAGAGACCATGCTGAAGCATTGCTCTACAGAAGCCTCAAGCCACCTGAAGGAGCGAGCCAGGGAAGGGAGTTCCAAAGCAGGCACGAGGAGGAAGCTATAAAGCAGGCATGGGAAGAAAGTCAAAAGTTACTGGTAGAAAGAAGAAGTTACCGGTAGAGAGAATAGAAGAGGAGCCAATCAGAAGAAGACACGTGGAAAGTAAAAAGCTGGCGTGTGTCAGGAGTGCGACCCAGTTATAGATTAGGAACTCTACCTACCTTCAACGGACATATTTCCTAATCTATAAATAAGATGAAGACTGAAGACTGAATGGACGAGAGAGAAAAGAGTGTGCGAGAGAAAAAGAGAGAAGCAAGCACAACAAAATATACAAGCTTGCAGAGAGAAGCACAAAAGAAAAGAGAAGAGCTCAACAGAGAGAAAGCTCAGAAGAAGAAAACGCAGAAAAGAGGGGGAAGACCAAACAGAAGAGAAGAGTGTTCAAAAGATAAGAAAAAGAGAAGAAAAGCTCAAACACTCTATCCCCTGAGACGCATGCTCAATTAGTTAGTCCGACAGCAAGATTCAGCAGATCAACCTACAAACGAAGCCCAAGCTTGCTGCATCCAGTTGAAGAGGAAGTAAGACAAACCTTTTAAGGACAGTCTTGGAGTGCTTAGTGCAAGGAGCAAGTCCTGCTAAGCTTTCCACTTTCTGAAGAAGAAAGTGAGGACCCTGGGTGGGTAGATTAGGATCCTGTGTGGGTCAGTTAGGAGAGTAGGCAAACAGCTGTGTGAAGGCTTGCTACTTGTTAAATCTGTGTTGTAATAGATAGGTCTATATAAACCAACAAGATTTAACAAATGTTCCCTCTTGAGAAGAGGCATAGAGGATGTAGAAGGATTACTCCACCTTCGAACCTCTGTATATTTATGCTTTTCTACATGCTTACTTTCTATATGCACATCTTATGTTAAATGCATGTCCTTCATATTTGATCTTCACAAGGGAAGAAACTTCCGCAACATAACTCTAATCAGTAACCTCTCAAAAGGTTACTGACTCCTGACTTAAGCCTCCTAGAAAGAAGAAAATTTTGAAAATTGAGTAGGCTTATTCACCCCCCCTCTAAGTCTACTACCACTGTTTTGGGACCAACAATATACACTTTCCATACCAATCCAGTGCATCGCACGGGTGCACTGCTAGTATTCTATCAAATTTAAAATCAATATTATTAGATTAATTTGAATCTAAAACTCAGTCTTATTCACCCTGCTTAATATAAATAGTATCACCCGTTAGATTTGTCATGTTACTATATTTATCTTAATTTCAGCTGTATTTGAGGAACAAAATAACATCTAATAACATTCAAAAATAACATTCATGAGCTGGGAGTTATATTTGTTTTACGAAAGCTACGCGTGCACACCAGAAAAAACCTAAAGGGATACCTCTTCGGGTTTTTTGAGAATTTTTGACCGGACGAACTTTGGCCGGTTTCTCTACGAACCAACTAAACATGATGAGAAAAAAATATTTGTGAGAGAACTAAAACCTGACGTTGTCTTTCCGACCCCGAAATCAGTTACACAAAAGGCACTGAAACACTTCGAAATGCCCAAATTCCAAGTTAAAATAAATTTTCTGTCATTTATGCTGATGATTGAATGAGTGACCTTCTAATTTTACCAGACCTTCGGGCTGAGAGTTACATCCGTTTTATGAAACCTGCACGTGGACCCTCGAAAAAACCCAAAGGGTACCCCTTTGGGTTTTTCAAGAATTTTCGACGGACGAACTTTAGCCAATTTCTCTACGATCTAACTCAATATGATGAAAAAAACAATATTTGTGAGAGAAATCAAGCCTGACGTTGTCTTTACGACCCCGAAATCAGTTACACAAAAGGCATTAAAATACCTCGAAATGCCCAAATTCCAAGTTAAAATGAATTTTCTATCATTTCTACTCATAATTGAATGAGTGATCTTATAATTTCCTTGTAGCTCGTCGAGCTAGCTTTCCAATGCATCAAGAATGACGTCAATTGGACCTTCGGGCTGGGAGTTACAACCGTTTTACGTAAGCTGCGCTTGGACCCACGAAAAAACCTAAAGAGATACTGTTACACCCTTAGTGAGTTTGGGGCCGAGGCACGTAGTCCTTAGCATGCCAAGGCGTACCATAGGCGTCGGCTGAGAGGGTTGGCATTGGGACTAAGTCGGGGACCGAGTGGGCACGACGAGGTTTAGTAAGGACACTTGGGTGTTGGGTCAGTGTTGGCACTTTCTAGCTACACTAAGAGGTTTAGTGTGGGATCGGATTGAGTAGATGGCTGAATTCTGTGGGCAGCTGTCGAGTTTTCTCGGAGGGTCGAAAAGTCACGTTCTACAGCCAAACAGTGTACAGTCAGGTCAGAAGGGTTTATTTATTTTAGCCTATTATAAGGGGGGAAGTGCTCACTTGAGCACCCCCGCTGAGGGTCCCGAGGGGTGGCCGAGGAAGGCCGGCCACACCCACCCGGCATGTGCCCATGTGGTCCGGCGAGAGCAACGGGTCGGGGACACTTCAGCCCGATGTGCACAGAAAGACAGTGGGAGTCCGAATTTCAGTGTGTTGAGCTCGGATGGTCGATGGTTGGCTGATTAGAGTGGGTTGTGACTATGTTGGCCGAGATATGTGGGTTATCACCGAGGAGTCTTGAGCTTGATGGTTGTCGGGTGTGCGCATGGGGTGCACACTCGCGTGCTTACCTGTTTGTCGGATTGTCGTAGGCCATGCGGGCTTGCGGGCTTGAGGATGAGTCAGATGTTGCTGGAACCGTGGATTCATTCGACGGGTGTGCGAGTGCCCAGACGCACACTTGGTCGACGGTGGGGGTCGATATCGGTGCGTGCATGTGCGGTGCTTGCGCACACGCGAGGCGTTGATATCAGCACCGGGGCCGCTTGTCGGGGCGCGCAAGGCGATCTCGGCAGGCTCGGCCACGCGGTGGGGCGCGCACGCATACTTTCAACCCGCGCGTGTTCCGTTGCCCGGCACGCGGGGCGACTGGCGGGAACCCAGCGTGCGCGCGCAACTTGGCGCGCGTCGGGGTGGTTTTGTGGAGCAGTTCGTTTGAATTCCAGACACGAGAGCGGTTGCTTGGAGGACCGTTGGAGCAGTTTGGTGCTGGCATCCTTCTTGAGCGACATGTGGCAAAGTTGCAACGTGTCCTTATCCGATTGGCTAATCCCAGTATGGGGGGATATCCCTTGCAGTTTCTATTTTGTTGCCTATATATACTTGATCCAAATTCGGTGACTTTGTGTGCAAGCCTCGGCAGGTTTTCCTTGTACGAATTGCAAGTAGTACGGGTTGAGGCGTGGGGCCTCGTAAATCTTGCGTGTTGTTTATCTTCCGCTGCCAACACGTTTATACTTGTCTAGTGCTTGTGTGTTGCTCGTTGGATTCTTGTTGCAGGTGTTAACAGGTTCAACGTTGGGGAAGGTTGACTAGTTTTGTGGGAAAGCTAGGCCGCACGGTGGGTTTTAAAGGCGAAAAATTTGTGTTCGTTTTTACCCCTGTGACAGATACACTTATGTGTTTTTTGAAATTTTTTGATTGGACGAACTTTGACCAATTTCTGTACGAACCAGCTCAACATGATGAGAAAACAGTATTTGTAAGAGAAATCGAGCCTGACGTTGTCCTTAGGGCCCCGAAAGCAGTTAAACAAGAGGCACTGAAATACCTCGAAATGCCCAAATTCCAAGTTAAAATGAATTTTCAGTAATTCCTGCTCATAATAGAATGAGCTACCTTACTATTTCCTTGTAGCTCATCGATTTAGCTTTCCAACGTATCAAGAATGACGTCAATCGGACCTCCGGGCTAGGAGTTACATGCGTCTAACGAAAGCTGGGCGTGGACACCAGAAAAAACCCAAAGAGGTACCCCTTTGTGTTTTTTGAGAATTTTTGACCGGGTGAACTTTGACCGATTTCTCTATGAACCAACTCAACATGATGAGAAAACAATATTTGTGAGAGAACTCAAGCCTGACGTTGTCTTTACGGCCTCGAAATCAGTTACACAAAACACACTGAAACACTTCAAAATGCTCAAATTCCAAGTTAAAATAAATTTTATTTCATTTCTGCTCATAGTTGAACAAGTGACCTTATAATTTTCTTGTATCTCGTCAAGCTAGCTTTCCAATGCATCAAGAATGACATCAATCAGACCTCCGGTCTAGGAGTTATATCCATTTTACGAAAGCTATGCCTGGACCCAAGAAAAAACCCAAAGGGGTATGCGTGTACCCCTTTTACGAAAGCTATGCGTGTATCTATTTTACGAAAGCTATGCGTGTACCCCTTTGGGTTTTTCAAGAATTTTCGTCTGGATGAACTTGGACCGATTTCTCTACAAACCAACTCAACATGATGTGAAAACAATATTTGTGAAAGAAATCAAGTTTGACGTTGTCTTTGAGGCCCCGAAATCATTTGCACAAAAGACACTGAAACACCTCAAAATGCCCAAATTCCAAGTTAAAATGAGTTTTCTATCATTTTTGATCATAATTGAATGAGTAACCTTTTAATTTCCTTGTAGCCCGTCGAGCTAGCTTTACAATGCATCAAGAATAACGTCAATCGCACCTCCGGGCTGGTAGTTACATTCGTTTTATGAAAGCTGCATGTGGACCCATGTAAAAATCCAAAGGGGTACTGACCGCGCTGTCGCGATGAGATAAAATTAAATAAAAATCCTTCCTAACCTAACTAACTAGTAGATAGGGTAAGTAGGAGTCGATCCCACGGAGAATGACAATTCAATTGTGTTTACCTATGTCTAAGCTCAAAGAAACAAAAGGATATGGGGGTTATCAGATTGATTGATAATTAAATTAAAAGAAATACTAAAGATGTAGATCACAACTAAACAGAAATCAAGTGATAAAAAGCATTCCAGTTAACAGTTCAGTTATCCCCCAATATCGATTACGCCTTAATCAATGTTACCCCCTCTCTCAGTTTGTCATGGAATCATCACCCCTAATCTAACAACAAGCTCTGTTAAATCGAATCGTCTCTTATGATTAGTTAAATTAGGATAAGATCACTACTTAACCCTATTTAATTGAACAACCTAGAATAAGCTCTCTAGATTTAATTCATTAAATGCATTAATTACCAAGACGATAGGGTGAACTAGATTCTAAATACGCAAGTTCGATTTGATAATCTAGGATTGTGTTACCCTAAAGATGCGCGACCTCTAGTTTACTACTAACGAAAATTAAACCACAACAATTAGGATTCATGATTTAAAATTCTGGCAATCAACTATCAAATACTTAACCTAGGTGACCAATCTAAATCAAGCATTAATAATTGAAAACATTCATCACAGATAACACAATCAATTCCAATCAAAACATGGATAGGGAGAAACGGGATTGATTAAAACATAAAACGATAATAGGGTTCAAACATCCCTGCTAACCGGAATTAGGAAATTAGCCGATCGTCATCTCGATCGAATCCACAAAAGTTGTTGTCAAATCCATCATAGCAAAATAAAGTAAAAAGAATATGTTTTGCAAGAAAATTCTCTCTCCAATCTCTAATCTCTCCAAACTGCCGTGCATCCTCCCCCCAAGTATGTGACTTGGGGATTAAGTAGAATTGAAATGGGTCTTCATAAGCCCATTTACTTCCTTCTCAACATTTGGGCTTCTTTTAATTACCAGGCCTTCTCTTTTGATCTGCATTATGTTTGGGCCTCGGTCCAATGAACTCCAAAATACTTCAAAAATTCCTACATTAATCAAGAAAATAACATATGAAGTATCTCAAGTTCAACAACGCAAATAGGTATGAAAACAATGCATTCAATTGAATAAAAGATAATAAGAATCCAATTTAATCAACAATTAAATGCACATATTTTCAACCTATCAAATCCCTCCCCACTTAAACCATTGCTCGTCCTCGAGCAACAAAAGAATTGAAGTACATCGAGAGTAAAACAACAAAAACGAGTATTGCTTGCTCAGATCCTTACTACACTCATAGGAATTCAAATTTATGTCAAATAAAGTATATGCAGACAAAAGCACGTTGGACTGAATGTAATTATCTCAAGAAATCACACTTATTAGTAGGGCATCAGAGATCAAATCTTTCATAGACAAATTTTATCAATTCATTTTGCCACCCACATCAATCGACATATTCAAATTCCATTTGCGATTTCTTTCATCTTAGATCAAAATTTGTTAAGTTGTAACACATAATGATTCACCCCTTTTATTCTCCAATCAACAATTTTTTGGATGAGGTTGGCAGCTCCACACCACTCTTAGGTTAGTCCTTCATTTTCGTTGCGAATTTTTATTTTCGTTTTTTTTTTTCGCATTTCGACTTTTCACTTGTAGACCCCTAAGAGCAGGTAGCTGATTCCACACCTCATCATCTTTTGCAACTTGTTTTCAACTAAACACCTTTTCTCCATATAACCATAAACAATTCCAACCAAGGGGTTCATCAAAAGTGGTTAAACTCTCACAAATTCTAATCCAAACTACTTTCATCAAGGAATTTAAAAGTATATCTCAAAACGCAAGTAAACAAAACAAATCAATTCATCATCATAGATCAATTCTCAACCCAATGTTATCCTTCCTAACAGCAATTTCTCAAGACTATTCAGCAAATTTTTAACCAACAGAAAACAATGTCCACAACACTTCACCCAACACAAACAAATCCCCCAAAACAAAATCAAATCAAACACCTCTCGAATCATCATTGCAAGCATACGTACTCAACACTTTATCTCTTTTTTTTATATGCACATGCAAGAGAAAATAAACGTGCTAAAGCAGGTAAACGTGCAATAACAAAAGCAACCTACATGCAACTATATGAGCCTAAGAACTATATGAACTCAGCAGAAGCACCAATCCCCTCCCCTCTCAATTAGATATTGCTTGTCCCAAGCAATCACAATCGATTCAAGAACAAATAATGCATTAGGCAAACATACATCAAGTCATAACAGTAAACGAGAGCAAGGGGAAGAAAACACCTGATCATCGGTGGGACGAGCGGCCACGTCGCCGATGCTGCAACTCTCTTTCCAACTCCGCCACACGGGCTTGTAATTCCTCCTGATTGAGCTCCAACTCATCCACACGCTGCTCCAAGCGAGACTGTGATCCCGAATGAGAGGCTGGGCCCTCCAAACCGGACGGCAAACGACGAGCCGGGGTCTGTGGAAGCACCGTGTATGCCATGCGAACATTAACTTGCGACCTCAAGGTCGTGAACATCGGGTTTGGCAATGCGAGGGTCTCAGAATCGGAGACATGCCACAGAAGCGTGTTCCCCTGCCGAACTAGCACTCCCATTTTAAGCAACAATGTCTTGTCCAAACGAGCCAGTGCTGTGGGACTCCGCTCTTCTAAATCGATCCCAATGGCTTGTGCAATAGCGGTCACATACCCTCCGAGGACCAACGGTTCCTGAGTGCTGAGGACGCCAAGGAAATGTCGGATGAACTCGGAAATGGAGGGTACACTCTGGCCATAAAGCATGGCGTGTATCATCTGAAGCTCAAAGTTCTCAGGGACATTCCTGTTTGTGTAGCGTCCAGAAATCGTGCAAGCCATCACACGCTGAAAATAACGTAGAATAGGATTCCGGATAGCGCTAGCCTTGCTTTGACCCGCACGAAACGGTCCGGCATTCAAAGTAATCAACTCCCAACATGCTGATGAATCTAAAAGCATCGTTGTCGTGTCGGGGGCATCCATCCCAAAGATGGCCTGAAAATCTTCCAATCTCCACTCATAACGTCTACCACCCAAACGAAATGTGATTCCCCCCTCGACTAACCGATCAGCTTCCAACGAACTGTAAAATTCGTAAACCAGGTCCTCATACAAAGCCCACCCTCCAAGAACTACTTTCCTCCATCTCATGTGCTCAACAAATGCCATAACATCATCATATAAACCCAACTCACGTAAAACACATTCGTCAAGATAGATATAAGGTAACACTTTCCGATTGGTGAGTTGAACATACCGATTATGGTGTCCCGGTCCCTCAAAAGTGATGTTGTGTGGATTGGGGATGTGCATGAAAGTACGTCTCGGAATCGGTCTCTCGGGGGATGGCTGTGGTCGGTCGGCGTCCACCAATCCGGGGGTGGCTACAGTCTGAGAACGAGTACGACGAGGCATGACATCGAGACGGCGAGGGGTGCGGCTGAGCACGGCGGCGGCGCGCGATGGTAACGGCGGCGGTGGTGGCCGATAGTTGGGCAGTGTGTGGGCCCTGTCGTGGCGGTGGCTCTGGATGGCGAAGGCGGCGACGCTGGGCGATGGCAACGGCGGCGGCGCTGGGCGAAGGCAACGGCGGCTGGGCTTATACTTCTGCAAAATTAGGGCAGAGGGATGGTGAATATAAGAGGGAATGTTTGCATTTGGGGAAGAAAATACAAGAGGGAACAAAAATGGGGAGATAAGACACGTGACCCGACCCGGGTCGCGCCTACGGCCTGGTTGCGCACAATTCAGCAAAACACCCGACCCGGCCGGGTGGCTCTGCACCCGACCCGAGTCGCTCAAATTTTTTTTTTTCACACACCAAAAAAAATATGCAAGACCAAGACACGAAACGAAGAGAACACATCTAAACTAAAAGGAAGGAAAACATAAAAGAAAAGAAACAAAGAAGTGTGGGTTGCCTCCCACAAAGCGCTTTTGTTTAACGTCGTTCGCTCGACGAAACTCCCTTATTAAATAGATGGTGGGTCTTCAAGTGGGGCTCTCTCAACTTCCACATCTCGGAATCCCTCAAAATATGGTTTGAGTTGATGTCCGTTGACTTTGAATATTTTTCCCGTTCGGTGGCTTTGAATCGTAACTGCACCATGAGGAAATACATGAGAAATAACAAAAGGACCTAACCAACGTGAACGCAATTTACCGGGAAACAGTTTGAGATGAGAGTGATAAAGCAAAACTTTATCTCCCACTTCAAAAAATTTCCTTGCAAGACGCGTGTCGTGAATGATTTTTGCTTTCTCTTTATAGATCATCGTGTTCTCAAATGAATCGTTCCGTATTTCCTCAAGCTCCCTCAATTGAAGCTTCCTATGCATCCCTGCTTCATCATAGTCCATGTTGCACTTTTTAATTGCCCAGAAAGCTCGATGCTCAATCTCCACCGGAAGATGACATGCTTTGCCAAACACAAGCCGATATGGTGACATTCCGATTGGAGTTTTGTACGCTGTTCTATACGCCCAAAGAGCGTCTTCAAGCCTGAGGCTCCAATCTTTTCGGTTCGGCTTAACGATCTTCTCCAAAATGGATTTTATCTCTCGATTCGAAGTTTCTGCTAGACCATTCGTCTGGGGGTGATAGGCTGTAGAGATCTTGTGAGTGACACCATATTTTCTCAACAAGGCTTCGATTGTACGATTACAAAAATGTGTGCCCCGATCACTAATGATGGCTCTTTGAATTCCAAACCTGCAAAAGATATTAGATTTCATAAAAGAGGCTACAATTTTTGAATCGTTAGTGCGCGAAGCCTTAGCTTCGACCCATTTGGAGACATAATCAACCGCAAGTAAGATGTATGAATTACCAAAAGAAGAGGGAAACGGTCCCATGAAATCCATCCCCCAAACATCAAAAATCTCACAAACCACAATAGGATTTTGGGGCATTTGATTTCGACGAGAAATGTTACCTGTACGTTGGCAATTATCGCAAGACTTACAAAATTCGAAAGCATCTCTAAAGAGAGTTGGCCAATAGAATCCACATTCCAAGATCTTGTGCGCAGTACGCTTGGCTCCAAAATGTCCTCCACAAGCTTGTGCATGGCAAAATGTAAGTATGGAATGAAATTCAGAATCTGGAACGCACCGTCTTACGATCTGGTCCGTGCAATGTTTCCACACATACGGGTCATCCCACACATAATATTTTGCATCACTTCGAAGCTTGTCCCTTCGAGCCTTCGGCATACCTGGAGGAAAAATTTTGGCAACAAGAAAATTTACAATATCAGCAAACCAAGGTTCAGAATCGGGATTTGACACTGGATCGCCTAGTGTTGTCTGCCCCTGCCAGTGTGACATCACAGCGAACAACTGCTCATCCGGGAAGCTCTCGGCGAGTGGGGGACCCGTCTCAGAATGCACCAGCCGACTGAGATGATCAGCAACACAATTCTCATACCCCTTTTTGTCCTTAATCTCTAGATCAAACTCTTGGAGAAGCAAGATCCAACGAATGAGTCTCGGTTTGGCCTCTTTTTTCATGAGTAGGAATTTAAGAGCTGCACGGTCAGAAAATACAATAACCTTAGTTCCCAACAAATATGATCGAAATTTATCCAAAGCAAAAACAACAGCCAAGAGTTCTTTTTCAGTGGTAGTGTAATTTTCTTGTGCTGGGGTTAAGGTTTTTGATGCTTAATAAATCACATGAGCAGCCTTCCCCACTCTTTGACCCAAAACGGCTCCAACGGCATAATCTGACGCGTCACACATCTCTTCAAATGGCAATTCCCAATCTGGGGGCTGAATTATAGGTGGTGATGTTTGCTTTCCTTTTAACTCATCAAATGCCTTTTTGCAGTCTCCATCGAACTCGAACTTCACATCGTTTTGAAGCAACTTGCACATTGGAGATGCTATCTTGGAAAAATCTTTGATAAACCTACGATAAAAACCTGCATGACCAAGAAAAGAGCGCACTTCCCGCACATTTGTGGGGTAAGGTAAAGCCGAAATAAGGTCTATCTTAGATTTATCAACTTCAATTCCCTTTATAGAAACAATATGGCCCAACACTATTCCTTGTTCAACCATAAAATGACATTTTTCCCAATTCAAAACAAGGTTAGTTTCTACACATCTCTTCAAAATTAATTCAAGGCCTCTCAAGCAATTTTTAAAAGAGTTGCCATACACACTAAAGTCATCCATGAAGACCTCAATTATACTACCCACATATTCAAAAAATATGCTTACCATGCATCTTTGAAAGGTTGCTGGTGCATTGCAAAGACCAAACGGCATTCGACGATAGGCAAATGTTCCAAAGGGGCATGTGAATGTGGTCTTCTCTTGATCCTCCGATGCTATGGCAATCTGAAAATACCCTGAAAAACCATCTAGAAAGCAATAATGAGAGTGCCCGACAAGTCTTTCAAGCATTTGATCGATGAAAGGTAAAGGGAAATGGTCCTTTCGAGTTACGGAGTTCAACTTATGATAGTCAATACAAACCCTCCACCCGGTTTGTACTCGAGTAGGAACCAACTCACCTTGTTTATTTTCAACCACAGTGACTCCCGATTTCTTGGGCATAACTTGCGTAGGACTTACCCATCGGCTATCAGATATTGGATAGATGATTCCAACATCCAACAGTTTTAGCACTTCCTTTTTCACTACCTCCATCATTGGCGGGTTAAGTCTCCTTTGGGGTTATCAAGATGGTTTAGCTTCATCTTCAAGAAGAATTCGATGCATGCACAAGGAGGGGCTGATTCCTCTAATGTCCGTGATTGTCCATCCAATGGCCTTCTTATGCTCCTTAAGCACTTTCACCAAAGCTTCCTCTTGGTTGGAGTTCAACTTTGCTGAAATGATCACAGGTAGTGTGTCATTTTCTCCAAGGTAGGTGTATTTCAAGTGATTGGGCAGCACATTCATTTCAAGTTCTGGGGCCTGCACAATAGAAGGAAGAATCTTTTGGTGAGACTCAGGTAAACTAAAAAAATACAAATCATACCTTGGTGGCAAAAGAGGTTGAGCTTGAAGTGCAGCAACAGTTTCTGATATGTCTTGGCTTTCATGGGAGGTTACTAACTCTCTTTCATCCTTCAAATTCCTCGTCAAAACAACCTCCAACGTGTCCCTGAAATACATCTCAAAAACATCCTCGACCAACGGGTCAATCAAGCTCAAGGCAAAAACAGCATTATCATCGTCAGGATATTTCATGGCATCAAAAATTTTAAATTTTATGATTTGCCCATCAAATTCCATTGTGAGAGTTCCCTCACGGACATCTATCTTTGTTTGAGAGGTATTCAAGAATGGCCTCCCTAACAATATAGGTGCTGAAATTGATGGGTCACCATTCATATCCAAAACATAGAAATCTGCAGGAAATATTAATTCATTGACTTCCACTAGAACATCTTCAATGACCCCATCAGGATATGCGGTGCTACGATCTGCTAATTGAATAACAACTCGTGTATCTTTCAATGGCCCTAAATTTAAGGATGCATAGATGGATCTTGGCATGACATTTATCGATGCTCCTAAATCTAGCATAGCACGCTCAATTCTAGTGTTTCCTATTCGACATGGGATGACGAACATACCTGGGTCTTTTCGTTTTTGAGGAAGCTTTTTCTGAAAAATAGCCGATACATTCTCTCCCATCACGACCTTCTCATCTCCCTTGAGTTTTCGCTTGTTCGTGCACAAATCCTTGAGGAACTTTGCATATCTTGGAACTTGCTTGATTGCATCGATCAATGGTATGTCGATCTCGACTTTGCGAAACACGTCAAGGATCTGCTTTTCCTTATCTTCCTTCGCTGCTCGTGCCAACCTGGAAGGAAAAGGAACCAAGTGAATAGGAAATTTTTCGAAAGATTCATTTTTTACCTCTGCAGACTTCGGAGTTTTGACACTGGATGACTGCTTCGACACTGGAGGCCCAGTGTCAGACTGCTCGTCAGCTTCGTCTTCCTCATCGATTTTCTGAGTTTCAGCAGGTACTTTCGGATTTTCCAGCTCCTTCCCACTCCGTAAAGTCATGACACTGACATTCCTTGGATTTATTTCTGGTTGAAATGGTAATTTCCCTCCGCTTTGGGCCTCAAGACGACTCACGACCGTCGCTAATTGACTCATTTGCATCTCAAGGTTCTTGATGCTTGATTGTGTATCCTTTTGAATTGCATGGTGTTGGAAGTTAGCGTCTTCATCATCTCCTCCAAGGATGAACTCGAATTTTGCCCGGATGATTGCCCTTGATAATTGGGATTTCCTCCTTGATGATTCGGATTTCTCAAAACTTGTGGAGGCTTATTAGTCTCTCCGTGGATGGCACCTTGCTGATTTCCCCATCTAAAATTTGGGTGATCTCTCCAACCCGGATTGTACATGTTCGAGAAGGGGTCGTATTTCCTCCCTTGGTAATTTCCACTTCCCACAGCATTGGCATGAGCTTCTATCTCATCAAGTAAGATTCGGCATGTGTCCGTGGTATGCTCGATGGTGTTGCAAATACGACATGGCTTCACAAGAGGAGCACCTGTAGCAACTTGACGCACAAGAGTAGTTAATTCAGAAATTTTATCCTCAACAGTTGATTCGTTTACCTCTTTTACGCTCCAATCTGAATAATCTCGGCTGCCGTATTGATGTGAACTCTTGGCCATGTTCGAGATGAGAAGTCTTGCTGCTGAGGGTGTCTTATCCATCAATGTTCCCCCACTTGCTGCATCGATTGCATTCCGGTCCATAGGAGATAGACCCTCATAGAAATATTGAATCAGCAGTTGTTCAGAAATTTGATGATGTGGGCAACTAGCTTCCAACTTTGTAAAACGATCCCAATAATCATACAAAGTTTCTCCCTTCCTTTGTCGGGCTCCACATATCTCCCTTCGAATATGAGCAGCTCGAGATGCAGGGAAATATCGCTCCAGGAATTGACGTTGCATCTTATCCCAAGTGGTGATGGTCCCCGATGGAAGATAGTGGAGCCAGTCTTTTGCACCATCTTTCAAAGTGAAAGGAAATGCACGAAGTTTGATTTGCTCCTCCGTCACCCCTAATGGTTTCATGCTTGAACAGGTGGTGTGAAATTCCTTCAAGTGTTTGTGGGGATCCTCACCTGCAAGACCAAAGAAAAAGGGTAAATAATGAATCAAACCAGATCGTAATTCAAAATTGATAGCATCAGGGAGTTCAGGAAAAGTGATGCAAAGGGGTTGTTGAGTGAGGCTCGGATTTGCTAGCTCCCTCAAAGTTCGTTCTTCAGCCATTTCTCCTTCTTCTTCTTCGGAATCACCGATATCAGATTCAGGAGGTGGTAGCGTAAATTCCAAAGCTCGCTTAGCCTGTTGCCTTAGAATTCGATCTCTCCGGGTAATTTCAGGGTAAAATTCCAGGTCCTTATTACCTTGAGAACGAGTGCGCATCCACAACCTGAAATCACAAAAATTCGAGTGTGAAGATTCAAGTTTTCAGCAAAGAAATCAAACTAATTCAATGGAACAGTCTGCAGAATTCGACACTGGAAGAAATGGGTCACACTGGGTTCCCAGTGCGAAAAACAGAGCAAAACAGAGCAGACTTGGAAACAGGGGAATCTGACCAAAATTCAGAAAATTGAAAACAGAGCAGACTTGCATTTTTTTTTTAAAAAAAACAGGAAAAGACAAAAGATGACACAATCAAATTAAATAACTCCCCGGCAACGGCGCCAAAATTTGACCGCGCTATCGCGACGCGATAAAATTAAATAAAAATCCTTCCTAACCTAACTAACTAGTAGATAGGGTAAGTAGGAGTCGATCCCACGGAGAATGACAATTCAATTGTGTTTACCTATGTCTAAGCTCAAAGAAACAAAAGGATATGGGGGTTATCAGATTGATTGATAATTAAATTAAAAGAAATACTAAAGTTGTAGATCACAACTAAACAGAAATCAAGTGATAAAAAACATTCCAGTTAACAGTTCAGTTATCCCCCAATATCGATTACGCCTTAATCAATGTTACCCCCTCTCTCAGTTTGTCATGGAATCATCACCCCTAATCTAACAACAAGCTCTGTTAAATTGAATCGTCTCTTATGATTAGTTAAATTAGGATAAGATCACTAATTAACCCTATTTAATTGAACAACCTAGAATAAGCTCTCTAGATTTAATTCATTAAATGCATTAATTACCAAGACGATAGGGTGAACTAGATTCTAAATACGCAAGTTCGATTTGATAATCTAGGATTGTGTTACCCTAAAGATGCGCGACCTCTAGTTTACTACTAACGAAAATTAAACCACAACAATTAGGATTCATGATTTAAAATTCTGGCAATCAACTATCAAATACTTAACCTAGGTGACCAATCTAAATCAAGCATTAATAATTGAAAACATTCATCACAGATAACACAATCAATTCCAATCAAAACATGGATAGGGAGAAACGGGATTGATTAAAACATAAAACGATAATAGGGTTCAAACATCCCTGCTAACCGGAATTAGGAAATTAGCCGATCGTCATCTCGATCGAATCCACAAAAGTTGTTGTCAAATCCATCATAGCAAAATAAAGTAAAAAGAATATGTTTTGCAAGAAAATTCTCTCTCCAATCTCTAATCTCTCCAAACTGCCGTGCATCCTCCCCCCAAGTATGTGACTTGGGGATTAAGTAGAATTGAAATGGGTCTTCATAAGCCCATTTACTTCCTTCTCAACATTTGGGCTTCTTTTAATTACCAGGCCTTCTCTTTTGATCTGCATTATGTTTGGGCCTCGGTCCAATGAACTCCAAAATACTTCAAAAATTCCTACATTAATCAAGAAAATAACATATGAAGTATCTCAAGTTCAACAACGCAAATAGGTATGAAAACAATGCATTCAATTGAATAAAAGATAATAAGAATCCAATTTAATCAACAATTAAATGCACATATTTTCAACCTATCAGGTACCACTTTGGGTTTCGAGAATTTTGGGCCGGATGAACTTTAACCGATTTCTCTATGAACTAACTCAACATGATGTGAAAACAATATTTGTAATAGAAATGAAGTCTGACAATGTCTTTACGGCCCCGAAATCAGTTAAACAAGAGACACTAAAACACCTCGAAATGCCCAAATTCCAAGTTAAAATGAATTTTCAGTAATTGCTGCTCATAATTGAATGAGTGACCTTATAATTTTCCTTGTAGCTTGTCAATTTAGCTTTCCAACGCATCAAGAATGACGTCAATCAAACCTCCGGTCTGGGAGTTACATCCATTTTACGAAAGCTATGCGTGGACCCCAGAAAAAAGTTTTTCAAGAATTTTCGTTTGGATGAACTTTGAAAACTTCTATACAAACCAACTCAACATGATTTGAAAACAATATTTGTGAGAGAAATCAAGTCTGACGTTGTCTTTACGGCCCCAAAATCAATTACTCAAAAGACATTGAAACACTTCGAAATGCACAAATTCCAAGTTAAAATGAATTTTATGTCATTTATGCTCACACTTGAATGAGTGACTTTATAATTTCCTTGTATCTCGTCGAGTTAGCTTTCCAACGCATCAATAATGACATCAATCGGACCTCCGGGCTGGGAGTTACATCTGTTTTACGAAACCTACGCGCGAACACCAGAAAAAACCCAAAGGGGTACCCCTTGGGGTTTTTCGAGAATTTTTGACCGTACGAACTTTGGCCGGTTTCTCTACGAACCAACTCAACATGATGAGTAAACAATATTTATGAGAGAAATCAAGCATGTCGTTGTCCTTACAGCCTGGAAATCAGTTACACAAAAGACATTGAAACATCTCGATATGCCCAAATTCCAAGTAAAAATGAGGTTTCTGTCATTTTCAATCATAATTGAATGAGTGAACTTATAATTTTCTTGTAGCTCGTTGAGCTAACTTTCCAACGTATCAAGAATGACATCAATCAGGCCTTCGTGCTCGGAGTTACATCCATTTTATGAAAGTTGCGCATGGACCCCAGATAAAACCCAAAGAGGGTACACCTTTGGGTTTTTCGAGAATTTTCAACCGTATGAAATTTGGCTGATTTTTCTACGAACAAACTCAACATGATGTAAAAACAATATTTGTGAGAGAAATCAAGCCTGACATTGTCCTTACGGCCCCGAAATCAATTACACAAGAGGCACTGAAACACATCGAAATGCCTAAATTCCAAGTTAAAATGAATTTTCTGACATTTCTGCTCATAATTGAACAAGTGACCTTTTAATTTCCTTGTAGTTCGTCGATCTAGCTTTCCAATGCATCAAGAATAATGTCAATCGGACCTCCGGGCTGGGAGTTACATCCGTTTTACGAAAACTGCGTGTGGACCAATGAAAAAACCCAAAAGGGTACCACTCTGGGTTATTCGAGAATTTTCGACCGGATGAACATGACCGATTTCTCTATGAACTAACTCAACATGATGTGAAAACAATATTTGTAGGAGATATGAAGTCTGACGATGTCTTTACGGCCCCGAAATCTGTTAAACAAGAGACACTGAAACACTTCGAAATGCCTAAATTCCAAGTTAAAATGAATTTTCAATAATTCCTGCTCATAATTGAATGAGTGACCTTATAATTTTCCTTGTAGCTCGTCGATTTAATTTTCCAATGCCTTAATAACGACGTCAATTAAACATCCAGACTGTGAGTTACATCCGTTTTACAAACGTTGCGTGTGGACCCCAGAAAAAACCCAAAGGGGTACCCTTTGGGTTTTTTCGAGAATTTTTGACCGTATGAACGTTGGCCGATTTCTCTACGAACAAACTCACCATGATGAGAAAACAATATTTGTGAGAGAAATCAAACCTGACGTTGTTCTTACGGCCCCGAAATCAATTACACAAGAGGCACTGAAACACATTGAAATGCCCAAATTCCAAGTTAAAATGAATTTCTGACATTTATGCTCATAATTGAACAAGTGACCTTTTAATTTCCTTGTAGCTCGTCGAGGTAGTTTTAAAATACATCAAGAATGATGTCAATTGGACCTCCGGACTTGGAGTTACATCCGTTTTACGAAATCTGCGGGTGGACCCAGTTCAGGCTGGTTTTTTCTTATATACATTGTCTAGACAATGTATTAAGTTGATCCATTGAGGAGCGTGGTGGAAATTCCACCGTTGAAACTTCTTGAAAAAACCCAAAGGGGTACTCTTAGGGGGTTTTTCGGGGATCCACGCGCAGCTTTCGTAAAACGACTGTAACTTCCACACCGGATGTCTGAATTACGTCATTTTTGATGCGTTGCAAAGCTACATGAAAAATGGTTGGACAGTCGCTAAAATCTGAGCCAAAAATGGCAGAAAAGCAGTGTTAAATTGGAATTAGGTGGTTTCGAGGTGATTTGAGGGCTCTTTGGTAACTAATTTCGGAGCAGTAAGGACAACGTTAGGACTGATTTCTCACACATTTATTGTTTTCATATCATGTTGATTCGGTTTGTAGTGAAATTGGCCTAAGTTTGCTGGAGAAATTTTTTCCAAAAAACCCAAAGGTGTACCATAGGGGTATTTACGAAATTTGAAAGCATTATTTTTGGAGCCTTACAGGCCATTCAGACTGGTTTTTTCTTATATATATTGTCTAGACATTGTATTAAGTGGATCCACTGAGGAGCGTGGTGGAAATTCCACTGTTGAAACATCGCGTAAAAACCAATTGGGGTACCCCTAGGGTGTTCTTCGGATCCACACGCAGCTTTCGTAAAACGACTGTAACTTCGAATCCAAACGTCCGAATCACTTTATTTTTGATGCGTTGCGAAGCCAACTCAACTGGCTACAAGAAAAACTTATAATCACCTATTTGAATTGGAGTCATGATGGCTGAAAAGTAGTTTTAACTTGGAATTAAGGGGTTTTGAGGTGTTTTGGGGGCTCTTTGGTAATTGATTTCGAGGCCGTAAAGACAACGTTATGTTTGATTGTTTTCACGTCATGTTTAGTCGGTTTGTAGAGAAATCCGACAAAGTTAGCTCAGACGAAAATTCTCCAAAAACCCAATGGGGTACCGCTAAGGGTTTTTCCGAAATTTGATAGCATTATTTTTAGAGCTTTAAAGGCCAGTTCAGACTAGTTTTTTCTTATATACATTGTCTAGACATCATACTAAGTTGATCCATTGAGGAGCGTGGTGGAAATTCCACCGTTGAAACTTCTTGAGAAAACCCAAAGGGGTACCCTTAGGGGGTTTTTCGGGGATCCACTCGCAGCTTTCGTAAAATGGCTGTAACTTCCACACTGGACGTCCAAATCATGTTATTTTTGATGCGTTGCAAATCCCACTCAACGGGCTACAAGAAAAACTCATTGCCACTTGTTCAAATTGTAGCCAAAATGGCAAAAAAGTACATTTAACTTGGTATTAGGGGGTTTCGAGGTGTTTTAGGGGCTCTTTGGTAATCCATTTCGGGGCCGTAAGGAGAACGTTAGGCCTGATTTCTCCCACATTTATTGTTGTCACATCATGTTGAGTCGATTTGTAGTGAAATCGGCCTAAGTTCGCTCGGATGAAAATTCTCCAAAAACCCAAAGGGGTATCCCTAGGAGTTTTTCCGAAATTTGAAAGCCTTATTTTTGGAGCCTTACAGGCCAGTTCAGGCTTGTTTTTTCTTATATATATTACCTAGACATCATATTAAGTTGATCCATTGAGGAGCGTGTTGGAAATTCCATCGTTGAAACTTCCCGAAAAAACCCGAGGGGGTTTTTCGGGGATCCACACCTAGCTTTCGTGAAACGGCTGTAACTTCCACACCGTATGTCCGAATTACATCATTTTTGATGCGTTACAAAGCCAACTCAATGAGCTACATGAAAATCGGTTGGGCAGTCGTTCAAATCAGAGCCAAAATGGAAGAAAAGTAGTGTTAAATTGGTATTAGGGGGTTTCGAAGTGTTTTGAGTGTTCTTTGGTAACTGATTTCGGAGCCGTAAGGACAATATTAGGCCTGATTTCTCCCACATTTATTGATTTCACATAATGTTGATTCGGTTTGTATTGAAATCGTCCTAAGTTCTCTCGGACAAAAATTTTCCACAAAACCCAAAGGGGTACCATATGGGTTTTTCCAAAATTTGAAAGCCATATTTTTGGAGCCTTATAGGTCAGATCAGATTGGTGTTTTCTTATATATATTGTCTAGACATTGTCTTAAGTTGATCCACTGAGGAGCGTGGTGGAAATTCCACCGTTGAAACTTCTCAAAAAAACCCAAAGTGATACCCCTATGGGGTTTTTCGGGGGTCCACGCGCAGCTTTCGTAAAACGGCTGTAACTTCTACATCGGACGTCTGAATTACGTCATTTTTGATGCGTTGCAAAGCCAACTCAACAAGCTACATGAAAAACACTTGCTCACTCATTCATATTAGAGCCAAAATGGTAGAAAAGCAATCTTAAATTGGAATCAGGGGTTTCGAGGTGTTTTTGGGGGCTCTTCGGTAACTGATTTCGTGGCCGTAAGTACAACGTTAGGCCTGATTTCTCCCACATTTATTGTTTTCACTCATGCGGAGATGGTTTGTAGTGAAATCGGCAAAAGTTCACTTAGACAAAAATTCTTCAAAAACCCAAAGTTTACCCTTAGAGGTTTTACCGAAATTTGAAATCCTCGTTTTTAGAGCCTTACAGGCCAGTTTAGGCTGGTTTTTTCTTATAAATATTGTCTAGACATTGTATTAAGTCGATCCATTGAGGAGCATGGTGAAAAATCCATCGTTGAAACTTCCCGAAAAAACCCAAAGGGGTATCCCTAGGGGGTTTTTCGGGGATCCACGTACAGCGTTCGTAAAACAACTGTAACTTCCACAGCGGACGTCCGAATTACATCATTTTTGATTCGTTGCAAAGCCAACTCAACGAGTTACATGAAAAATTCTTTTTCAATAGTTGAAATCGGAGCCAAAATGGGAGAAAAGTAGTTTTAAATTGGGATTAGGGGGCTTTGAGGTGTTTTGGGGGCTCTTTGGTAACTGATTTCGGGGCAGTAAGGACAATGTCATGCCTAATTTCTCCCACATTTATTGTTTACACATCATGTTGACTCGGCATGTAGTGAAATCGGTCAAAGTTCACTCGGTCGAAAATTCTCCAAAAACCCAAAGGGGTACCCCCTAGGGGTTTTTCTGAAATTTGAAAGCCTTGTTTTGGGAGCCATGTTCAGGCTGGTTTTTTCTTCTATATGTTGTCTAGACATCATATTAAGTCAATCCAATGAGGAGCATGGTGGAAATTTCACCGTTGAAACTTCTCTAAAAAACCAAAGGGGTACCCCTATGGAGTTTTTCGAGGATCCACGCGCAGCATTCGTAAAACGGTTGTAACTTCCACACCGGACGTCAGAATTACGTCATTTTTGATGCGTTGCAAAGCCAACTCAATGAGATATATGACAAACACTTGTTCACTAGTTAAAATGGGAGCTAAAATGGCAGAAATGTAGTTTTAAATTGGAATTAGGGGGTTTCAAGGTGATTTGGGGGCTTTTGGTAACTGATTTCGGGGCCGTAAGGACTAATTTATGCCTAATTTTTCCCACATTTATTGTTTTTACTCATGCTGAGACGGTTTGCAGTGAAATCGGCCAAAGTTCGCTCGGACGAAAATTTTCCCAAAACTCAAAGGGGTACCCCTAGGGGTTTTTCCGAAATTTGAAAGCCTTATTTTTGGAGCCTTACAGGCTAGTTCAGGCTGGTTTTCTTCTTATATATATATTATGTAGACATCGTATTAAGTCGATCCATTGAGGAGCATGGTGGAAAATCCACCATTGAAACTTCTCAAAAAAACCTAAAGTGGTACCCCTAAGGGGTTTTCCGGGGATCCACGCGCAGCTTTCGTAAAACGGCTCTAACATCTACAGCGGACGCCCGAATTACGTCATTTTTGATGCGTTGCAAAGCCAACTCAACAAGCTACATTAAAAAAACTTGCTCACTAAAAAAAGGTGTTTCGAGGTGTTTTGGGGCCTCTTCGGTAACTGATTTCGGGGCCGTAAGTACAACATTAGGCCTGATTTCTCCCATATTTATTGTTTTCACATTATTCTGAGTCGGTTGTTAGTGAAATCAACCAAAGTTCACTCGGACAAAAATTCTCCAAAAACCCAAAGGGGTACCCCTAGGGGTTTTTCCTAAATTTGAAAGCCTTATTTTTAGAGCCTTATAGGTCAGTTTAGGCTGGTTTTTTCTTATATATATTGTCTAGACATCATATTAAGTCCATCCATTGAGGAGCGTGGTGGAAAATCCACCGTTGAAACTTCTCGAAAAAAACCCAAAGGGGTACCCCTAGGGGGTTTTTCGGTGATCCATGCGCAGCTTTCGTAAAACGGCTGTAACTTCCACGACGGATGTCCGAATTACGTCATTTTTGATGTGTTGCAAAGCCAACTCAACGAGCTACATGTAAAATGCTTGTTCACCCGTTCTAATCAGAGCCAAGATGATAGAAAAGTAGTTTTAAATTAGGATTAGGGGGTTTCGAGGTGTTTTGGGGGCTCTTTGGTAACTGATTTCAGGGCCGTATTGACAACGTTAGGCCTGATTTCTCCTACATTTATTGTTTTCACATCATGCTGAGTCGGCATGTAGTGAAATTGGCCAAAGTTCACTCGGACAAAAATTCTCCAAAAACCCAAAGGGGTACCCCTAGCGGTTTTTCCGATATTTGAACGCCTTGTTTTGGGAGCCTTACAGGCTAGTTCAGGCTGGTTTTTTTCTTATATATATTATCTTGACATCGTATTTTGTCGATCCATTGAGGAGCGTGGTGGAAAATCCACCGTTGAAACTTCTCGATAAAACCCAAAGGGGTACCCCTATGGGGTTTTTCGGGGATCCAAGCCCAGCTTTCGTAAAACGACTGTAACTTCCACAGCGGACGTCCGAATTACGTCATTTTTGATTCATTGCAAAGCCAACTCAACGAACTACTTTCAAAATGCTTGTTTACTAGTTCAAATCGGAGCTAAAATGGCAGAAAAGTAGTTTTAAATTACGATTAAGGGGTTTCGAGGTGTTTTGGGGGCTCTTCGGTAACTAATTTCGGGGCCGTAAGGACAACGTTATGCCTGATTTCTCTCACATTTATTGTTTACACATCATGTTTAGTTGGTTTGTAGTGAAGTTAGACAAAGTTTTCTCGGATGAAAATTCTGCAAAAACCCAAAGTGGTACCTCTAGAGGTTTTCCCGAAATTTGAAAGCCTTATTTTTGGAGCCTTCTAGGCCAGTTCAGGCTGGTTTTTGGTATCCCTAGTGGGTTTTTAGGGGATCCACGCGCAGCGTTCGTAAAACGGCTGTAACTTCCACACAGGACGTCCGAATTATGTCATTTTTGATGCGTTACATAGCCAACTCAATGAGCTAAATGAAAGATTCTCCAAAAACTCAAAGGGGTACCCCTAGGGGTTTTTTCTGAAATTTGTAAGCCTTATTTTTAGAGTCTTACAGGGCAGTTTAGGCTGGTTTTTTCTTATATATATTGTCTAGACATCGTATTAAGTCGATCCATTGAGTAGCGTGGTGGAAAATCCACCGTTGAAACTTCTCGAAAAAAACCCAAAGGGGTACCCCTATGGGGTTTTTCGGTGATCCATGCGCAGCTTTCGTAAAACGGCTGTAACTTCCACGACGTATGTCCGAATTACGTCATTTTTGATGCGTTGCAAAGCCAACTCAACGAGCTACATGTAAAATGCTTGTTCACATGTTCTAATCAGAGCCAAGATTGTAGAAAAGTAGTTTTAAATTAGGATTAGGGGTTTCGAGGTGTGTTGGGGGCTCTTTGGTAACTGATTTCGGGGCCGTAACGACAACGTTAGGCCTGATTTCTCCTACATTTATTGTTTTCACATCATGCTGAGTCGGCTTGTAGTGAAATTGGCCAAAGTTCAGTCGGACGAAAATTCTCCAAAAACCCAAAGGGGTACCCCTAGGGGTTTTTTCCGATATTTGAACGCCTTGTTTTGGGAGCCTTACAGGTTAGTTCATGCTGGGTTTTTTTCATATATATCTTATCTTGACATCGTATTTTGTCGATCCATTGAGGAGCGTGGTGGAAAATCCACCGTTGAAACTTCTCGAAAAAACCCAAAGGGGTACCCCCATGGGGTTTTTCGGGGATCTACGCCCAGCTTTCGTATAACGACTTTAACTTCCACAGCGGACGTCCGAATTACGTCATTTTTGATTCATTGCAAAGCCAACTCAACGAACTACTTTCAAAATGCTTGTTTACTAGTTCAAATCGGAGCCAAAATGGCAGAAAAGTAGTTTTAAATTAGGATTAAGGGGTTTCGAGGTGTTTTGGGGGCTCTTTAGTAACTGATTTCGGGGCCGTAAGGACAACATTATGCCTGATTTCTCCCACATTTATTGTTTACACACCATGTTTAGTTGGTTTGTAGTGAAGTCGGACAAAGTTCGCTCGGATGAAAATTCTCCAAAAACCCAAAGTAGTACCTGTTGAGGTTTTTCCTAAATTTGAAAGCCTTATTTTTGGAGCCTTACAGGCCAGTTCAGGCTGGTTTTTGGTATCCCTAGGGGGTTTTTAGGGGATCCAAGCGCAGCGTTCGTAAAACGGCTGTAACTTCCACACAGGACGTCCGAATTATGTCATTGTTGATGCGTTACAAAGCCAACTCAATGAGCTAAATGAAAGATTCTCCAAAAACTCAAAGGGGTACCCTTAGGGGTTTTTCTGAAATTTGAAAGCCTTATTTTTAGAGCCTTACAGGGCAGTTTAGGCTGGTTTTTTCTTATATATATTGTCTAGACATCGTATTAAGTCGATCCATTGAGGAGCGTGGTGGAAAATCCACCGTTGAATCTTCTCGAAAAAAACCCAAAGGGGTACCCCTAGGGGGTTTTTCAGTGATCCATGCGCAGCTTTCGTAAAACGGCTGTAACTTCCACGACGGATGTCTGAATTACGTCATTTTTGATGCATTGCAAAGCCAACTCAACGAGCTACATGTAAAATGCTTGTTCACATGTTCTAATCAGAGCCAAGATGGTAGACAAGTGGTTTTAAATTCGGATTAGGGGTTTCGAGGTGTTTTGGGGGCTCTTTGGTAACAGATTTCGGGGCCGTAACGACAACATTAGGCCTGATTTCTTCTACATTTATTGTTTTCACATCATGCTGAGTCGGCATGTAGTGAAATTGGCCAAAGTTCACTCGGACAAAAATTCTCCAAAAACCCAAAGGGGTACCCCTAGCGGTTTTTCCGATATTTGAACGCCTTGTTTTGGGAGCCTTACAGGCTAGTTCAGGCTGGTTTTTTTCTTATATATATTATCTTGACATCATATTTTGTCGATCCATTGAGGAGCGTGGTGGAAAATCCACCGTTGAAACTACTCGAAAAAACCCAAAGGGGTACCCCTATGGGGTTTTTCGGGGATCCAAGCCCAGCTTTCGTAAAACGACTGTAACTTCCACAGCGGACGTCCGAATTACATCATTTTTGATTCATTGCAAAGCCAACTCAACGAACTACTTTCAAAATGCTTGTTTACTAGTTCAAATCGGAGCTAAAATGGCAGAAAAGTAGTTTTAAATTACGATTAAGGGGTTTCGAGGTGTTTTGGGGGCTCTTCGGTAACTAATTTCGGGGCCGTAAGGACAACGTTATGCCTGATTTCTCCCACATTTATTGTTTACACACCATGTTTAGTTGGTTTGTAGTGAAGTCGGACAAAGTTCGCTCGGATGAAAATTCTCCAAAAACCCAAAGTGGTACCTCTAGAGGTTTTTCCGACATTTGAAAGCCTTATTTTTGGAGCCTTACAGGCCAGTTCAGGCTGGTTTTTGGTATCCCTAGGGGGTTTTTAGGGGATCCACGCGCAGCATTCGTAAAATGGCTGTAACTTCCACACAGGACGTCCGAATTATGTCATTTTTGATGCGTGACAAAGCCAACTCAATAAGCTAAATGAAAGATTCTCCAAAAACTCAAAGGGGTACCCCTTGGGGTTTTTCTGAAATTTGAAAGCCTTATTTTTAGAGCCTTACAGGCCAGTTCAGGCTGGTTTTTTCTTATATATATTGTTTAGACATTGTATTAAGTCTATCCATTATGGAGCGTGGTGGAAAATCCACCGTTGAAACTTGTCGGAAAAACCTAAAGGGGTACCCCTAGGGGGTTTTTTAGGGATCCACGCGCAGCTTTCGTAATACGGAAGTAACATCCACACCAAACTTACGAATTACGTCATTTTGATGTGTTGCAAAGCCAAATCAACGAGCTACATGAAAAATGGTTGTTCACATGTTCAAATCGGAGCCAAAATGGCCGAAATTTAGGTTTAAATTGGAATTAGGGGGTTTCCAGGTGTTTTTGCGGGCTCTTTGGTAACTGATTTCGGGGCCGTAAGGACAACGTTAAGCCAGATTTCTCCTACGTTTATTGTTTTCTCATCATGTTGAGTCGATTTGTAGTGAAATCGGTAAAAGTTCGCTCAGACAAAAATTCTCCAAAAACCCAAGGGGGGTACCATAGGGGTTTTTCCGAAATTTGAAAGCCTTATTTTTTTAGCTCTACAGGCCAGTTCAGGCTGGTTTTTTCTTAAATATATTGTCTAGACATCATATTAAGTCAATCCATTGAGGAGCGTGGTGGAAATTTCACCGTTGAAACTTCTCCAAAAACCCAAAGGGGTACCCCTAGGGGGTTTTTTTGGAATCCACTCGCAGCGTTCGTAAAACTGCTGTAACTTCCACACCGAACGTCTAAATTACGTCATTTTTGATGCGTTGCAAATCCAACTCAATGAGCTACCTGAAAAATTCTTGTTCAATATTTCAAATGGGGAGCCAAAATGGCAGAGATGTTTTTTTAAATTGGAATTAGGGGGTTTCAAGGTGATATGGGGGCTCTTTGGTAACTGATTTCGGGGCCGTAAGGACTACGTTAAGCCTAATTTCTCCCGTATTTATTGTTTTCACATCATGCTGAGACAGTTTGTAGTGAAGTCGGCCAAAGTTCGCTCGGATGAAAATTCTCCAAAAATCTAAAGGGGTACTATAGGGGTTTTCCCAAAATTTGAAAGTCTTATTTTTGGAGTCTTACTGGCTAGTTCTAGACATCGTATTAAGTCGATCCATTGAGGAGCGTGGTGGAAAAACCACCGTTGAGAATTCTCGAAAAAACCCAAAATGGTACCCCTAGGGGGTTTTTTGGGGATCCACGCGCAGCTTTCGTAAAACGGTTGTAACTTCCACAGCGGACGTCCGAATTACGTTATTTTTGATGCGTTGCAAAGCCAAGTCAACAAGCTGTATGAAAAACACTTGCTCAGTAGTTGATATCGGAGACAAAATGGCAAAAAGTAGTCTTAAATTGGAATTAGGGGTTTCGATGTGTTTTGGGGGGCTCTTTGGTAACTGATTTTGGGGCCATAAGTACAACGTTAGGCCTGATTTCTCCCACATTTATTGTTTTCACATCATGTTGAGTCGGTTTTCAGTGAAATCTGTCAAAGTTCGCTCGGACAAAAATTCTCCAAAAACCCAAAGGGGGTACCCCTAGGGGTTTTTCCAAAATTTGAAAGCGTTATTTTTAGAGCCTTACAGGCCAGTTTAGGCTGGTTTTTTCTTATATATATTGTCTAGACATAATATTAAGTCGATCCATTGAGGAGCGTGGTGGAAATTCCACCGTTGAAACTTCTCGAAAAAAATCAAATGGGTACCCCTAGGGCTTTTCTCGGGGATACACGCGCAGCTTTCGTAATTAAAACAGCTGTAACTTCCACACTGGACGTCCCAATTATGTCATTTTTGATGCGTTGCAAAGCCAACTCAACGAGCTACATGAAAAAATCTTGTTCACTAGTTCTAATCATAGCCAAAATGGCAGAAAAGTTGTTTTAAATTGGAATTAGAGGGTTTCAAGGTGTTTTGAGGGCTCTTTGGTAACTAATTTCGGGGCCTTAAGGACCACGTTATGCCTGATTTCTCCCACATATCCTATTTTCACATCATGTTGAGTTGGTTTGTAGTGAAATCGGCCAAAGTTCAGATGGATTAAAATTCTCTAATAACCCAAAGGCACTATGAGTTTTTCCGAAATTTGAAAGCCTTATTTTTGGTGCCTTACAGGTAAGTTGAGGCTGTAACTTCCACAGCAGACGTTCGAATTACGTCATTTTTGATGCGTTTCAAAGCCAAGTCAACAAGCTGCATAGAAAATGCTTGCTCACTCGTTCATATCAGAGACAAAATGGCTGAAAAGTAGTCTTAAATTGGAATTAGGGGGTTTCGAGGTGTTTTGGGTGGCTCTTTAGTAACTGATTTAGGGGCCGTAAGGACAATGTTTGGCCTTATTTCTCCCACATTTATTGTTTTCACATAATGTTGAGTCGTTTTTAGTGAAATAGGCCAAAGTTCGCTCAGACGAAAATTCTCCAAAAATCCAAAGGGGTACCCCCTAGGGGTTTTTCCAAAATTTGAAAGCCTTATTTTTGGAGCCTTACAGGCCAGTTCAGGCTGGTTTTTTTATATATATTGTCTAGACATCGTATTATGTCTATCCATTGAGGAGGGTGGTGGAAATTCCACCGTTGAAACTTCTCGAAAAAATCTAAAGGGGTACACCAAGGGGGTTTTTTGGGGATCCACGTGCAGCTTTCGTAAAACGGCTGTAACTTCCTCAGCGGACGTCCGAATTACGTCATTATTGATGAGTTGCAAAGCCAACTCAATAAGCTACATAGAAAATGCTTGCTCACTCATTCATATCGGGGAAAAAATGGCAGAAAAGTAGTCTTAAATTGGAATTAGGGGGTTTCGAGGTGTTTTGGGTGGCTCTTTGTTAACTGATTTCGGGGCCGTAAGGATAATGTTAGGCCTTATTTCTCCCACATTTATTGTTGTCACATCATGTTGAGTCGGTTTTTAGTGAAATATGCCAAAGTTCGCTCAGACAAAAATTCTCCAAAATCCCAAAGGGGTACCCCTTAGAGGTTTTTCCGAAATTGAAAAGCCTTATTTTTGGAGCCTTACAGGCCAGTTCAGGCTGGTTTTTTTTTTTTTTATATATATTGTCTAGATATCATATTAAGTCTATCAATTGAGGAGCGAGGTGGAAATTCCACTGTTGAAACTTCTCGAAAAAACCCAAAGGGGTACGCCAAGGGGTTTTTTTGGGGATCCACGCACAGCTTTCGTAAAACGGCTGTAACTTCCACATCAGACATCCAAATTACGTCATTTTTGATGTGTTGCAAATCCAACTCAACGAGCTACATGAAACATGCTTGGTCACTGGTTCAAACCGGAGCGAAAATGGTGAAAATGTATTTTTAACTTGGAATTAGGGGGTTTGACGTATTTTGGGGGCTCTTTGGTAACTGATTTCGGGGTCGTAAGGACAATGTTAGGCCTGATTTTTCAAAGTGGGTTTAGGGGGGGTTTCAAAGTTATTTGAGGGCTATTTGGTAACTGATTTCGGGGCCATAAGGACTATGTTAGGCCTGATTTCTCACACATTTATTGTTTTCACTTCATGCTGAGTCGGTTTGTAGTGAAATCGGCCAAAGTATGCTCGAACGAATGTTAGGCCTGATTTCCCTAGGGGGTTTTTAAGGGATCCACGCGCAGCTATCGTAACACGGCTGTAACATCCACACCGAACTTCCGAATTATGTCATTTTTGATGCGTTGCAAAGCCAACTCAATGAGCTACATAAAAGATGGTTGTTCACTTGTTCAAATCGGAGCGAAAATGGTGGAAAAGTATTTTTAACTTTGTTGGATACATTTGTAGAATGTTTTGATGAGACAAATCTTTAAAAGTAACTCTAATATGCATAACCAATCTTAGGATAGGTTATTGCAATAGAGTTACTGCAGAATATCAAAAGAAACAGATAAAGTGTCAAATGGAAGGATACTGAAGAGAATGGCTATAAAGAATCGGATGAACTAATAAGGATACTATTGACTTCAGGAAGCTACTGGAAGGAACCTCGCCAAAGCAGAACACAGCGAGATAGGAAGCTACCTAGAAGACCATGCCGAAAGCATACTGCACAGGGAGCATGCTACAGAAGCCTCGAAGCCACCTGAAGGAGCAAGCCAGAAGAAGGAAGCTCCAGAGTGAATAAGGAGACACAAGAAGTTACCGGTAGACATAAGAAGTTACCAGTAGAGAGAAGAAGGTGAGGAACCAACTGGAAGAAGACACGTGGAAAACGAAAAGCTAGAGTGTGTCAGGAGTGCGGCGCAGAAATGATGGTAATCTATCTACCTTCAACGGGCAGATTTCACACCCTTTAAAAAGGAGGGCTGAACACTGAAATGGTATGTGAGAGAAGTACGGGGCGTGTGTGAGAAAAGCACAGAACGTACAAGAGAGAAGAAGTGAGTACATCAGAATATCCAAGCTCACAGAGTAAATCGCAAAAGAAGAGAGAAGAGCTTAAAAGAGAGAAGCGCAGAAAGAGGGGGAAATCCTTAGAGAAAAGAGAGTTCAACAAGAGCAGATAAAAAGAAGAAAAGCTCGAACACTCTACACCCCATGAAGACACACACTCAGTCTACCAGTCAGCAGCAAGCTTCAGCAGAATCAGTCTGCATACGAAGGCCAAGCTTGCTGCACCCAGTTGAAGAAGAAGGAGATAAACCTCTCTAAAAGGTTGTCTCAGAGTACTCAGTGCGAGGATTATTGTCCTGCTGAGTTTACCACTTTCTAGGAGAGAAAGTAAGGACCCTGGGTGGGTAGAGTAGGATCCTGTGTGGATCAGGGAAAGTAGGCAAGTATCTGTGTGAGAAGCTTGCTACTTACTTGTTAAGGGTGGGTTGTAATAGATAGGTCTATGTAATTCAATCGGCTTAACAAAGGTTCCCTCCTGAGTAGAGGAAGAGATGACGTAGAAGGATTACTCCACCTTCGAACCTAAATACATCCTTGTGTCTTTATCTGCTTACTGCATTACATGCACACATACACTCTCTCTTATAAAGCTGCACAACTTCTACTCGGCTCAGTATCAAGCTTCCGCAAACCACTCTAATCAGTAACTTTTCAAAAGGTTACTGATCTTAATAGTGAGCCAAAAGAGTTAGAAGAACATGTTGAAAACGAAGGTAGGCTTATTCACCCCCCCTCTAAGCCTACCTACAGCAGTTTTGGGACCAACAAGTGGTATCAGAGCAGGTTGGACCGTTCCCCAGTTGATATATTTGATACCAACAAGTGGTATCAATGGTCTATCACTGGTGGATTATTCATCCTTGCTCAATAGTCAATCTGATACCAACAAGTGGTATCATAGCAGATGGATGAAAAAAAGATCTAATTGATCTATCCAGATCCCATCTGTGAAAAAGCCTCTCTAAAAAAAAAAAAATCTCTCTCTCTCTCACCCTCACATCAGAAGATCATTTCAATGTCTTTTTGCTCTAAAAAATGATATGATTGATGTGAAGACAACAAACAACTAAAACATGTAGAAAATCAAGCTGTGTTGTGAAGAAAAAATGTTTCTGAGGGGGAACAACAAGATGCTAAGAAGATAGCCATGCACAAGAAGCAACGTCCTTATCTATCATGGAGGAGACCAATATGGAGCTGATCAACGAAGAACACTTGCTCCCAAGCAAACAAAGGAAGCTGAAATCAACAAGCGAAGAAGAAGATGCTGAGGATGTCAAATAAAAGGGTAAGAAGAAGAAGCTCATTCCAGTCTCCAGACAGAAACAAGAATGAAAGAGGACATACTCTTTCAAAAGAACAATAATGACCAGGTACCTCGTTTCAATTCTATACTATTAACTTCTGGTCATAATCATAACTATTCTGCCAAATAACTCAAGTGACTATACTCTAAGACAATGAACCTTAAATTGTTGTCACTTGATTCTAATGATGAAAAGTGAGAAGGAAGCCTGCATGTTTATCTCTATATACTATTATGCTTCACTTTCTCATGCAAAGCCTCAAAGTAACCAAGATTGATACTGTTAAGTGACCTCACACCTTAAAAGAGAAGACCATAAAGTAAGGGGGAACTTACGGTACTAATCAAGGAAGCTTTGATGGTAAAAGGGTTAAAATCCTTGGAGTAACCCAAACTGGGTATGCTGTAGAAAGTTTGCAACAAATTGACATTCTATAAGGAATTAAGCAAAACATCAACTCCAGAAAAATAGAAAAAAATAATAAAAATAATAAAAAAAACAAATTTAATTGTTGACTTAATTGGATTTATATCATCTTTTATTTGATTGGATGCATTATTTTCGTACCTATATGCGCTTTTGAACTCGAGATACTTCACATTTTATTTTCTCGATTATTGTAGGATTTTTGAAGTATTTTGGAGTTCATTGGACCGAGGCCCAAACGTAATGAAGATCAAAGAGAAGGCCCAACAATTAAATGAAGCTCAAATGTTGAAAAGGAATTAAATGGGCCTTTGCAAAGGAAGGCCCAAATCACTTTGTGCAAAGAAAAGCCCATTGAGATGCCAACTTAATCCCCAAGTCACTATTTTGGAGAAGGGGGGACGGCAGTTTTGGAGAGGAATTTTGGAGAGAGAAAAAGTCACATACATTCTTGTTTTATTTTGTTTTCTTTATGGATCAATCTACTACTTTTGTGGATCCAATCGAGATGACGATTGGCTAATTCGTCAATTCCGGTTAGCAGGGATGTTTGAACCCAATTATCTTTTTATGTTTTAATTAATCCCGTTTCTCCCTCTCGATGTTTTGATTGGAATTGATTGTGTTATCTGTGATTAATGATTTCAATTATTGATGCTTGATTTAGATTCGCGACCTAGGTTAAGTGTTTAATAAATGATTGCTAGAATCTTAAATCATGAATCCTAATTGTTGTGGTTTAATTTTCATTAGTAGTAAACTAGAGGTCGCGCATCTCTAGGGTAACACAATCCTAGATTATCAAATCGAGCTTGCGTATTTGGAGTCTAGTTCACCCTATCGTCTTCGTAATTAATGCGTTCAATGAATTAAATCTAGAGAGCTTATTCTTGGTTGTTCAATTAAATAGGGTTAATTAATGATCTTATTCTAATTTAAATTGTCATAGGTAAACACAATTGAATTGTCATTCTCCGTGGGATCGACTCTTACTTGCCTTAACTACTAGTTGGTTATGATAGGGAGGATTAATTAATTTTATCGCGTCGCGACAGCGCTGTCAAATTTTGGCGCCGTTGCCGGGGAGTGATTTAATTTGATTGTGTCATCTTTTGTCTTTTCCTGTTTTTATAAAAAAAAATTTCAATTTTCTGAATTTTGGTTTAATTTCACTGTTTCCAAGTCTGCTCTGTTTTTCGCACTGGGAGCCCAGTGTGACCCATCTCTTCCAGTGTCGAATTCTGCAAACTGTTTCATCGAGTTAGTCTGATTTCTTTGCTGAAAATTTAAATCTTCACACTCGAATTTTGTGATTTCAGGTTGTGGATGCACACTCGTTCTCAGGGTATAAGGACTTGGAATTTTACCCTGAAATTACCCGGAGAGATCGAGTTCTAAGGCAACAAGCTAAACGAGCTTTGGAGTTTACGCTACCACCTACTGAATCTGATATCGGTGATTCCGAAGAAGAAGAAGGAGCAATGGCTGAAGAACGAACTTTGAGGGAGCTAGCAAACCCGAGCCTCACTCAACAACCTCTTTGCATCACTTTTCCTGAACTTCCTGATGCTATTAATTTTGAATTAAGATCCGGTTTGATTCACTATCTTCCATCTTTCTTTGGTCTTGCAGGTGAGGATCCCCACAAACACTTGAAGGAATTTCACACCACCTATTCGAGCATGAAACCATCAGGGGTGATGGAGGAGCAAATCAAACTTCGTACATTTCCATTCACATTGAAGGATGGTGCAAAAGATTGGCTCCACTATCTTCCATAGGGGTCTATCAACACATGGGATGAGATGCAACGTCAATTCTTGGAGAGGTATTTTCCTGCATCTCGAGTTGCTCATATTCGAAGAGAGATATGTGGAGCCCAACAACGGAAGGGAGAAACTTTATATGATTATTGGGATCGTTTCACAAAGTTAGAAGCTAGTTGCCCACATCATCAAATTTCTAAGCAATTGTTGATTCAATATTTCTATGAGGGTCTATCTCCAATGGACCGAAATGCAATCGATGCAGCCAGTGGGGGAACGTTGATGGACAAGACACCCTCAGCAGCAAGACTTCTATTCTCGAACATGGCCAAAAGTTCACATCAATATGGTAGCCGAGATTATTCAGATTGGAGCGTGAAAGAGGTAAATGAATCTACTGTTGAGGATAAAATTTCTTAATTAACTGCCCTTGTACGTCAAGTTGCTACAAGTGCTCCTCGTGTGAAGCCGTGTCGTATTTACAACACCACCGAGCATACCACAGATACATGCCGAATCTTGCTTGATGAAATAGAGGCTCATGCCAATGCTGTGGGAAGTGGAAATTATCAAGGGAGAAAATACGACCCCTTCTCGAACACTTACAATCCTGGTTGGAGAGATCACCCAAATTTTAGATGGGGAAATCAGCAAGATGCCTTCAATGGAGAGACTAATAGGCCTCCACAAGTCTTGAGGAATCCGAATTATCAAGGAGGAAATCCCAATTATCAAGGGCAATCATCCGGGCAAAATTCGAGTTCATCCTTGGAGGAGATGATGAAGACGCTGACTTCTAACACCATGCAATTTCAGAAGGACACCCAATCAAGTATCAAGAATCTTAAGATGCAAATGAGTCAATTGGCGACGGCCATGAGTCGTCTTGAGGCCCAAAGCGGAGGGAAATTGCCATCTCAACCAGAAATAAATCCAAGGAATGTCAGTGCCATGACCCTACAGAGTGGGAAGGAGCTGGAAAGTCCGAAAATGCCTGCTGGAACTCAGAAAATCGATGAGGAATAAGAAGCTGCCGAGCAGTCTGACACTGGGCCTCCAGTGTCGAAGCAGTCATCCAGTGTCAAAACTCCGAAGTCTGTAAAGGTAAAAAATGAATTTTTCGAAAAATTTCCTATTCACTTTGTTCCTTTTCCTTCCAGGTTGGCTCGGGCAGCGAAGGAGGATAAGGAAAAGCAGATCCTTGACGTGTTTCGTAAAGTCGAGATCAACATACCATTGATCGATGCAATTAATCAAGTTCCAAGATATGCGAAGTTCCTCAAGGATTTGTGCACAAACAAGCGAAAGCTCAAGGGAGACGAGAAGGTCATGATGGGAGAGAATGTATTTGTGATTTTTCAGAAAAAGCTTCCTCAAAAACGAAAAGATCCAGGTATGTTCGTCATCCCATGTCGTATAGGAAATACTAGAATTGAGCGTGCTATGCTAGATCTAGGAGCATCGATAAATGTCATGCCACGATCCATTTATGCATCCTTAGATTTAGGGCCATTGAAAGATACACGAGTTGTTATTCAATTAGCCGATCGTAGCACCGCATATCCTGATGGGGTCATTAAAGATGTTCTAGTTGAAGTCAATGATCTGATATTTCTTGTTGACTTTTATGTTTTGGATATGAATGGTGACCCTTCAATTTCACCACCTATTTTGTTAGGGAGGCCGTTCTTGAACACCTCTCAAACAAAAATAGATGTTCGTGAGGGAACCCTTACGATGGAATTTGATGGGCAAATTATTAAATTAAATATTTTTGATGCCATGAAATATCCTGATGATGAGAATTCTGGTTTTGCTTTGAGTTTGATTGACCCTGTTGTCGAGAATGTTTTTGAGATGAATTGTAGGGACAATTCGAAAGTGGTGTTGACAAAAAACGAAAAATATTTCAACAAATTTTCAAGACTCAAAGCAAGAAACTGGAGAAAGCTCAACAGAAGGTTGAAGATGACTGTGTTAGATGCTCCTACTTTGAAGCCAATGCCAAAGTCTCCTTGGTGATTTGGTGAATTCTGCCACACTTTTATTTTTGCTTTAATTCCTACATATATGAGTCTTGTCTTGTCTATATCTTTTGTTGTGTTTTGATGATGAGCTGCTTGAGGACAAACAAGATTTAAGTGTGGGGAGATTAGAGAATGTTACATAATTGAGAAAGTGTGGAATAGATTGCATATTTTGCATGTAGTTGCATTTAGAGTCATGTAGTTGCATGTAGGTTGTTCTTCCTCTTTTATTTATATTGCACGTTTAATCGCTTTAGCACGTTTAAATATTTTGTTGGCATTTGCATATATATAGAAAAAAAAAAGAGATGGGAGCGACCCGGGTCGGGTGCCGAGCAGCCCAGCCGGGTCGCGTGTTAGAGTAAAATGTGTCAAAAGCCGTAGGTGTGACCCGGGCCGGGTGCTGAGCAGCCCGGCCGGGTCGCGTGTCTTGCCTTTTGCGCGCTCAGGCTGTAGCTGTGACCCGGGTCGGGTGCTGTGCAACCCGGCCGGGTGCCAGGTCGTTTCAAAAAAAAAAATTAAAAAAAAATTTCTTTTAGTAAGTGAGCTTGCAATGATGATTCGAGTGTTATTAATCTTATTTTTTTGGGAATTCGTTTGTGTTGGACGAGGTGTTGTTGAGCATTACTTTCTGTTGATTAAAATTGCTAAATGTCGTCTCGAGAAATTGTTGTTAGGAAGGATAACATTGGTTTGAGAATTAATCTATGATTGTGAGTTGATTTGCTTTGCTTACTTGTGTCTTGAGATACGCTTTTAATTCCTTGATGGAAGTAGTCTAAATTGAAATTTGTGAAAGTTTGATCACTTTTGATGAATCCCTTGGTTGGAAAATAATTATGGGTATGGAGAAAAGGTGATGAGTTGAAAAAAATTGAGATTGGAAAAGATGATGGAGGTGTGGAATCAGCTGCCTACTCTTAGGGGTCCACGTTTGAAAGTTAAAATGCGAAAAAAAATCGCAATAAACGGACTAACTGTCAACCCCATCCAAAAAAAAAAAGAAGATGAGAAGTCATCATCGTCTATTAAAAAAAAAAAAGAAAACGAAAAGTAAAAAAAAAATTGGAGTAAAAGGGGTGATTCATTATGTGTGAAGTCTTGACGAATTCTGATTTAGATGAAGGAAATCGCAAAAGGAGTTGGAGTGTGCTGATTGATGTGGGTGGTGGAGTGGATTGATGAATTGTCTATGAAAAATTTGATTTCCGATGTCCTGCCTACATTTGTGATTTCTTGAGATAGTTGCATTTAGTCCAACATGTTTTTGTTTGCATATGCTTTGTTTGACATAAATTCGAATTCCTATGAGTGTAGTAACGATCCGAGCAAGCAATACTCATTTTGTTGTTTTTTCCCCGATGTGCTTTAGTTCTTTTGTTGCTCGAGGACGAGCAATGGTTTAAGTGTGGGGGGATTTGACAGGTAGAAAATATATGCATTTAATTGTTGACTTAATTGGATTTATATCATCTTTTATTTTATTGGATGCATTATTTTCATACCTATATGCGCTTTTGAACTCGAGATACTTCATATTTTATTTTCTCGATTATTGTAGGATTTTTGAAGTATTTTGGAGTTCATTGGACCGAGGCCCAAACGTAATGAAGATCAAAGAGAAGGCCCAACAATTAAAAGAAGCTCAAATGTTGAAAAGGAATTAAATGGGCCTTTGCAAAGGAAGGCCCAAATCACTTTGTGCAAAGAAAAGCCCATTGAGATGCCAACTTAATCCCCAAGTCATTATTTTGGAGAAGGGGGGACGGCAGTTTTGGAGAGGAATTTTGGAGAGAGAAAAAGTTCACATACATTCTTGTTTTATTTTGTTTTCTTTATGGATCAATCTACTACTTTTGTGGATCCAATCGAGATGACGATTGGCTAATTCGTCAATTCCGGTTAGCAGGGATGTTTGAACCCAATTATCTTTTTATGTTTTAATTAATCCCATTTCTCCCTCTCGATGTTTTGATTGGAATTGATTGTGTTATCTGTGATGAATGATTTCAATTATTGATGCTTGATTTAGATTCGCGACCTAGGTTAAGTGTTTGATAATTGATTGCTAGAATCTTAAATCATGAATCCTAATTGTTGTGGTTTAATTTTCATTAGTAGTAAACTAGAGGTCGCGCATCTCTAGGGTAACACAATCCTAGATTATCAAATCGAGCTTGCGTATTTGGAGTCTAGTTCACCCTATCATCTTGGTAATTAATGCGTTTAATGAATTAAATCTAGAGAGCTTATTCTAGGTTGTTCAATTAAATAGGGTTAATTAGTGATCTTATCCTAATTTAACTAATCATAAGAGACGATTCGATTTAACAGAGCTTGTTGTTAGATTAGGGGTGATAATTCTATGATAATCTGAGAGAGGGTGTAACATTGATTAAAGCGTAATTGATATTGGGGGATAACTGAACTGTTAACTGGAATGCTTTTTATTAATTGATTTCTGTTTAATTTGTTTTCTAGATCTTTAGTAATTTTTAGTTTAATTATCAATCAATCTGATAACCCCCATACCCTTTTGTTTCTTTGAGTTTAGACATAGGTAAACACAATTGAATTGTCATTCTCCGTGGAATCGACTCTTTCTTGCCTTAACTACTAGTTGGTTAGGATAGGGAGAATTAATTAATTTTATCGCGTCGCGACAGCGCGGTCACCAGGGGATGGAAACTAGATCACTGAACACTAGGTCGATGGGCAACAGGACGCCAAATACCGAGTAGCTGGATACTAGATCACTGAATACCAGGTCGATGTGTATCAGGACGATAGATCTCAATATTCTGGATACTAGGTTGCTTGAAGTCAGAACTTATCATCAAAACTGGATAAGGAGATCTCTTGGATGTTACAAGAAAAAGCAGTTACTGAGAAAATATTTCTTGGTAACTTGCGTACATTTAAAAGAGATCACCTCTTCAGAAATAGACTACCTTTTTCAAAAACCTTAAAATCAACAGTAGCCACACGATCAGAAAAATCCAAGGGTGGAGATTCAGCCGCTGACCACAGACGCAATCAAATCAGGAGATAAGATTTAAAGCTGTGGAAGCTGTCAACATCAGCCTCGGAACCGGCAGAGCAGTTAATGAGATCTTTAACTGCAACAGGGAGTATTTATATCCCTATAAATACATACACTCTTATTCTTCATCAAGCATAAAAAGATGTCCTCTCTCTCTCTCTCTCTCTCTCTATCTCTCTCTTATCCCTCCATATCATGGAACCTGATTATTGGAAACCTTTATCTTCATCTCTTCCAAAAGACAAATTCTCTGCAAATAACCAACCAAGCACACCTCAAACCTCATATTTTCACCTCTCACGCTTAACACTTTCTAAGCAACTCTTCCTCAGAAGACTTGATCTTCTAGCATTCTCTCTTTATCTCAGGTTTAAGGGAGCCTGAGGGTAAGCACCTAGGTTTTCTTCTTAGAGGACTGAGAGAGATTTAAAGGATCCTTCTCTAGTTATCCCATAGCGTTAGCTCATTTTTTATGATGTCAAAAAGGGGAAAGAAACTGCGAAGGATCATGGAAGATCAAAAGTCTTCCATATATAGAGGAAAGGAGATGATTCCAGCCCGTCCACATGAAGATGTTGGAGGGAAAATGGATGATTCTTGCTTCAAAGGATTTGAGCAGATGATACAGCAGGAGGAGTTAGTGAGGTTATGGAGAATGAAAGGCAGCAGCAAGCTACTGTGTCATTCTCTCCATCTTCTCAGATCTCTTCCTCTACTTCACTACTTTCTTCCGAAGAAGCCTCTTCTCCTCACTTTTAATTCTCTCTCTCTCTCTCTCTTTAGACTAAGAGGAAAATCAATTAGGAGCAGGCCCTTGCACCCAAAAGCGGGAAGAGCGAGAGGAGAAAGAAGCTCGCAAGAAGCTAAAGAGGAAAAGAAAGATAGGAAAGAGCAAGAAGAATAGAAGAATGAATTTAGATATGATGCTTATTGTACTTTGCTTACTGCATTGTAATGTATACGTTTTATCTTAATAAAATGTCTTCTGTTCTTCAAAAATTGTTCATTCCTTATGCACTTTCTTTTTGACTTGTATGTGATTTGTGTATGAAAGTAGTATGCCCACTTGTGCCATGCTTTAAATTTGCTTTCTGTGCTTAAGAGGTTATATTATTTTGATCTTCTGTTAAGGTTTTGTCATCATCAAAAAGGTGGAAATTGTTGGATACATTTGTAGAATGTTTTGATTAGACAAATCCTTAAAAGTAAATCTAATATGCATAATCAATCTCAGGATAGGTTACTGCAATAGAGTTACTGCAGAAGATCAAAAGAAACAGAGAAAGTATTAAATGGAAGGATACTGAAGATAATGGCTATAAAGAATCGGATGAACTAATAAGGATATTATTGACTTCAGGAAGCTATTGGAAGGAACATCGCTAAAGCAGAACATAACGAGATATGAAGCAACCTGGAAGACCATGCCGAAAGCATACTGCACAGGCAGCATGCTACAGAAGTCTCGAAGCCACCTGAATGAGCAAGCCAGAAGAAGGAAGCTCCAGTGTGAAGCTAGAGGAGGAAGCTACAAAGCATGCATGGGCAGAAAGTCAAAGTTTCCGGTAGACACAAGAAGTTACAGGTAGAGAGAAGAATGAGAGGAGTCAACTGAAAGAAGACACGTGGAAAGCGAAAAGCAGGCGTGTGTCAGGAGTGCGGCGTAGAAATGATCGAAATTTGTCTACCTTCAACGGGCAGATTTCACACCCTATAAAGAGAAGGACTGAAGACTGAAATGGTGTGTGAGACAAGCACGGGGCGTGTGTGAGAAAAGCACAGAACGTACAAGAGAGAAGAAGTGAGCAAATCAGAATATCCAAGCTCACAGAGAGAAGCACAAAAGAAGAGAGAAGGACAGAAAGAGGGGGAAATCCTTAGAGAAAAGAGTGTTCAACAAGAGCAGATGAAAAGAAGAAAAGCTCGAACACTCTACACCCCAAGAAGACAAACACTCAGTCTACCAGTCAGCAGCAAGCTTCAGCAGAATCAGTCTGTATATAAAGGCCAAGCTTGCTACACCCAGTTGAAGAAGAAGGAGATAAACCTCTCTAAAAGGTTGTCTCGGAGTACTTAGTGCGAGTAGTAATGTCCTGCTGAGTTTACCACTTTCTAGGAGATAAAGTGAGGACCCTGGGTGGGTAGAGTAGGATCCTGTGTGGATCAGGGAAAGTAGGCAAGTATCTGTGTGAGAAGCTTAACAAAGGTTCTCTCCTGAGTAGAGGAAGAGAGGACATAGAAGGATTACTCCACCTTCGAACCTCTATACATCCTTATGTATTTATCTGCTTAGTGCATTACATGCATATATACACTCTCTCTTATAAAGCTACTCAACTTCTACTCGGCTCAGTATCAAGCTTCCGCAAACCACTCTGATCAGTAACTTCTCAAAAGGTTACTGATCTTAGAAATGAGCCGTAAGAGTTAGAAGAACAAGTTGAAAAAGAAGGTAGGCTTATTCACCCCCCCTAAGCCTACTTACAACAGTTTTGGGACCAACAAACTTGTAATTAGGGGGTTCGAGGTATTTTGGGGGCTCTTTGGTAACTGATTTCGGAGCCATAAGGACAACTTTAGGCCTGATTTATCCCACATTTATTGTTTTCACATCATCTTGAGTCTGTTTGTAGTGAAATCGGCCAAAGTTCGCTAGGACGAAAATTCTCCAAAAACCCAAAGAGGTACCCCTAGGGGTTTTTCCGAAATTTGACAGCCTTATTTTTGGAGCCTTACAGGCCAGTTCAGGCTGTTTTTTTCTTATATATATTGTCTAGACATTGTATTAAGTCGATCCATTGAGGAGCATAGTGGAAATTCCACTGTTGAAACCTCTCGAAAAACCCCAAATGGGTTCCCCCTAGAGGGTTTTTCGGGGATCCACACGCAGCTTTCGTGAAACGGCTGTAACTTCAACACCGGACGTCCGAATTACATCATTTTTGATGCGTTGAAAAGCCAACTCATGAGCTACATGAAAAATGCTTGTTCACTAGTTCAAATGGGAGCCAAAATGGCAGAAATGTAGTTTTAAATTGGAATTAGGGGGTTTCAAAGTGATTTGGGTGATCTTTCGTAACTGATTTCGGGGCCGTAAGGACTACGTTAGGCCTGACTTCTCCCACATTTATTGTATTCACATCATGTTGAGTCGGTTTGTAGTGAAATCGGCCAAATTTTGCTCGGACTAAAATTCTCCACAAACACAAAGGGGTACCCTAGAGGTTTTTCCGAAATTTGATAGCCTTATTTTTGGAGCTTTACAGGCCAGTTCAGACTCGTTTTTTCTTATATATATCATCTAGATATCGTATTAAGTCGATCCATTGAGGAGCGTGGAGGAAATTCCACCGTTGAAACTTCTCGAAATAACCCAAAGGGGTACCCCTAAGGGTTTTTTCGGGGATCCACACGCAGCTTTCGTAAAACGGTTGTAACTTCCACGCTGGACGTCCGAATTATGTCATTTTTGATGCTTTTCAAAGCCAACTCAACGAGCTACATGAAACATGCTTGGTCACTTGTTCAAATCGGAATGAAAATTGCGAAAAAGTCCTTTGAACTTGGAATTAGGTGTTCGAGGTGTTTTGGGGGCTCTTTGGTAACTTATTTCGGGGCCATAAGGACAACGTTAGGCCTGATTTCTCCCACATTTATTGTTTTCACATCATGTTGAGTCGGTTTGTAGTGAAATCTGCCAAAGTTCACTGGGACAAAAATTCTCCAAAAACCCAAAGGGTACCCCTATTGGTTTTTCCGAAATTTGAAAGCCTTATTTTTTTAGCCTTACAGGCCAGTTCAGGGTGATTTTTCCTTATATATATTGTCTAGACATCATATTAAGTCAATCCATTGAGAAGCGTAGTGGAAATTCCACCGTTGAAATTTCTCGAAAAAAACCCAAATGGGTTCCCCTAGGGTGTTTTTCGGGGATCCACGTGCAGCTTTCGTAAAACGGCTGTAACTTCCACACCGGACGTCCAAATTACATCATTTTTGATTAGTTACAAAGCCAACTCAACGAGATACAAGAAAAACACAAGTTTACTTGTTCACATTGAAACTAAAAAGTCAGAAAAGTAGTTTAAACTTGGTATGAGGGTGTTTCGAGGAGTTTTAGAAAGGTCTTTGGTAACTGATTTCGGGGCCGTAAGGATAACGTTAGGCCTGATTTCTCCCACATTCATTGTTTTCACATCATGTTGAGTTAGTTTTTAGTTAAATTGGCCAAAGTTCACTCAGACGAAAATTTTCTAAAAACCCAAGGGGGTTACCCCCTAGGGGTTTTTTCGAAATTTGAAAGCCTTATTTTTGGAGCCTTACAGGCCAGTTCAGGCTGATTTTTTCTTATATATATTGTCTAGACATCATATTAAGTCGATCCATTGAGGAGCGTAGTGGAAATTCCACCGTTGAAATTTCTTAAAAAACCCAAATGGGTTCCCCAGGGGGTTTTTCGAGGAACCACGCGCAGTATTTGTAAAACGGTTGTAACTTCCACACCGAACATCCTAATTACGTCATTTTCGATGCCTTACAAAGATAACTCAACGAGCTATATGAAAAAAGCTTGTTCACTATTTCAAATCGGAGCCAAAATGGCAGAAAAGTAGTTTTAAATTGTAATTAGGGGGTTTCGAGGTGTTTTGGGGGCTCATTGGTAACTGATTTCAGGGCCGTAAGGACAACGTTAGGCCTGATTGCTCCCATATTTATTGTTTTCACATCATGTTGAGTCAGTTTGTAGTGAAAAATTATTGTTCACTCGTTTATATCAGAGCCAAAATAGTGTAATAGTAGTTTTAAATTGGAATTAGGGGGTTTCAAGGTGTTTTGGGGGGCTCTTTGGTAACTGATTTCGTGGCCGTAAGGACAACGTTAGTTCTAATTTCTCCCACATTTATTGTTTTCACATCAGTTTGAGTCAGTTTGTAGTGAAATCAGCTAAAGTTTGCTCGGACGAAAATTCTCCAAAAACCCAAAGGGGTACCCCCTAGGGGTTTTTCCAAAATTTGAAAGACTTAGTTTTGGAGCCTTACAGGCCAGTTCAGGTTTGTTTTTTCTAATATCTATTGACTAGACATCATAGTATGTCAATCCATTGAGGAGTATGGTGGAAATTCCACCGTTGAAACTTCTCTAAAAAACCCAAAGGGGTACACCTAGGGTGTTTTTCGGGGATCCATGCGCAGCATTCGTAAAACGGTTGTAACTTCCACACGAGACATCCAAATTACGTCATTTTTGATGCGTTGCAAAGCTAAATGAACAAGCTACATGAAAAATTATTGTTCACTCATTCATATCAGAGCCAAAATGGTGTAATAGTATTTTTAAATTTGAATTAGGGGGTTTCTAGATGTTTTGGGGGGCTCTTTGGTAACTGATTTTGGGGCCGTAAGGACAACGTTAGTTCTAATTTCTCCCACATTTATTGTTTTCACATCAGTTTGAGTCAGTTTGTAGTGAAATCAGCTGAAGTTTGCTCGGACGAAAATTCTCCAAAAACCCAAAGGGGTACCCCCTAGGGGTTTTTCCGAAATTTGAAAGACTTATTTTTGGAGCCTTACAGGCCAGTTCAGGTTTGTTTTTTCTAATATCTATTGACTAGACATCATATTGAGTCGATCCATTGAGGAGTATGGTGGAAATTCCACCGTTGAAACTTCTCTAAAAAACCCAAAGGGGTACACCTAGGGTGTTTTTCGGGGATCCATGCGCAGCATTCGTAAAACGGTTGTAACTTCCACATGGGACGTCCAAATTACGTCATTTTTGATGCGTTGCAAAGCTAAATAAACAAGCTACATGAAAAGTTATTGTTCACTAGTTCATATCAGAGCCAAAATGGTGTAATAGTAGTTTTAAATTGGAATTAGGGGGTTTCAAGGTGTTTTGGGGGGCTCTTTGGTAACTGATTTCGGGGCCGTAAGTACAACGTTAGTTCTAATTTCTCCCACATTTATTGTTTTCACATCAGTTTGAGCCAGTTTGTAGTGAAATCAGCTAATGTTTGCTCGGACGAAAATTCTCCAAAAACCCAAAGGGGTACCCCCTAGGGGTTTTTCCGAAATTTGAAAGACTTATTTTTGGAGCCTTACAGGCCAGTTCAGGTTTGTTTTTTCTAATATCTATTGACTAGACATCATAGTATGTCAATCCATTGAGGAGTATGGTGGAAATTCCACCGTTGAAACTTCTCTAAAAAACCCAAAGGGGTACACCTAGGGTGTTTTTCGGGGATCCATGCGCAGCATTCGTAAAACGGTTGTAACTTCCACACGAGACATCCAAATTACGTCATTTTTGATGCGTTGCAAAGCTAAATGAACAAGCTACATGAAAAATTATTGTTCACCCATTCATATCAGAGCCAAAATGGTGTAATAGTATTTTTAAATTTGAATTAGGGGGTTTCTAGGTGTTTTGGGGGGCTCTTTGGTAACTGATTTTGGGGCCGTAAGGACAACGTTAGTTCTAATTTCTCCCACATTTATTGTTTTCACATCAGTTTGAGTCAGTTTGTAGTGAAATCAGCTGAAGTTTGCTCGGACGAAAATTCTCCAAAAACCCAAAGGGGTACCCCCTAGGGGTTTTTCCGAAATTTGAAAGACTTATTTTTGGAGCCTTACAGGCCAGTTCAGGTTTGTTTTTTCTAATATCTATTGACTAGACATCATATTGAGTCGATCCATTGAGGAGTATGGTGGAAATTCCACCGTTGAAACTTCTCTAAAAAACCCAAAGGGGTACACCTAGGGTGTTTTTCGGGGATCCATGCGCAGCATTCGTAAAACGGTTGTAACTTCCACATGGGACGTCCAAATTACGTCATTTTTGATGCGTTGCAAAGCTAAATGAACAAGCTACATGAAAAATTATTGTTCACTAGTTCATATCAGAGCCAAAATGGTGTAATAGTAGTTTTAAATTGGAATTAGGGGGTTTCAAGGTGTTTTGGGGGGCTCTTTGGTAACTGATTTCGGGGCCGTAAGTACAACGTTAGTTCTAATTTCTCCCACATTTATTGTTTTCACATCAGTTTGAGCCAGTTTGTAGTGAAATCAGCTAATGTTTGCTCGGACGAAAATTCTCCAAAAACCCAAAGGGGTACCCCCTAGGGGTTTTTCCGAAATTTGAAAGACTTATTTTTGGAGCCTTACAGGCCAGTTCAGGTTTGTTTTTTCTAATATCTATTGATTAGACATCATATTAAGTCGATCCATTGAGGAGTATGGTGGAAATTCAACCGTTGAAACTTCTCTAAAAAACCCAAAGGGGTACACCTAGGGTGTTTTTCGGGGATCCATGCGCAGCATTCGTAAAACGGTTGTAACTTCCACACCGGACGTCCGAATTACGTAATTTTTGATGCTTTGCAAAGCCAACTCAACGAGCTACATGAAAAATAGTCGGTCACTTGATCAAATCGAAGCCAAAATGGCGGTAAAGTAGCTTTAAATTGGAATTAGGGGGTTTCGAGGTGTTTTGGGGGCTCTTTGGTAACTGAATTCGGTGCCGTAAGGACAACGTAAGGCCTGATTTCTCCCACATTTAGGTTATGTTTGGAAGAGATTTTAGTGGGTTTGAGGAATATTCTGACTTTGAAATCCTGGATTTTGCAGTAAAGGTGAATAGTGAAAATGTATGTTTGTTTGGGAATTTAGTAGGGTAAGATTATATGGTGAATGTCAAATCAATGCTGGAAAAAATGGGTTGATGTAATATTTTATTGTAAAAAATTGGATTGATGTGATATTTTATTGTGAAAAAGTGTGTTTAGTAATGATTGAATATAGGTAGTAATGATTTTGTTTGGATTTTGAAATCCAAATTTAAATCTGTAACAAACATACTTTAGGATTTTGAAATCCAAAATCCTGTCATTGGAAACCTAGTCCAAACATAGCCTTATTGTTTTCACATCATGTTGAGTCGGCTTGTAGTGAAATCGGCCAAAGTTCGCTCGGACGAAAATTCTCCAAAAACCCAAAGGGGTACCCCTAGGGGGTTATTCGGGGATCCACGCGCAGCATTTGTAAAACGCTTGTAACTTCCACACCGGACGTCCCAACTACGTCATTTTTGATGCGTTTCAAAGCTAAATCAATGAGCTACATGAAAAAAGCTTGTTCACTAGTTCAAATTGGAGCCAAAATGGTATAAAGGTAGTTTTAAATTGTAATTAGGGGGTTTCGAGGTGTTTTGGGGGCTCATTTGTAACTGATTTCAGGGCCGTAAGGACAACTTTAGGCCTGATTTCTCCCATATTTATAGTTTTAACATCATGTTGAGTCAGTTTGTAGTGAAATCGGCCAAAGTTCGCACAGACGAGGGGTACCCCTATGGGTTTTTCTGAAATTTGAAAGCCTTATTTTTGGAGCCTGACAGGCTAGTTCTGGCTGGTTATTTCTTATATATACTATCTAGGCAATGTATTAAGTCTATCTATTAACCAGCCCGATGGAAAATCCACCCTTGAAACTTCTCGAAAAAACCAAAAGCGGTACTCTTAGGGGTTTTTTCGGGGATCCACGCGCAGTTTTCGTAAAACCGCTGTAAGTTCCACATGGACGTCCGAATTACGTTATTTTTGATGCGTTGCAAAGCCAACTCAACAAGCTACATGAAAAAGCCTTGTTCACTCCTTCATATCGGAGCCAAAATGCGGTAACAGTAGTTTTAAATTGGAATTAAGGGGTTTCGAGATGTTTTGGGGGCTCTTTGGTAACTGATTTCGGAGCTGTAAGGACAACAATAGGCCTGATTTCTCTCACATTTATTGTTTTCAAATCATTTTGAGTCAATTTGTAGTGAAATCATCCAAAGTTCGCTCGGACGAAAATTCTCCAAAAACCCAAAGGGGTACCCCTAGGGGTTTTTCCGAAATTTGAAAGACTTACTTTTTAAGCCTTACAAGCCAGTTCAGGCTTGTTTTTTCTAATATATATTGTCTAGATATCATATTAAGTCGATCCATTGAGGAGTGTGGTGGAAATTCTACTGTTGAAACTTCTCAAAAAAACCCAAAGGGGTACCCATAGGGTGTTTTTCAGGGATCCATGCGCAGCATTCGTAAAACGGCTGTAACTTCCACACCGGACGTCCGAATTACATCAATTTTGATGCCTTTCAAAGCCAACTCAATGAGCTATATGAAAAAAGCTTTTTTACAAAAATAAATCGGAATAAAAATGGTAGTAAAGTTGTTTTAAATTGGAATTAGGGGGTTTCGAGGTGTTTTGGGGGCTCTTTGGTAACTGAATTAGGGGCCGTAAGGACAATGTAAGGCCTGATTTCTCCCATATTTATTGTTTTCACATTATGTTGAGTCGGCTTGTAGTTAAATCGGGCAAATTTCACTCGGACGAAATTCTCCAAAAACCTAAAGTGGTACCCCTAGGGGGTTTTTCGGGGATCCACACGCAGCATTTGTAAAACGGTTGTAACTTCCACACCGAATGTCCCAACTATGTCATTTTTGATGCGTTGCAAAGCTAAATCAACGAGCTACATGAAAAAAGCTTGTTCACTAGTTCAAATCGGAGCCAAAATGGTAGAAAAATAGTTTTAAACTGTAATTAGGGGATTTCGAGGTGTTTTGGGGGCTCATTGGTAACTGATTTCAGGGCTGTAAGGACAACGTTAGGACTGATTTCTCCTATATTTATTGTTTTCACATCATGTTGAGTCAGTTTGTAGTAAAATCGGCCAATGTTCGCACGGACGAGAAGTACCCCTATGGGTTTTTCCGAAATTTGAAAGCGTTATTTTTGGAGCCTTATAGGCTAGTTCAGGCTAGTTTTTTCTTATATATACTATCTAGACATTGTATTAAGTCGATCCATTGACCAGCCTGGAGGAAAATCCACCATTGAAACTTCTCGAAAAAACTAGAAGAGGTACCCCTAGGGGGTTTTTCGGGGATCCACGCGCAGTTTTCGTAAAACTGCTCTAACTTCCGTACGGGACGTCAGAATTACGTCATTTTTGATGCGTTGCAAAGCCAGCTCTACAAGATACATGAAAAACGTTTATTCACTCATTCATATCTTAGCGAAAATGGTGTAAAAGTAGTTTTAAATTGGAATAAGGGGTTTCGAGGTGTTTTGATGGGCTCTTTGGTAACTGATTTCAAGGCCGTAAGGACATCGTTAGGCCTGATTTCTCCGACATTTATTGTTTTCACATCATTTTGAGTCAATTTGTAGTGAAATCATCCAAAGTTCGCTCGGACGAAAATTCTCCAAAAACCCAAAGGGGTAACCCTAGGGGTTTTTCCGAAATTTGAAAGACTTACTTTTTAAGCCTTACAAGCCAGTTCAGGCTTGTTTTTTCTAATATATATTGTCTAGATATCATATTAAGTCGATCCATTGAGGAGTGTGGTGGAAATTCTACTGTTGAAACTTCTCAAAAAAACCCAAAGGGGTACCCATAGGGTGTTTTTCGGGGATCCATGCGCAGCATTCGTAAAACGGCTGTAACTTCCACACCGGACGTCCGAATTACATCAATTTGAAAGACTTATTTATGGAGCCTTACAGGCCAGTTCAGGCTTGTTTTTTCTAATATATATATTGTCTAGACATCGTATTAAGTCGATCCATTGAGGGGTGTGGTGGAAATTCCACCCTTGAAACTTCTCAAAAAAACCAAAAGGGGTACTCCTAGGGTGTTTTTCGGGGATCCATGCGCAGCATTCGTAGAACGGCTGTAACTTCCACACCGGACGTCCGAATTACATCATTTTTGATGCGTTGCGAAGCCAAATCAACTATCTACATGAAAAATGCTTGTTCCCTTGTTCAAATCGGAGACAAAATGGCAGAAATTCCACCGTTGAAACTTCTCGAAAAAACCCAAAGGGGTACCCATAGGGTGTTTTTCGGGGATCCATGCGCAGCATTCGTAAAACGGCTGTAACTTCCACACCGGACGTCCGAATGACATCATTTTTGATGCCTTGCAAAGCCAACTCAACGAGCTACATGAAAAAATATTGTTTACTAATACAAATTGGAGCCAAAATGGCAGTAAAGTTGTTTAAATTGGAATTAGGCGGTTTCGAGGTGTTTTGGGGGCTCTTGGGTAACTGATTTCGGGGCCGTAAAGCCTGATTTCTGCCACATTTATTTTTTTCACATCATGTTGAGTGGGTTTGTAGTGAAATTGGCTAAAGTTCGCTCGGTTGAAAATTCTCCAAAAACCTAAAGGGGTACCCCTAGGAAATTTGAAAGCCTTATTTTTTTAGCCTTACAGGCCAGTTGGGGCTGATTTTTTCTTATATATATTGTCTAGACATCGTATTAAGTCGATCCATTGAGGAGCGTGGAGGAATTCCATAGTTGAAACTTTTAGAAAAAACCCAAAGGGGTACCCCTAGGGGTTTTTTCGGGGATCCATGCGCAGCTTTCGTAAAACGGTTGTAACTTCCACGTCGGAAGTCCGAATTACGTCATTTTTGATGCGTTGTAAATCCTACTCAACGAGCTACATGAAATGTGCTTGGTCACTGGTTCAAATCAGAGCAAAAATGGTGGAAAAGTACTTTTAACTTGGAATTACGGGATTCGAGGTGTTTTCGGGGCTCTTTGGTAACTGATTTCGGGGCCGTAAGGACAACGATATGCCTGATTTCTCCCACATTTATTGTTTTCACATCATGTTGAGTCGGTTTGTAGTGAAATCGGCCAAAGTTCGCTCGGACGAAAATTCTCCAAAAACCCAAAGGGGTACCCCTAGGGGTTTTTCCGAAATTTGATAGCCTTATTTTTGGAGCCTTATAGGCTAGTTCAGGCTGGTTTTTTCTTATATATATATATTATCTAGACATCGTATTAAGTCGATCCATTGAGGAGCGTGGTGGAAAATCCACCATTGAAACTTCTCGAAAGAACCCAAAGGGGTACCCTTAGGGGGTTTTTCTGGGATCCATGCAACTTTCGTAACACGGCTGTAACATCCAGACCGGACTTCCGAATAACATCTTTTTTGATGCGTTGAAAATCCAAATAAACTATCTACATGGAAAATGCTTGTTCACTTGTTCAAATTGGAGCCAAAGTGGCAGAAAATTAGCTTTAAATTGGAATTAGGTGGGTTTCGAGGTGTTTTGGGGCTCTTTGGTAACTGATTTCGGGGCCGTAAGGACAACGTTAGGCCTGATTTCTCCCACATTTATTATTTTCACATCATTTTGAATCAGTTTGTAGTGAAATCGGCCAAAGTCCGCTTTAACGAAAATTCTCCAAAAACCCAAAGGGGGTACCACTATGGGTTTTTCCGAAATTTGAAAGCCTTATTTTTGGAGCCATACAGGCTAGTTCAGGCTGGTTTTTTCTTATATATATTATCCGGACATTGTATTAAGTTGATCCATTGAGGAGCGGGGTGGATAATCCACCGTTGAAACTTCCCAATGGGTTTTTCGGGGATCCACGCGCAGCTTTCATGTAACGGTTGTAACTTCCATAGTGGACGTCCGAATTACATCATTTTTTGATGCCTTGCAAAGCGAACTCAACAAGCTACATGAAAAATGCTTGCTCACTCGTTCATTCCGGATCCAAAATGGCAGAAAAGTAGTCTTAAATTGGAATTAGGGGGTTTCAAGGTGTTTTGGGGGCTCTTTGGTAACTGATTTCGGGGCTGTAAGGACAACGTTAGGCCTGATTTGTCCCATATTTATTGTTTTCACATCATGTTGATTTGGCTTGTAGTGAAATCGGCCAAAGTTCGCTCGGACGAATATTCTCCAAAAACTTAATGTGGTACCCTAGGGGTTTTTCCGAAATTTGAAAGAGTTATTTTTTTAGCCTTATAGGCCAGTTCAGGCTGGTTTTTTCTTATATATATTGTCTAGACATCGTATTAAGTCGATCCATTGAGGAGCGTAGTGGAAATTCCACAGTTGAAACTTCTCGAAAAAACCTAAATGGGTTCCCTTTATGGGGTTTTTCGGGGATCCACACGTAGTTTTCATAAAATGGTTGTACCTTCCACACCGGACGTATGAATTACGTCATTTTTGATGCGTTGCAAAGCCAACTCAATGAGCTACATGGAAAACTCTTGTTCATTAGTTCAAATGGGAGCCAAAATGGCAGAAATATAGTTTTAAATTTGAATTAGGGGGTTTCAAGGTGATTTTGGAGCTCTTTGATAACTGATTTCGGGGCCGTAAGGACTACGTTAGGCCTGATTTCTCCCACATTTATTTTTTTCACATCATGCTGAGTCTGTTTTTAGTGAAATCGGCCAATGTTCGCTCAAACTAAAATTCTCCAAAAATCCAAAGGGGTACCCCTAGGAGTTTTTCCGAAATTTAATAGCCTTATTTTTTTTAACCTTATAGGCTAGTTCAGGCTGGTTTTTTATTATATATATTATCTAGACATCGTATTAAGTCTTTCATTGAGGAGCATGGTGGAAAATACACCGTTGAAACTTCTCGAAAAAACCCAAAGGGTTACCCTTATGGGGTTTTTTAGGGATCCATGCGCAGCTTTCGTAACACGGCTGTAACATCCACACCAGACTTCTGAATTATGTCATTTTTGATGCGTTGCAATGCCTAATCAACTATCTACATGAAAAATGCTTGTTCACTTGTTCAAATAGGAGCCAAAATGGCAGAAAATTAGCTTTAAATTGGAATTAGGGAGTTTCGAAGTGTTTTGTGGGCTCTTTGGAAACTGATTTCGGGGCCGTAAGGACAACGTTAGGCTTGATTTCTCCCACATTTATTGTTTTCACATCATGTTGAGTGGGTTTGTAGTGAAATCGGCCCATGTTCGCTCCGACGAAAATTCTCCAAAAACCCAAAGGGGTACCCCTAGAAATTTGAAAGCCTTATTTTTGGAGTCATACAGGGCAGTTCATGTTGGGTTTTTTTTTATATATTGTCTAGACATCGTATTAAGTCGATCCATTGAGGAGCGTGGTGGAATTCCACCGTTGAAACTTCTAGAAAAAACCCAAAGGGGTACCCCTAGGGTTTTTTCGGGGATCACGCGCAGCTTTTGTAAAACGGCTATAACTTCCACGACGGAAGTCCAAATTATGTCATTTTTTATGCGTTGTAAAGCCAACTCAACGAGCTACATGAAATGTGCTTGGTCACTGGTTCAAATAAGAGCAAAAATGGTGGAAAAGTACCTTTATCTTAGAATTACGGGGGCTCATTGGTAACTGATTTCGGGGACGTAAGGACAACGATATGCCTGATTTCTCCCACATTTATTGTCTTCACATCATGTTGAGTTGCTTTGTAGTGAAATCGGCCAAAGTTTGCTGGGACAAAAATTCTCCAAAAACCCTAAGGGGTACCCTAGGAGTTTTTACGAAATTTAAAACCCTTATTTTTGGAGCTTTATAGGCCAGTTCAGGCTGGTTTTTTCTTAAATATATTGTCTAGACATCGTATTAAGTCGATCCATTGAGGAGAATAGTGGAAATTCCACCGTTGAAACTTCTCGAAAAAACCCAAATGGGTTTCGGGGATACACACGCAGCTTTGGTAAAACGGTTGTAACTTCCACACCGGACGTCCGAATTTCATCATTTTTGATGCGTTGCAAGGCCAACTCAATGTGCTACATGGAAAATACTTGTTCACTAGTTCAAATGGGAGCCAAAAATGTAGTTTTAAATTGGAATTAGGTGGTTTTAAAGTGATTTGAGTGCTCATTGGTAACTGATTTCGGGGCCGCAATGACAAAGTTAGGCCTGATTTCTCCCACATTTATTGTTTTCATATCATGCTGAGTCAATTTGTAGTGAAATCGGCCAAAGGTCGCTCGGAAGAAAATTCTTAAAAAACCTAAAGGGGTACCCCTAGGGGTTTTTCCGAAATTTGATAGCCTTATTTTTTTAGCCTTATAGGCTAGTTCAGGCTGGTTTTTTCTTATTTATATTATCGAGACATCGTATGAAGTCGATCCATTGAGGAGCATGGTGGATAATCCACCGTTGAAACTTCTTGAAAAAACCCAAAGGGGTACCCTTATGGGTTTTTCTGGGATCCACGTGCACCTTTCGTAATTACATCCTTTTTGATGCGTTGCAAAGCCAAATCAAATATCTACATGAAATATGCTTGTTCACTTGTTCAAATCGGTGCCAAAATGGCAAAAAATCAGTTTTAAATTGGAATTAGGGGGTTTCGAGGTGTTTTGGGGGCTATTTGGTAACTGATTTCGAGGTCGTAAGGACAACGTTAGGCCTGATTTCTCCAACATTTATTATTTTCACATCATTTTGAGTCAGTTTGTAGTGAAATCGGCCAAAGTTCGCTTGGACAAAAATTCTCAAAAAACCCAAAGGTGTACCACTATGGGTTTTTCCGAAATTTGAAAACCTTATTTTTGGAGTCTTACAGGCTAGTTCTGGCTGGTTTTTTTCTTATATATATTATCTGGACATCGTATTATGTCGATCCATTCAGGAGCGGGGTGGATAATCCACCGTTGAAACTTCTCGAAAAAACCCAATGGGGTTTTTCGGGGATCCACGCGCAGCTTTCGGGAAACGGCTGTAACTTCTGATAAGTGTCAATTTTGCTATAGCTTTGCGTACAATGTTATGATCGATTGAGTGCGTTTGTGTACGTTTTTATAGCAATTTGGTTACTTTTCATATATTAGTTGCATTTGACGTTTTGGTTGTTAAGTTTCATGATTTTGGTGGAAAAAGTATGAATTTCAAATGTGATTAAGGATTGAGGAAGAAACGAGGAGGAAACGAGGTCAAAAACGAGAAAAAACGAGGCTGTGCACTGGGGCACGGACAGGTGCAGCCGCGCACGGTCAGGGTGCACTGGCGCACGACCGTGCGCGAATGTCCAGAAAGTCAGGCAGCCGCGCACGCACAGCCGTGTCTAGGGGCACGGTCGTGCGCGGCAGACGAGCGCGAGATGCAATGGGGCAAGGTCTGGCCGGGCCGTGGGGCACGACCGTGCCCGGGTCACCTAATCCATCTAAAACTCGACTTTTGGATGAATTTTATCCGATTTCTTGACTTCCAAGACTCCCAAGAAGATAGATATACCCCAATAATTCCAGAAATTAAGACACAAGCATTCATAGAGAGAAAACACAATTTCTGAGAGCATCCAGAAGGAAATACGAAGGAGAATTCGAAGATCGAGAATCGCGAGATCGTCGCCTTAGAGTTTTTCTTTCTACTTTTCTACTTTTTGTTGAATTTTTGTTTTGACATAATGTTATCAATTTTGTTTATGATTTTGATTAATATTATGTCTGGCTAGATTTTCGTAGGTTTCTAGGATATGTAAGTAGTTCGATTCAAACCTTGATGGATCTTTGATTTTAATTCAATTTCTTGATTTTTCGATCCTATTCATGTGTTTATGATTTGATTGCTTGTTTGATTGGAGGGCCCCTAATTGAGCATGTTTAAGTAATTAAGTCAAAATTCGAGAGAGGAGATTTAATTATGGAAGAGTAAACACATGACATATGTGCAGCATGAGATCGAGAGATAAATGACATATGTGATGAGATTTTCAATCCTAGGTGCTTTTGGGAGTTGTTGTGTTATATTAGATCGAGTAGAGATACCTCTGATAGCATAATAATCAACCGGTTAAATTGACTCGAGAGAGCTTTTAATTTGATATTCGTGATTGCTCATATAGGATTATTAATCAATGAAATTGGATTGATCAAGGTGATGTTGAGGGGAGAATCGGATGAAAGCATGTTCTAGAACCTGTCTTAGAATAACTGTTTAACCTCGTGATTTTCAATTGCATTTTTAGTTAGTATAATTAATTCATCATCTTTTGAATTCGATTCCTAGATAGAATTAGGGATAAAATTTAGGTAATTAATCAATTCTAACGATAGTCTCTGAGGGATCGACCTTTCTTGCCGTATCTACGATCTACACCGTACACTTGCGGGAGTAGCTTAAAGAATTAGGTGAACAAGTTTTTGGCGCCGTTGCCGGGGACTAGACGTTAGGATAGTTGATATCTAGATTTGTTTTTTTGATTTTAGTCTAGGATTTTTTATTATATTTTATTTCAGTTTGTCATTATTTTATTGTGAGTGTTTGATATTTGCTTGTGGATATTGCAGATAGTGCATGAACACGCGCTCTAAAAAGGCACCGTTGATTGCAGTTGATCCAGAGATTGAAGCTACCTGTAGACGTAATAGAACACGGAGATAGTTATTTAGTCAGATGGAAGACAATATTCCACAAGGAGCTCCCAACCAAAGGGCCATCCGAGATTACTTCCAACCGAGACAAAATGGACGGGGGGTTGTGAGACCCCCTATCAATGCAAACAATTTTGAGTTGAAGCCGGCGTTGATTAACATGGTTCAACAAAATCAGTTTGGTGGAAGCCACTTGGAAGACCCGAATGCGCATCTGGCGCAATTTTTAGAAGTATGTGACACGATCAAGTTCAACGGAGTTTCTGAAGATGCAATCAGACTTCGATTATTCTCGTTCTCTTTACGAGATAAGGCAAAGTTGTGGTTGTCATCCATTCCACCCGGATCAATCACTACATGGGAAGAATTGAGCAACCGTTTTCTCTTCAAGTACTTTCCCCCAAGTAAGACGTTGAGACTGAAAAGTGAGATCACACAATTCCGACAACTTGATGGGGAGTCTTTGGGAGAAGCTTGGGAACGATTTAGAGACATGCTTAGAAGATGCCCACAACATGGTTTTCCGGAGGACCAACAAGTCTGTTTCTTTTATAATGGACTGTTTGGGCCTACTCGAGCAATGATTGATGCTGCAGCAGGAGGAGCATTGTTGGCAAAGTGTCCGGAAGATGCTATGTACATTCTTGAAGAAATGGCAACCAACAGCTACCAATGGCCGTCTGAGAGGAATACATATAAAAAGGTAGCTGAAGTGCAAAGTAATGATCAAATCTTAGCCTTAACTACACAAATGGCAGCTCTAGTATCGATGATGACCGAGTTTAAAAATCAAAATGGAGCGCAAGTAGGAAATCAAAGTCGTGAAGTTGCACCGCAAGAAGAAGTGGAGGACATCAACTATTTGGGCGGGCAAAATTACAATAACAATTTCCGAAACAGAGGCATGTATCAGTACAAGCACGGTGGGAGGAATCACGAGAACTTCTCATATGCAAACAATAATAATTGTTTGCAACCTCCTCCAGGGTTTTCTGTTACAAATGGAATGATTGATGAGCCAAGGAAGCAACCAATTGAGGATTTGATGAGGGAATTCATAAAAAGTACGGATGAGCGTTTTAAAGAAGCCAAATCTTCGGAAAGACAATTGGATGCTCGTCTCAAAGCATTGGAAGTGCAGATGGGACAGCTTGCTACGATTTTGGGAAACCAACACAAGCAAGGGCAATATCCAAGTACGACGGAGATTAACCTAAGGGAGTAATGTCAAGCCATCAATTTGAGAAGTGGAACGAACTATGAAGGGCCAAGCATGCCAATCGAGGAAGAACAAGAGATGGAGAAAGAAGAAGAAAATCCGGTGATGGAGGAAGAAAAAGATCGTATATCACAAAAAGGGGCTGAGAAGCCAAAATCAATTTCTAACTCTCCATTACCTTTTACTACTACTTCTCTTCCTTTTCCTCAAAGATTCCAAAAGAAAAAGTTGGATTCACAATTTGCTAAATTTCTGGAAATTTTCAAGAAAATTCACATTAACATTCCTTTTGCAGATGCTTTGGAACAAATGCCGAATTATGCAAAATTCTTGAAGGATGTGATGTCAAAGAAGAGAAAGATAGCAGATTTTGAACGAGTGAATCTAACGGAGGAATGTAGTGCAATCCTACAACGGAAGTTACCACAAAAGTTGAAGGATCCGGGAAGTTTCACAATTCCATGCGTAATTGGTGAATCTTATTTTGATAAGACATTGTGTGATCTAGGTGCAAGTATCAATCTTATGCCATTCTCAATTTTTCAAAAGCTTGGGCTTGGAGATGTGAAGCCTTTAACGGTTACGTTGCAATTAGCGGATAGGTCGATAACATATCCTAAGGGAATCATTGAAGATGTGTTAGTGAAAGTTGATCGATTTATTTTTCCGGTGGATTTTGTGGTCCTAGACATGGAGGAGGATCACGACGTGCCCTTGATTCTAGGACGTCCATTTTTAGCCACGGGAAGAGCGTTAATTGACGTACAAAAAGGTGAGCTCACGTTAAGAGTGAATGATGAACATGTGTTGTTCAACATTTACAAGGCAATGAAATTTCACGATGATAGAGAAACGTGCAACTTTGTTGATGTTGTGGATTTTTGTGTGGAGGAGCAAGTGGATCGCATCTTGATGAAAGATTCGTTGGAGCTTTGTTTATCAAAATCCCTTACTACTCATGATAAAATTTTACATTTAGAAAACGATGATGTAATTGATGAAATGTATTCTTTGGATGCCTTGCAGGAAATTTCAACGAAGACAAACGGAGGAAAGACAAAAAAACGGGATCGTAAAGAAGATTCGAGAAACTGTGCAGCCGGGCACAACCGTGCGCTGGGGCACGGTCAGACCGTGCCCGACTGCAACCCTCTCTGGACATTGGGCCACGACCGTGCGCTGGGGCACGGCCAGGTCGTGCCCGACAGCACTGAAGGCTGTGCATTGGCGCACGACCGTGCGCTGGAGCACGGTCCGACCGTGCGCCAATGCCCCGAGGAAAAGTTGAGCCCCGTTCAAAACGCCCCTGCTCCGGAACTCAAGCCACTACCCGACCATCTTCAATACGCATTTTTGGGTAAAAATAATGCAAATCCGGTAATCATTTCCTCTTCTTTAAACTCTGTTCAACTTGAAAAATTATTACGGGTTTTGAGGGAACACTAATCGGCTATTGGTTGGTCTATAGCGGATTTGAAGGGAATAAGTCCAGCCATCGTGATGCACAAAATCAGGATGGAAGAGACTTATAAACCTTCAATCCAAAACCAATGAAGACTTAACCCAATTATGCATGAAGTGGTCAAGAAAGAAGTGTTGAAGTGGTTAGATGCCGGGATCATATATCCTATCTCGGATAGCAGTTGGGTGAGCCCGGTACAAGTGGTGCCAAAGAAAGGAGGAATGACAATGGTGAAAAACGAGAACGAAGAGCTCATCGCAACTCGAACGGTAACAGGGTGGCGGGTGTGCATCGATTATCGAAAATTAAATACCGCCACCCGAAAAGATCACTTCCCTCTTCCTTTCATTGATCAAATGTTAGATAGACTTGCGGGGTACGATTACTATTGTTTTCTTGATGGATATTCCGGGTACAATCAAATTACGATTGCACCGGAGGACCAAGAGAAAACGACTTTTACATGTCCATATGGCACCTTCGCTTTTCGAAGAATGCCATTTGGGTTATGTAATGCCCCTGCCACTTTTCAAAGATGCATGATGTCTATTTTTCATGATTTGATTGAGAATATTATGGAAGTCTTTATGGATGATTTTTCTGTTTTTGGAACTTCATTCGATTCTTGTTTGGCTAATTTAGCTAAAGTGTTGCAGCGATGCGAGGAGACCAATTTAGTTCTCAATTGGGAGAAGTGTCACTTCATGGTTAAGGATGGAATTGTACTTGGTCACCACATTTCAGCCGCAGGACTCGAAGTAGATAGAGCTAAGATAGTGGCAATTGAGAAACTACCACCACTGAAGACGGAGAAAGCTATCCGGAGTTTCCTTGGACATGCAGGATTCTACCGGAGATTCATAAAAGACTTTTCAAAGATATCCAAGCCTTTAAGTCATTTGTTGGAAAAGGAGGCAGAGTTCAAATTCACCGATGAATGTCACGAAGCATTTGCAACTCTTAAAAAAGCGTTGATAAGTGCACCAATCTTGATTACTCCGGATTGGTCACAACCATTTGAGTTGATGTGCGATGCTAGTGATTATGCGGTTGGAGTGTTGCTAGGACAAAAGAGAGACAAGTTGTTGAGGCCAATTTATTATGCAAGTCGAACATTAGACGAGGCGCAACAGAATTACACCACCACGGAAAAAGAGATGTTGGCGGTCGTCTTTGCGTTCGACAAATTTTGATCATATTTGATTGGCACAAAAACAATAGTTTATACTGATCATGCAGCAATTCGTTATCTTTTTGAAAAGAAAGATACAAAACCCCGATTAATTCGTTGGATTTTGCTTTTGCAGGAATTTGACGTGGAAATCAAGGACCGGAAGGGATGTGAGAACGTGGTGGCGGACCATCTGTCAAGACTTGAAAATCCAGAAATTGAGGTAAATGGGGAAATCAAGGAGAAATTCCCCGATGAGTACATACTTGCCATTAATGATGCACCGGTTCCATGGTACACGGACATCGTAAATTACCTAGCAAAAGGGGTTCTTCCACCGGATATAGATGCGTATCAAAAGAAAAAATTTCTTCATGATATAAATTATTATATGTGGGATGATCCATATTTGTTTAGGAGATGTGCAGATTCGCTTATCCGAAGATGTGTACCAATGGAGGAGTGGGACGACATCATGGGAATGTGTCACTCATCACCCGTAGGTGGGCACCATAGTGGAAAGAAGACAGCTATCAAAGTTCTACAATCAGGTTTTTATTGGCCTACTTTATTTAAAGATTGTTATAACTTTGTTGCGGGATGTGATCGTTGTCAAAGGACGGGAAACATATCTCGAAGACATGAAATGCCCCTCACAAATATTCTTGAAGTCGAAATTTTTGATGTGTAGGGCATAGACTTCATGGGACCGTTTCCTCCGTCCAATGGCTATAATTACATCTTGCTAGCGGTTGACTATGTTTCCAAGTGGATAGAAGCCATTCCCACCAAAACTAATGATGCTAAAGTGATTCTACAATTTATGAAGAAAAACATCTTCAATAGATTCGGGACACCTAAGGCAATTATTAGTGATGGGGGAAAGCACTTCCACAACAAAATTTTTGCTAGGTTGTTGGAGAAGTATGGAGTTCGACACAAGATGACGTTATCATACCATCCACAAGCCAATGGATTAGCGGAAGTCTCCAATCGGGAGATAAAAACAATCTTGGAAAAAACAGTGAGTGTGAATCGCAAGGATTGGTCAATTCGTCTTGATGATTCACTGTGGGCATATCGAACGGCATATAAGACGCCCATAGGTATGTCCCCGTACCAACTTGTTTTTGGGAAATCTTGCCACCTCCCGGTCGAATTGGAACACAAGGCGTATTGGGTAACACGAGCAATAAATTTGGATTATTCACGGTCAAGTTCGGAGCGAATTCGAAATCTCTTGGAGATGGATGAATTTCGTAACGATGCTTATGAGAGTGCCCGAATCTACAAGGAACGGACGAAGCACTTCCATGACAAGATGATCCAACGAAGGACATTCAAACCGGGAGATCCAGTATTATTGTTTAATTCTAGACTCCGTTTATTTCCCGGTAAGTTGAAGTCAAGATGGTCCGGACCATTTTGGGTCAAAAAGGTGTTCGATCCGGGATATGTAGAACTGTTAGCAAAGGATGGGACCACGTTCACTGTCAATGCTCAACGCATCAAACTATACTATGGAAGTGGAAACAAGGAGATGGCAAAATGTGTGTACTACTTGACGGATCCTTAGGAGGTAAGTTTTTCTTATCACGTCCGGCTGAAGACGTTAAACTTAGCGCTAATTGGGAGGCAACCCAATATATAGATTAGGAAGTTCGTTTCTTTTAATTTAAAAAATAAAAAAAAATCAAAAAAAAAAGTCGATGCATTGGCGCACGGACGGCCGTGTCCTGGGACACGGTCGTGCGCCAATGTCTAGAAGGAGAAGCAGCCGCGCACGGTCGGCCGTGTCCCAGGACACGGTCGTGCGCGACTGCACAGATCGGGGGAAGCACTGGCGCACGGTCGGTCGTGTCCTGGGACACGGTCGTGCGCCAGTGCATAGTGACTTTAAAGGGTGAAATTGGGGGCGAAATTCTCACAATTTCACCCCAATTTCGAACCCTAATCCCCCAATTCTCCAAATTTCCAAAAAAAATTCACCGATTAATCCATTTCAAGTGCATCACAAACACTTCCCCACTACATTCTAACATCAATTCCACAAGAAATTTGAAGTTTTGAGAAGGATTTCACAACTAGGGCTCCAAGTTTATTGTTTTCGATTTTCGTCTCAAAAGGTACGTTTTCTTCAAATTTTCTCCAATCTTTTAGTAAATAATGCTTGTTCGAGACTTGGGTGATGATTTAATCGGAGCACATTGTCTATTTGATTTCGTTTTTCGTTGGGGAATTTTATCGAACACTTGGCATGCATATGTTTTAATTGTGAAATTATTCAATATAGTTGCATGTTTAGTTCAATTTGTTCCTCTAAGAATGAATACCTGTCAAATTCTTGAAATGTTAGTGGAATGTCTATTGAATTCGAATTTTGTTGATATTCGTTTTATATAATTGATGTGTTGATATGGTTCGAATCAAGTTTGGGGGAATGTTGTATAATTCTTGTTAGGATCGATTGAGGTTAATTGTTGAATGCATGGTATATATTGGGCGAATTGTGATGATGAATTGACATAACTCCATGACCGAATGTTGTGATGAATTTTGGATTCGGATGTACTTGAGTCGAGGATTGCTTGGTGCAATTTTTTTTCTTATATATTTTGTTATGCGTTGCTTGCAGGTTGACATGGCGGGTGGAAAGAAAAGACGAGTTGTAGGAGGCGCCTCCACATCAGGAGCCCATGACCAAGCGCCCAGTCGTGCTCCGGTGGCACCCTCTCATCATAGGGTGACACTGCGTTCAGACGAGCACAGACAAAGGTGGGCGGCTTTGGTTACAAGGCCCATGGAGCCTACGAGATATGCAGACGATGTAGCTCTACAGCGCCTCGGTCTCCACGACGATTTTTGGCGTTTGGTGGAGAATTTGGAATGGACGCAGCTGTTTAGGGGTCGTTGGAGGACATATCCGAGGGTCGTTCTTGAGATCCTTAGCACTCTTACGGTGAAGGAACGGCGATCAAAACCGACCCACATCCAGTTCCAGCTGAACAATAGGCAACACGAGTTGTCTCTGGAGGAGTTTAGGGCCATATATCATATGCCGACGGATAGACTCGAGTTTCGTCACAGCCAGCGATTCCAACCAGACGAGTTTTGGAAGTTCATCACCAAATGTCGTGGTAGGGAGGCAGTACCATAGAACCCGAGGACGGCCAAGGCAACGTTGATCCGGAACCCTGTGTTCCGATACTTGCAGCGGGTGATCGCCAACACCCTGTTTGCCAGATACGAGAACGGGGTGGTTCGGTTGGACGAGCTACATATGCTATACTGTTTGGTGACGGGGTACCAAGTTGATGCCGCTATCCACCTGATCCGACAGATGAAGAGGGTGGCGAATCAGACAGCAGGACATATCGTGATAGGCGGCATGCTCACCCCTCTGGCTCACTACATCGGGATGCCGCTTGACGACCTTGCTGATGTACAAGGGTCGACAGCCATTGATCTTCATACTGATGGATCCTACAGGGCACGGTTTCTTTTTGCGTCAGAAGGATGCGGAGTCATTCCCACTGCCGAACACATAGTTGACTAAGCCTGGTGACATAGTGTCACGGGACAACTGGTCATTGGATACACCTGCACATGTTGCAGCGAGTGTCGGTGCTCCAGCAGATCCGGACATCGCAGACGAGCCGTTGGGACAAGCTGAGGAGGAGGCCACCTACGAGCAAGGAGCTGATCATGAGCAGGAGATACCACCAGAGCACCCGACGCATGCATTGACAGCGTTGGAGCAGAATCTGATGAACCTCCAGAACGAGTTCCATGACTACCGTGACACCATGATGGACTTCATGGCTCGTATGGACCATTGGAGGATCTCGATAGGGCACGTATACCCTCCACCGCCACCGCCACCGCCTGCCGATGATGAGTCATAGGTTTCGAGTTAGTCTATCCTTGTCCCCTAGTTTTTTTTTCTTCTTTTTCTTTTATTTTCTTTTTTTTTTCGTTCGTTAGATTTTTCTATTTTCCTTTTCTTTTCGTTTGGAATCATCTCTCATGGTATTGTCGACTTTAAGTTTGGGGGGATTGAATTGTGATGTTTTAGATTGTAAGGAAAATTTCAAAATTTGACGGTTTGATTGATTGGATAGACTTTCGTAACCTATGTTGCATTGCATTTTAGTTGCATATAGATTTTTATTGCTTTAGCATGTTTATTTTTTTTTTTAGGTAGATTTTTTTTTTAGGATTAAATTTTTTTAGGATGGATGATGATCTTTTGGTTTTTTTTTGGAAAAATATGTGATTTGAATTCTCGACCTTTAAAAAGCATGAATTGAGTTGAATGATCTTGATGATCTATTGCTTGATTGAGTTGGAATTTTCTGATTTTGGTGAATACTTTGTGCATGAAATGATTGTGTATTTTGAGGAGTAAGAAAACAAGCCGAGTAAGATTTGAGTCTTGACTTGACATTGCATCGAGTCTTGTTTTCTTGATTGAGTGAGTATCAATTGTCTTGTATACATCTCTAGAACTTGTTTTGGTATCTCCTTTGAGACCACATGTGCATATGAATTTTTGAAAATGATCTAAGGCCATCTTTGATTTTTTTGAGTCACTTAGCCAAATATTTCCCTACCAAAATCATTATAGTTTCCTAGTTAGCCCCTTTGAGCCTTTAAGCCTTATTTCTTTGACTAGCCAAATAATTGTGTGAATAATCCGTATCTTTTGAGCCTACCTAATTTATATGATTGTAAAACTTGGATGAAAAGTGATCGGGTGAAAAGAGTTTGAGTTGAGTAATTGGGAAAAGTAAATAGAGTTGAAAGAATTGGTAGTGTTGAAAAAAAAAAAAAGAGAATGAGGACGTGATTGGTGGAAAATAAATTTGTGCATGAGTTGTGCCTTGTTGATGTAAGTTGGACACTTAGTTGAGTTGTGCCTTTTTCTGGAACTCAATTGAGTAAGCCCTTTTGATAAAATTTCTGGAACTCATGTGGAAATAGGTGATTATTTTGGTTGAAGAAACTTCATAGATATTTAAAAATTCGTGATTCAAGGTAGAAATTGTTGAAGTAGCTGCAATCATATGCTTTTATAGTCACTTTAATCCAAATTTTCCTACCTTGTCCAAAGAGCCTCATTGCGTCCAAATAAAAGTCCTTTTTGATTCTTATATTCACATGGACGAAAGTGGTGGAGAAGTGAGACGATTTGCAAGCTTATGGTAGATGTTACTTGATTAATTGATTCGAGCGTATACACGACCTATTTTATACACTTTTGAGCGTTAGTGATACACTTTTACCTTGAGAGGTTCATTACTCCTTGAAGTGCATGATTGTGGATTGTTTGGAGTGTTTGCTTAAGTTTGGAAAGTTTCGATTTTGATTAGGTATTTTGAGTCTTTAGTTGTGAAACTTGGTTCATTCTTTTGTGATTTGTGTTGAAGAAGAGTTCTTGATGTTGCTCGAGGACGAGCAATGGTTTAAGTTTGGGGGAAATTGATAAGTGTCAATTTTGCTATAGCTTTGCATACAATGTTATGATCGATTGAGTGTGTTTGTGTACGTTTTTATAGCAATTTGGTTACTTTTCATATATTAGTTGCATTTGACGTTTTGGTTGTTAAGTTTCATGATTTTAGTGGAAAAAGTATGAATTTCAAATGTGATTAAGGATTGAGGAAGAAACGAGGAGGAAACGAGGTCGAAAATGAGAAAAAACGAGGCTGCGCACTGGGGCACGGACAGGTGCAGCCGCGCACGGTCAGGGTGCACTGGCGCACGACCGTGCGCGAATGTCCAGAAAGTCAGGCGGCCGCGCACGCACGGCCATGTCTGGGGGCACGGTCGTGCGCGGCAGACGAGCGCGAGATGCAGTGGGGCACGGTCTGGCCGTGCCGTGGGGCACGACCGTGCCCGGGTGACCTAATCCATCTAAAACTCGACTTTTGGATGAATTTTATCTGATTTCTTGACTTCCAAGACTCCCAAGAAGATAGATATACCCCAATAATTCCAGAAATTAAGATACAAGCATTCATAGAGAGAAAACACAATTTCTGAGAGCATCCAGAAGGAAATACGAAGGAGAATTCGAAGATCGAGAATCGCTAGATCGTCGCCTTAGAGTTTTTCTTTCTACTTCTCTACTTTTTGTTGAATTTTGGTTTTGACATAATGTTATCAATTTTGTCTATGATTTTGATTAATATTATGTCTGGCTAGATTTTCGTAGGTTTCTAGGATATGTAAGTAGTTTGATTCAAACCTTGATGGATCTTTGATTTTAATTCAATTTCTTGATTTTTCGATCCTATTCATGTGTTTATGATTTGATTGCTTGTTTGATTGGAGGGCCCCTAATTGAGCATGTTTAAGTAATTAAGTCAAAATTCGAGAGAGGAGATTTAATTATGGAAGAGTAAACACATGACATATATGCAGCATGAGATCGAGAGATAAATGACATATGTGATGAGATTTTCAATCCTAGGTGCTTTTGGGAGTTGTTGTGTTATATTAGATCGAGTAGAGATACCTCTGATAGCATAATAATCAACCGGTTAAATTGACTCAAGAGAGCTTTTAATTTGATATTCGTGATTGCTCATATAGGATTATTAATCAATGAAATTGGATTGATCAAGGTGACGTTGAGGGGAGAATCGGATGAAAGCATGTTCTAGAACCTGTCTTAGAATAACTGTTTAACCTCGTGATTTTCAATTGCATTTTTAGTTAGTATAATTAATTCATCATCTTTTGAATTCGATTCCTAGATAAAATTAGGGATAAAATTTAGGTAATTAATCAATTCTAACGATAGTCTCTGAGGGATCGACCTTGCTTGCCGTATCTACGATCTACACCGTACACTTGCGGGAGTAGCTTAAAGAATTAGGTGAACAACTTCCACAGTGGACGTCCGAATTACGTCATTTTTGATGCCTTGCAAACCCAACTCAACAAGCTACATGAAAAATGCTTTCTCACTCGTTCATATCGGAGCCAAAATGGCAAGAAAAGTAGTCTTAAATTGGAATTAGGGGGTTTCGAGGTGTTTTGGGGGCTCTTTGGTAACTGATTTCGGGGCCATAAGGACAACATTAGGCCTGATTTCTCCCACATTTATTGTTTTCACATCATGTTGAGTCGGTTTGATAGCCTAAGAGTTTTTCCGAAATTTGGTAGCCTTATTTTTGGAGCCTTATAGACTAGTTTAGGCTGGTTTTTTCTTATATATATTATCTAGACATCATATTAAGTCGATCCATTGAGGAGCGTGGTGGAAAATCCACCATTGATACTTCTCGAAAAAACCCAAAAGGGTACCCTTAGGGGGTTTTTCAGGGATCCACGCGCAGCTTTCGTAACACGACTGTAACTTCCACATCAGACTTCTGAATTACGTCATTTTTGATGCGTTGCAAAGCCAAATCAACAATCTACATGAAAAATGCTTGATCACTTGTTCAAATCGGAGCCAAAATGGCAGAAAATTAACTTTAGATTGGGATTAGGGGGTTTCGAGGTGTTTTGGGGGCTCTTTGGTAACTGATTTCTAGGCCGTAAAGACAACGTTAGTCCTGATTACTCCAACATTTATTGTTTTAACATCATGTTGAGTCGGTTTGTAGTGAAATCAGCCAAATTTCACTCGGACGTAAATTCTCCAAAAACCCAAAGGGGTTTTTTCGAAATTTGAAAGCCTTATTTTTGGAGCCTTACAGGCTAGTTCAAGCTGGTGTTTTTCTTATATATATTATCTAGACATCGTATTAAGTCGATCCATTGAGGAGCGTGGTGGATAATCCACCGTTGAAACTTCTCGAAAAAACCCAAAGGGGTACCCCTAGGGGTTTTTCGGGGATCCACACGTAGTTTTCGTAAACGGCTTTAACTTTCACAGCGGACGTTCGAATTCCGTCATTTTTGATGCTTTGCAAAGCCAACTCAACAAGCTACATGAAAAATGCTTTCTCACTCCTTCATATCGGAGCAAAAATGGCGGAAAAGTAGTGTTAAATTGGAATTAGGGGGTTTCGAGGTGTTTAGGGGCTCTTTGGTAACTGATTACGGGGCTGTAAGGACAACGTTAGGCCTGATATCTCCCACATTTATTGTTTTCACATCATGTTGACTCGGTTTGTAGTGAAATCGGCCAAGGTTCACTCGGACGAAAATTCTCCAAAAACCCAAAGGGGTACCCCTAGGGGTTTTTCCGAAATTTGAAAGCCTTATTTTTGGAGCCTTACTGGCCAGTTTAGGCTGATTATTTCTTATATATATATATATATTCTAGACATCATATTAAGTCGATCCATTGAGGAGCGTGGTGGAAATTCCACCGTAGAAACTTCTAGAAAAAACTTAAAGGGGTACTCCTAGGGGTTTTTTCGAGGATCCACTCGCAGTTTTCATAAAATGGTTGTAACTTCCACGCCGGACGTCTGAATTACGTCATTTTTGATGCGTTGTAAAGCCAACTCAACGAGCTACATGAAATCTGATTGATCAGTGGTTAAAATCAGAGGAAAAATGGTCTAAAAGTACTTTTAACTTGGAATTACGGGGTTCGAGGTGTTTTGGGAGCTCTTTGGTAACTGAATTCGGGGCCGTAAGGACAACGATATGCCTAATTTCTCCCACATTTATTGTTATACCATCATGTTGAGTCGTTTTGTAGGGAAATCCGCCAAAGTTCGCTGGGACAAAAATTCTCCAAAAAACACAAATGGGTACCCAGGGATTTTTCCGAAATTTGAAAGCCTTATTTTTGGAGCTTTATAGGCCAGTTCAGACTGGTTTTTTCTTATATATATTGTTTAGACATCGTATTAATTCGATCCATTGAGGAGTGTAGTGGAAATTTCCCCGTTGAAACTTCTCGAAAAAACCTTAATGGGTACCCCTAGGGATTTTTCGGGGATCTACGAGCAATTTTCGTAAAACGGGTGTACCTTCCATACCAAACGTATGAATTACGTCATTTTTTATGCGTTGCAAGCCAACTCAATGAGCTACATGGAAAACACTTGTTCACTAGTTCAAATGGGAGCCAAAATGGCAGAAATTTAGTTTTAAATTGGAATTAGGGGGTTTCAAGGTGATTTGGGGGCTCTTTGGTAACTGATTTCGGGGTCATAAGGACTACGTTAGGCCTGATTTCTATCACATTTATTGTTTTCACATCTTGCTGAGTCGGTCTTTAGTGAAATCGGCCAAAGTTCGCTCGGACGAAAATTCTCCAAAAATCCAAAGGGGTACCCCTAGGAGTTTTTCCGAAATTTGATAGCCTTATTTTTGGAGCCTTATAGGATAGTTCAGGCAGGTTTTTCCACTGTAGAAACTTCTAGAAAAAACTTAAAGGGGTACCCCTAGGGGGTTTTTCGGGGATCCACACGCAACTTTCGTAAAACGGTTGTAACTTCCACACCGGACATCTGAATTACGTCATTTTTTATGCGTTGCAATGCCAACTCAACAAGCTACATGAAAAATGCTTAATCATTCATTCATATCGGAGCTAAAATGGCAGAAAAGTAGTCTTAAATTGGAATTAGGGGGTTTCGAGGTGTTTTGGGGACTCTTTGGTAACTGATTTCGGGGCCGTAAGGACAACGTTAGGCTTGATTTCTCCCACATTTATTGTTTTCACATCATGTTGAGTCATTTTGTAGTAAAATCTGCCAATGTTCACTCAGACTAAAATTCTCCAAACAAACCCAAAGGGGTACACCTAGGAGTTTTTCTGAAATTTGAAAGCCTTATTTTTGGAGCCTTACAGGCCAGTTCAGGCTGGTTTTCTCTTATATATATTATTTGCACATCGTATTAATTTGATCCATTGAGGAGTGTGGTGAAAATTCCACCGTTCAAACCTCTCAAAAAAACCCAAAGGTGTACCCCTAGGGGGTTTTTCGTGAATCCACGTGCAGCTTTTGTAAAACGGCTGTAACTTCCACACCGGACGTCCGAATTACATCATTTTTAATGCGATGCAAAGACAAATAAGCGGGCCACATGAAAAATTATAGATAACTTGTTCAAATTTGAGAAAAAAATGGTGGAAAAGTACTTTTAACTTGGAATTACCATGTTCGAGGTGTTTTGGGGGCTCTTTGGTAACTGATTTCGGGGCCGTAAGGACTACGTTAGGCCTGATTTCTCCCACATTTATTATTTTCACATCATGTTGAGTCGGTTTGTATTGAAATTGGCCAAAGTTCGCTCGGACGAAAATTCTCCAAAAACACAAAAGGTACCCCTAGAGGTTTTTCTGAAATTTGGAAGCCTTATTTTTGGAGCCTTATAGGCCAGTTTAGGCTGGTTTTTTCTTATATATATTGTCTAGACATCGTATTAAGTTGATCCATTGAGGAGCGTGGTGGAAATTCAACCGTTGAAACTTCTCAAAAAAACCCAAAGGGGTAACCCTTAGGGGTTTTTTTAGGATCCACGCGCAGCTTTCGTAAAACGGTTGTAACTTCCACACCGGACGTCCGAATTACGTCATATTTGATGCGTTGCAAAGCCAACTCAACGAGATACATGACTGAAAACTACTTTTAATTGGGATTACAATGTTCGACGTGTTTTGGGGGCTCTTTGGTAACTGATTTCGGGGCCGTAAGGACTTCGTTAGGCCTGATTTCTCCTGTAACACCCCGTTTTCAAGAAAATCTGCATTGCATATTTCATAAAATTTCTTTTACCTTTTAATTGAAAATGATTTGAAGTGAACCCTTATATTTTTTAAAATTTATGATTTACGCATTATGTAGTGCTCGATGATTTTTACGTATTTTATGATCTATTTTTTTTTTCGAGATTTTAAAGTGTCTTTGCAGGATTTCTTACGAAGGAAACCGGGCTTGATCTCAACTCACTCGACAAACATGGACGAATGTAAAAGATAAGATATATATAATATTAAATGAGGAAAAATGATATTAGGTTTGGATGTTATGTTTACTCGATTGTGTTGTAATTGTTTATATTTTATGAAATATGATCATTATTTTTATAAGTAATACGTTTGATGTGCTAAATTTATTTATTTATTTTTAACTTATTAAATCCTTGATTTGATTATTCGTTCCTTTTATTAATTGAGTATCCCTAAAGTATATGTTAACACATATATATATATATATATATAGGTGGAATGAGAAACAGGGTGTTAATATATATTAATATTCTTTGGTAAATAAAATTTAGAAGGTGAAATTTTGTATTATGAATGTACAATATAAGCTCTAATTCACACATATAAAAATATATATATATATATATATACACATCTATTTATATTACTAAGATAGAATCATATATATAATATATTAATGGAAAATAAAAATAAATTAAAGGTGATAAAAGTCAAGATAAAATGGTGACTCACAACATGAGTCTACAAATAGGAAGGACGCGTGTTCAATTTCAATTAATGACTCATACTTCTTCTATCATTAAAACAATAGTTGGACAAAGGAAGGAATAAGAGGATAAGAAGAGAAACAAAATCAGCTATAACTAGTTGAAATAGCAAGCAAAGAAAGAGAAATCAAAAGTTCACTAAGTTCTACATCTTTCGATTTTGAAGGTATTTTGCTTAAACCTTCTTACTTCTTGTTTAAATATGATGTCTTCTTACCTTGAGCATATATTATGAAGTCCAAAGATGTTCTTTGGAATTAGATTGAGAATTTGATGTTTAAAATTTCTTGAATGAAAGAAATAGTTTGCTTGTATGCTAGAATTAGATTCCATGCCCTACTTCTCTATTCAATAGAGTTTCGAGAGTTGTAATGATCGATTTAGGCTAAACACTTTTATCACACTCTAGAATACGAAGTGTAGAACATGTATGTTAAATTTCAAAAGATTTGGAGTTGATCTCAATTTACTATGAATTTTCAAACATGACTCTTTTTTGCAGCATATTTGTTCTGTTTTTTAGGTCTGATTCAGACCATTATATTGACCTGTATCCTTCGAATTTTTGTAAGAACTTTTACTATGTTTCAGTAACTGTTCTTAGGCAAGTGCAGAAATTTAGTATACACTTTTTGAAGCCTTGTACGATTTATACCAAATTTTACAATATAGACTGTTTCCTGCACAAACAATGCTCTATTTTCTGTCAATTTCTGAAATTCATAACTATTTATCTACATCGTATTAATAAACCATGTTTTACTATATTGTGGTACTAGCTCTTAGGAACATAATAAAGTTTATCTTGTGAATTTTGGAGTAGAATAGTGATATGAAGTGGGATTTGATCCCACATCGGATTCACAAGTGATTGTGGATGGGTATTTAAGTGGGAGGCCAAACCTACACTCTTGAGCTAGCTTTTGTGGTGTAGTTAGGGCTTCCCCACTTGGGTCCCTATCATTGGTCCGACCTGCCGGATTCCGGACGTGCTGCGGAAAGGGCTACCTGCGGAAAGGGCTACCTGTGGAAAGGGCTACCCGGCATGAGGCCGCAGAGAGGCCGCCGGCCGGAGTGAAAGCCACCCAGAGTGAAGGCCGCCCAGAGTGGAGCCGTCCGTGGACGTCCGGTTTCGAAGGGGGACCGATTGATATGAAGTGGGATTTGATCCCACATCGGATTCACAAGTGATTGTGGATGGGTATTTAAGTGGGAGGCCAAACCTACACTCTTGAGCTAGCTTTTGTGGTGTAGTTAGGGCTTCCCCACTTGGGTCCCTATCATTTTTTGGACAGCTTTTGCGCTGTGGCGGAACATCTTGTTCTGAGGCCTCTTTGAGGATTTTCTTTTATCACAATTCTGGTTTTCCCTTAATCTATCGTTTTAACTCTATCAATTTGGTGCGGTGAACGTGGAATCTATTATGGCGACGCAGAAGGAACGAATCGAACAGGTAGAGAAGACGATAGGGGAAGTTCAGGCGGCGGTTGGCGGGTTGGAGGTCTCGGTAGGATCCATAGAAAAAACCCTGGCTGTTATTTTGGCTAGGCTGCCGGATACGGAACAACAAGGAGTTTCCAGCGTCTCGGTTAACCCACTAAACAAGGAACAGGAGGGGGGAGTGCTGGCAGCCGTAGTGCCACGGATGGACCTACCATTGTTTGACGGGACGGACCCCATCGCGTGGCTAGCTCAGGCGGAGCAGTATTTCTTGGTACATCGCACCCCGTCGGGGGAGAGGGTGCGACTGGCTCTCATCGCCATGTCTGGGCGCTCGATGTTTTGGGCGCAATGGGTATTGCGCCGCTCGGCAACTATATCATGGAAGCAGTTTACACGGGAATTAGTAGAGCGTTTTGGTGATAGCTCTACCATCAATGCTTACGAGGCCATGCACGTAACCCATCAAACAGGGTCTCTCGAAGACTACTTATCTCTATTTGAGGAACGAATCGCTCAACTACCGGACTTACCCCCCGAGCAACAGTTGGGTATGTTCTTAGGCGGGTTGAAGTTATCGATTAGGGATCGGATTCCAGACTCGGAGATGACAGATGTGTTTGCCGCTATTAGAGCGGCGCGTCGGATAGCTCGATCACAGAAAACCTCAGCGGCATTACCACTAAAGTCGGGGTTCAACACGGGAACTTTCACACGATCCATTGCATCTTACCATAATCCACCGGCAAACTTGAGCGGGTCGCAGCAGTCCGGGCAACGACCCCAATTCTCATCATCAGCATCGTCTGGCCCACGTGGGAGTCGCAACTCGCGACTCAGTCCTGAACAGCAAAAGGAGTATCTAGCGAAAGGGAAGTGTTTTAAGTGTGGGGATCGATACAGCCCCACGCACCGGTGTGCCGCCAAGTCACTCATGGTGATTCTGGAGGCGGAGGAGGAGGATACGACAGCGGCAAAGATTGAAGTAGAACAGCAGGAGGATGAGGAGATCGAGGAGCAAGAGACACACGCAGAATTACAGCAGTTGCAGCTTTCCAAATTGTCGTCTAATGGGTTTGATGGAGCCCAAACTTTGAAGTTGTTTAGTAAGGTCGGCGATCGACGACTATTGACCATGGTGGATAGTGGAGCTAGCCATTGTTTTATTGCGGAGCATGTTGCCAAATTCTTGGGTTTAGCAGTGGAACACACAACAGAGTTCTCGGTCGTGCTCGGGGACGGCACGTCGGTGCGCACTCGCGGAGTTTGTAAGGATGTACCCCTTCTTATCTCTGATCAGATGTTTCATATTACTTGCTACATCTTTACCCTCCACAGTGTTGATGTCATATTGGGAGTTTCGTGGTTAGCTCAGTTGGGAGATGTAACGGCAAACTGGGCTAAGCTCACTATGGAATTTGCGATCGAAGGAAAGACGGTGTGTTTACGTGGTGATCCATCGCTAACCCGGAGGGCTTGTGTTCGCACTGAGCTTAGTTTTTTCAAGCCGGACGATGGAGCTTGGCTGTTGTGGGCCATGGACGGGTCCCACCCGAAACCCGTTGCCGTCGAACCGCTGCCATCTACACGCAAGCAAACCGACGTGGAGCATCTACTATCAAAATTTTCAGCAGTCACGCTGCCCCCCACGGGTCTTCCTCCAGCTAGACCATGTGATCACCGGATAACCTTGCAAACGGGCGTGCCTCCGGTGTCGGTTCGGCCGTACCGATACAACCATTTGCAAAAGGATGAAATGGAAAAATTAGTAGCCGAGATGCTAGCAGCGGGGATTATTCAGCCGAGTAATAGTCCATATTCCAGTCCAGTACTGTTGGTGCGCAAGAAAGATGGTTCTTGGAGGTTCTGCGTTGACTATCGAGCCCTAAACAAGGTGACCGTGGCTGATAAATATCCAATTCCAGTTATCCAGGAACTTCTCGATGAATTGCATGGAGCAAATTGGTTCACCAAGCTGGACTTACGAGCGGGATATCATCAGATCAGAATCGCGGCCGACGACATCCCAAAGACAGCATTTCGTACTCACTCGGGCCACTACGAGTTCTTGGTTATGCCGTTTGGGCTTACTAACGCACCGGCCACCTTCCAATGTCTTATGAACGACATATTCCGGCCACACTTGAGGAAATTTGTGTTAGTGTTCTTTGATGACATATTGATTTACAGTGCTAGTTGGACCGATCATTTGCTCCATTTGCGCGAGGTACTTACTATACTTGATGCCCACTCCCTAATTATTAACCCAAAGAAGTGTGTATTTGGAGCTTCGCAGGTTGAGTACCTAGGCCATATTGTCTCTAGCAAGGGCGTACAGATGGACCCAGCCAAGGTCGGCGCGGTATTGAACTGGCCGACTCCTACGTCTGTCAAAGGGGTACGGGGATTTTTAGGTTTGACCGGGTATTATCGTCGTTTTATTCGCGACTACGGTAAGATTGCTGCCCCATTGACGGCTTTGCTAAAAAAAGAAGAGGGCGGAAAGGGCTGGCGTTGGCCTGCCGAGGCGGACGAGGCATTTCAGGCTCTTAAACATGCGCTGACCTCAGCGCCGGTGTTGCGCATGCCAGACTTCTCCCAACCGTTTGTGATTGAGTGTGATGCGTCGGGCCGTGGTATTGGTGCGGTCCTTATGCAGGGTCGGCAGCCACTCGCATATTTCAGTAAGAGCTTGTCCGGGCGACTTCTTTCTAAATCAGCGTATGAGAAGGAACTTATGGCGTTAGTGCTCGCAGTTCAGCATTGGCGTCCTTACCTGATGGGACGGCGTTTTGTAGTTCATACTGACCAGCGCAGTTTAAAGCATCTGTTGGCCCAGGCTTTGACAACCCCGGCACAACAGAATTGGGCTGCCAAGCTCTTGGGTTTTGATTTTGAAATTGTGTATAAGGAGGGACGGGCTAACAGAGCGGCGGACGCCCTATCACGGCGTGATGAAGAGCTGGAGTTGGGAGCAGTATCGATACCGCATTGGGTGGATTGGCAGGCTCTCCAAGACGCAGTGAAAGCAGATTCGGGCTTGTCTCAGATTATCATGGCGATCGAGAGTGGGCAACCGAGGCCGAAACACTACAGTATTGCTCACGGAACGCTATTTTATAAGGGGCGGATTGTTCTTCCCCCTGACTCTTCTTGGGCGAAACAATTGTTAGTTGAGTTTCATGCCACCCCCGGAGGTGGTCATTCGGGTGCTTTTCGAACCTACCGTCGGTTGGCGGCTGTTTTTTATTGGCCCGGAATGATGAAGTCGGTCACTAAGTATGTTGCGGCGTGTGATGTGTGCCAACGCAATAAATATGAAGCTAAGAGTCCAGCGGGCCTGCTCAATCCTCTACCAATTCCTACTAAAATTTGGGATGACATTAGCATGGACTTTATTACGGGGTTGCCACGTTCGGGGGGATTTGATTGCGTCCTCGTGGTGGTGGATAGGTTCTCCAAATATTGTCATTTTTTGGGATTGCGTCACCCGTTCACAGCGCGATCTGTGGCTGATTTGTTTGCACAAGAGGTTGTCCGGTTGCATGGGATGCCGACGTCGATAGTGTCAGATCGTGACCCAATTTTTCTGAGTGTGTTCTGGCGCGAATTGTTTAAAACCTCGGGAACTAAGCTGCGTATGAGTTCTGCATACCATCCCGAGACAGACGGCCAATCGGAGGTTATGAATCGATGTCTTGAAACTTATTTGCGTTGCTTTGCTTCAGAACGACCGAAGAGTTGGGGGCAGTGGCTTTCTTGGGCTGAATTTTGCTTCAATACCGGGTTCCAGTCGAGTGCGGGTATGACACCTTTCGAGGCCGTGTATGGTCGTTCACCTCCGCTTTTGGTTCCTTTTTTGCCGGGGGAAGTTCGGGTGAAGGCCGTAGCTGATTCGCTGCGGCAGCGGGATGAGGTGCTCGCTCATTTGAGACTCCATCTGCAGCGTGCGCAGGCACGCATGGTACGTGAGGCGAATAAGCACCGGCGACCATTAGAGTTCAATGCGGGCGACCAGGTGTACCTCAAGTTTCGACCGTATCGCCAGAAGAGTTTATTTTCCGCTACTAACGCCAAGCTTGCGCCACGTTTTTTTGGGCCGTTTGAAGTGGTGGCGAGAGTTGGTACAGCCGCTTATCGTCTTAAGTTGCCTGATAATTCTAAAGTGCATCCGGTTTTTCATGTTTCTCTGTTGAAGCCGGCAGTCGGCGCAGCGGCCATTTCCCCTGTGTTGCCGGACGACTTACTCGCGGTCGATCCGCCGTTCATCCCAAACATGGTGTTGGAGCGTCGTTCTGTGGTTCGTGATGGTGTTACAGTAGACCAAGTGCTCATTCAGTGGTTGGGTTTGGGAGTCGAGGAGAGTAGCTGGGTGGATGTTGCTGATATGCGCGGGCAATTTCCTACCTTCAGCCTTGAGGACAAGGCTGTTCAGTCGCCGGGGGCAATTGATGGAGGCAATAGAGTCGCGACGGGTGGTTGGAAGGTTTATACCCGGCGCAAGTTCAGGAAGGCAGCGGCAGCGTGATGGGCTTCTTATTATTATTATTATATTCTGTTTTTCTTTTATTTGCTTGGACGGGCTTTATGCCTTATGCATGGGCCTTAGTAGGATATATTTTTCTGAGTTTACGTAGATTAGGTATTCTTCTGTTATCTGGATTTTGGACAGCTTTTGCGCTGTGGCGGAACATCTTGTTCTGAGGCCTCTTTGAGGATTTTCTTTTATCACAATTCTGGTTTTCCCTTAATCTATCGTTTTAACTCTATCAAATAGAATTTATAAGAAATGTTTCAAGTAACCTTATTTTCAGCCTATGTTGTGCACCATTTTCAGCCAACTTGTAAAATTCATATCTAATTGTGTGAACCTTATTTTCGATTGAAATTTTTATATTTTATACTTCATTGTGTTATCTAAAGTTTTTAAAAATATGAAAAGTTTTCATCAATCCTATAAGGTAGGATAAATTCTTAATTTAGGACTGATTTCTAGCTGAAATTCAAGTGGAAAACTAGTTAAATGAATGATTTTTAATTCTTTGTACAAGCAGTTAAAATCTATAAATTTTCAGTATGTTATACTAAAAGAAGATATGTGATCATATGAATAATATTGAGATTTTAGGAATTATATATGAATTATTAAAATTATTACATCTTCATAGGTCATTCTAGGTTTTTAATTGCTAGTTTAAATGCTTAACAATTAAGTTATAAGTATGATGATGTATTTAATGTTCTAATATAAATTAGATGAATTATGTACGATATGATCATCTTTAAAACTCCATGTATGAATGAAGTATGTATTAAATAAAGTATGATTATTATAAATGCTTGAATAATGTGTATAGAATCATGTTAATATTTACGTTTAGTTTGAAGTCTTTATATTTAATTGCTAATGATTATGCTTTAGATTTAATAACATAATATAAGATACAAAAGATCATGTTATATGACATAAGAAAATAAACAATTAATTGTGTCGAGTGCAGACGAGACGATCGGTGAATCTAGAAGCAATCCTCGAACCGTCAACTTAAGGTGGGTAACTTCTACACTCTACTATGCGTTGATAATTAAATTAGTAAGTTATGTATAAAAATCTACAACTGAAGCTCCGTAGCTATAACCGGTAGTTGCTTCATTATCGGGTGACGACTATAAGGGCCACAGTGCCTGGTCTATGAAAGCAAGGTTTAGTGGGCGAGCGACTCCCACATTACTTTATGTTATGTATGGTCCAGGGTGAGCGTGCCCAACGGACATGTAGTATGTGCTTAATGATTTAATTGCTTCAATATATATTAGAGAGTACAGTTATCCCACTGGGATCCCTCTCCGGAGGTGTCTCATGATTCTACTTTTAATATTTTCAGGTTCGGCGTATGATGATGTGGACGTGTAGCGAGCTGAACTGTCTTTCCATCACCCCTTTTATGTTAAAGTACCAAAACAATACTTACTTTTAAGAATAATGTTATATTTTGGATATGTAAATTGTGATAGATGATGGGCCTAAACTTATATTATGGTATATATGTATGTTTTGTTATGTTATCTCATGTAGGAGTTTGTTTGAGGATTTAACCTAGAAATGTGGGTGAGACACGAGTTTTGGAAATTAATATGTCCTGTTTAAAAGAAAAAGAAAAGTCTCGTGTTTTCCTTTTAGTCTTCCGCTGTACAATATCTTATGAATTCTTTAATTAGTAAATAAGTAAAAGGTGACGACCTGTTCCCAATTAATGGGGATCGGGGCGCCACAGCGTGGTATCAGAGCTGAGGTTTAGGGATTTCCACCTCGAACTCTAGGTCTAATGTTTTCAAACGATGTCTTATGTTTTCAGCCGTTATTTGTTAATTAAGTCAAAGTATCATTAAGATTAAGAATTAAATATGTTACGTGAAGGGAAAGTCAACAGCCAGCTACCGTTTGGATCATCGTTGAGTAAAGAATGATATTTACTAAAGAATATTTACTAAAGAATGATATGTTCAATGAAAGATGCTTGAATTATGATTTGATGCATGTAAGAGATTGTCAGATACAATCTTATGATGATATGAAAAGTATGAAGGGTAGTATGTAAAGGCAGATATTGCAAAGTGATTTAATTATTTTCTTGTTGTTCGAATAAAATTGTTTCATGCAAAACACATGCATTTATTCTCTTCATTGGGTGTTATTTTCTATTTGGGGATTTTATTAAAAGAAATCATTTTCTTTATAAAGCAAGTATTATGGCCCAACCTTCTAGACAACAGAGAGAAAGACAACAACGTGAGGAAGTACAAGATAATAGGAAAGAACTAAAACTAGATTGCATTAAGAATACAAATCTAGAAGTTAGAGTACCTTCTGGTGAGAATATCAAGATCAAGAACTTGGCAAATCCAAGTCAACAAGCTATATGTAAAACTCTTGATAACTTGTACATACCGGAGCCAAAATGGCAGAAAAGTTGTCTTAAATTGGAATTAGGGAGTTTTGAGGTGTTTTGGGGAGCTGTTTGGTAACTGATTTCGGGGCCGTAAGGACAAAGTTTGGCCTGATTTCTCCCACATTTATTGTTTTCACATCATTGTGAGTCGGTTTGTAGGGAAATCGGCCAAAGTTCGCTCGGATGAAAATTCTCGAAAAACCCAAAGGGGTACCCCCTAGGGGTTTTTCCGAAATTTGAAAGACTTATTTTTGGAGCCTTACAGGCCAGTTCGGGTTTGTTTTTTCTAATATATATTGTCTAGATATCGTATTAAGTCGATCCATTGAGGAGTGTGGTGGAAATTACACCGTTGAAACTTCTCGAAAAAACCCAAAGGGGTACCCCTAGGGTGTTTTTCGGGGATCCATGCGCAGCATTTGTAAAATGGTTGTAACTTCGACACAGGACGTCCGAATTACGTCATTTTTGATGCGTTGCAAAGCCAACTCAACGAGCTACATGAAAAACGCTTCTTTAAAAGTTTAAATCAGAGTCAAATTGGCAGAAAAGTAGTTTTAAATTGGAATTAGGGGGTGTCGAGGTGTTTTGGGGGCTCTTTGGTAACTAATTTCGAGGCCGATTGTTGAGATTGTATGTATCTATTGCTACCATCGCCATACCTAGTCTGACATTTCTTCAGACTCCCTTTTTTCTTTTGATACATGGCATCACTTGATTGGTTGAAAATGCGGTTGTGACTAACGTAAACCTCGTACACGGTTTTCGAGATAACTGCTGCTTAACAGGTTGCTGATGCTTCCTGGTCATTCGGTTAGCTTCAGCTTACTTTGTCTTCTACACAATCAGCAGGCTCAACATCCTTGTGCAGTGAGCGTCCAGTATCCTTTTCAAGCAGCCTGCTGCAGAGATGTATACTTAAATCATTTTCTTTTGGGTTTTATGCAGTAAGGTCTTCATGCTCCAATCTTGATCTTCAAGCCTTCTGATCATATACTTAGAGTTTTTACAATGGAATCTAAATATATAGGATCCTAGGCCCAAGTCTATTACATGTTTTATTTTTCATCAAAATCTATACAATGTTCCTTACAATTTCCCCCTTTTTGATAATGACAAAACTTCCTTTAAGAGGATCAAAGACTTTATCAGATTTTATATATACAAGTAAGCTTGTAGACAGATCAGCAAGATATATATGTAGCAGTAAGATATCAGATCAAAAGTTTAAGCATAAGTTCACAAGTAGTAAGCTTTTTCAGATCAAAACAGATACTTTTATTGAGTTAATAAATCATAGACCATAGAGGTATCTGAGCATAGTTTCAATACAAACAAGCAACAGGATATCCGAAAGAGCATAACAACAGTAGATTATTATAGAGAGTGATATATATGAGCAAGAAGCCGGAAGGTTTATGGTATCTTTAACCAGGAGGCTTTTTTTCTTTCATTTCTCGAACCTTTCCACCAGTTGAGGATTGACTCTTGATAAGTTGGTTCCATCAGCCTTTTTATCTCAGAGGTCTCATCGTACCTCAACCAGAAATCTTCATAGAAAGGAATGATTTCCCCTCTGTTTATTCTACCTTTTAGCTTCATCTGGATTAGAAGTACACCTCTGCTAGCAAGGTCCTTGAAGCATTGGAGCCCTTCATGGTGAGTTTACCTTTGATAAGCGTGGACTCCTTGCATAACTTTATATAGTACTTCAAGTATTCTGCTTGTTTGAAGTTGTTGATCTGCAGAAAGGATGGACAATGAGTGGTAAGTAGATCAATTTCAGGGAGTTCTCATACTTGGAATCTGGGACTCCTAGAGTCTGGACTTCCATCCAAAAAGATGTAAAGTGAATCTGGTGCATTCTTCTCGTCTGTAGCAAGAGCTTCCAGGTCAGGTTGCTTTTGAGGAGGGTAAAGATGTGAGAGGCTTTTCTTCACCATTTCCTTAATATGATCATCTGACTCTTTGAATATATCTTCAACTCTCCTCCTCTTCTCTTCCCCTTCTTCTACTCCTCTGCGAAGACCAGGATGTACTTCTGAGATAGCTTCTCATTTTCTCTTGGTTTAACTGCTATCTTAGTGTCCTCTGGAGCTTCCTCTATGGCCCCCTCCATCGCCTCCTGAATCCTTACTAGGCAAGATTGTTAGCTGCCTGCAAGAGGAAGGATCCTGCTGTCTTCTTTGGTCAATCCTCTTAGATGTCTCTTCCCCCTTTTTGTTATCATCAAAGGCCAAGCCTACTCCAAACTTTATCATTGAATGCATACTGGTTAAAAGGTCAGTATGATCCTCTAAAGTTTGTTTCTATTCAAACTGAGAGTTGTTGATCTTATCGAGGGAAGTGGTCACAAATTGTTGTTCTAATTCAATTTCTATTAGCCTGTTCCCTTGGGAGTTGAGATTTTCGTTCATGCTCTTGATGGTGTCAACAAGGCTGGTAGATGGGGTTAGGGAGTTGATAGACGTTTGAAGCTTTGCCAAGGTTGCATTGAGGGTGTCAATCAGGAAGGAAGCTTGAAACCGATCCTTCTTTGCCTTAGCTCTCATTTGTTGGCTTGCTTCACTTAAAGA